>JAZDUA010000018.1:5897500-6222500 GCA_038098605.1 Gryllus longicercus | reverse complement strand
ATTATTATTATTATTATTATTATTATTATTATTATTATTATTATTTCCATTTTCAGTAGGTCTGTAGTACATGCAGAAGACCCACGTTTTTGTTGTAGTTTACTTCTTACGATTGATGTAAGGTAAGAAATGAAGATGAGCTGCAAGCTAAAGAAAAGCCTGGGATGTGTTTTATCTACTAGTGCTAATTTCTAATTGATGGAGGAGATATAAATGTGTCCAATCATTGTAACAGCAATATTGTTTTTGTTTTACTCCCTTTTTCGTATTTTTCTTATTTTTGGTGCTGCAAAATATGAAATATTATTCTGGTAATGTTATCCAAGGATGGAAACACATCCATTCCCTAAATGTCAAGCTACCGCTGTATGGTTTGAAGATAAATTTTGGACCTGTGTTGCTGAATCCAAGTGAATCATAAGCAGAAAGCAAATAAGACTGGTATAAATAGCCAAATTCAACATAACAATGGTCACCAACCTTTGTTTCTTATTCTCACATCTCATTACTCAGGCACCACTGTATCCAAACAAAAATCGCAATGAATAATGATGATGTAAAATTTAATAGAATGAAATTAATTATATTTTATTTTTAATATTAATATTTACAATTCTTAATATTAATGGAAGATCTCATTATTACTAAGAGTGTGTTGCATTGCATGCAGGACAAGGAGGTGGCAACGCTGATCGAGAACCTGTACAGCAAGCTGAAGCTGATGTTGCTGAAGCGCGGGGATGATTCCAAAGCACACGCGCTGCTTGCACACCTGCGTAAGATTGACGAGCACATGCGGCGCAAGGCCACACGCTTCCTCACAGGGGATACAATGTGCTGCTTCGACTGTGAGCTTATGCCACGCCTGCAGCATATCCGTGTCGCAGGTACCCATTCACTCTTTAAAATTTAAATTATTGTTAATGATTCCTTTCTTGTACCAACAGTCAAAGAACGAAATACATACTTGTCAGGCTGAGATGAAAATTTAATTATAAAATAGAGGTAATTAAAATTACTTAATTCAAATTATGGAGATAAAATAGTATATTATGAAATGATGTAATGATGTGTATTAATACAAAAGTGTGAAGTGATATTACAGTATGAGGAAGTATTGTAAACTTCAAATGAGTGTATTAATACCCTTTTCATTGAGTTTCATACAGTAATTCTCTTCCACTAATAATAACTATTACAAGTTCAATTTTACATTGAATGTTTCTGCACCAACTGGCATGCAGTGTTCAACTAATGCCACGTCGAAAACTGTCACCTACAACTCCCAGAATAGCATTGGTTAAGTGTAACTACAATCGGACTTCAAATGAGCAATACACAAGTCAAGTAAGAATTCAATTCACTAAAGAAATTACACTGAAGTTTGGTATCCATTCTTATTTCTTATCAGATTAATAACTGATTCAGCACTCGTAAACGGATTCAGTCTTCTTTTTTTCTTCTTTTTGGAGGCTGAAGAATGTATGTGCATCACAAATACAGTCGTCTACTCATGAGGTGACTTGGCACAGTAATACCTCAATCCAAACAACTTTAAATAGAACGATGCCCAACGATTAATGACTTCTCAATTGTAAACTTCTGGTATGGTCAAACACCAGTACTGTAATGAAGCCGTGTCGTAATGTCATTGTGCAATGAGCTGCAGACACATTATATGAAAGGGGAGTAGAAAAAGTTAATTATACTTTAACTATAGTTAATAAATATTCTTTGTCTTCCGGAGGGGAAAAAATTATGAGATTTCTTGTATTGTAAAGGACTTGTATAAATTTTTAAATTAATTATATTTTTTACAGTTTACTTAAAATAATGTATTATAAATTTTGATAAATACACTTTATTGAAATATCTGACTTTACACAAAAGACCTTACAGTGGCTAATTTGAATCGGATGTAAATGGGTACATTTTTGTATGATTTGAATGTGAAACAAATTTTCTACCCTCCAGCCTTGGTGCCACTGCTTGTTACTTTTCGTGACTGGAAGGCAGGAATGATGTTTTTTGATGTCATGTTATAAGTGGCAAAAGTAGTATGGGAAAGAGCCAAGTGTAGTTAAATTGTATAATATTTATTTTAATAATTCTTAATTATATAGTTACTATTTATATTGAACTACTCTAAAGACTAATTATTCTTTTAACAAGTATTATAATGCCACTGCTGAGTCAAAGAACCTCATTTTGGTCAAGTTTTTTGTCCAGTTCCCCTTAATCCATCGGACAAGTGCTGAAATAGTCCCTTTTTGCTGCAGGGCAGTAATCTACACACATTTTTTTGCTCTCTCATACTGGTAAACATGGTAGAAATGGGGGATTTAGGTATTTCAGTACCAATATTTATCTGTTGCTCATTTGCTGATGAAAAGTTTCTATTATGTGGGGAGCAAATGTTTCCCATTATAAAATGTTGCCAAAACACATTCTGCTATATTTATTAATAAATCAAAAACTTAAAAAGAAAGAGAAGCTGAAGAAAACTTGCATAGATTTTACTTCGCCCCAATATGCTACATACAGTTTTTAAAATTGTTTTTCTGTTAAATTATGATAATTAAAAATTATTTAATTATAATAGTGATAATGGTTATGATAATACTAATGATGATAATGATGATGATGATGATGATATTAATGATATATTTCTGCAAATGAAGGTTTGTTCAGTATCAGTTTAAAACAATAATATGAAGAGGAATAAAAAACTTACGTCAGATAGAATATATATTAAATTGTGTATTTTAAAATAAGTACATGTGTAGCTCATAAAACTAAAAACTAGCCTTGTGCTAGATATGATTAACAATTGTGTAGATGCACTCTCAATGGTTACTAACACTATAAAAATGGTATTATTTGCATTATCTGTCCCTTTGCTATACATTAATTTATATTACATTATTGGTAAGTGTATATGCACTTGACACGATCTCGTACTTTTGTTGGCTTTTTCTTACCGTCATCATCACCAAAAACATCTCTGCATTCTAAACTTACACTCTTCAAGATCCACGAAATTGTAACTTGCATGCTCGTGGAAAGAGCCACTAGCATCTCTGCAGGTAAAATGTGTGGTCAACGGTTGTTCTATTTACAAAAGATGAATTTTCCTATCCTACATGCAAACACACACTTGTATGCGTGCATGCACATGTGAGGGCCCCTTATTAAAAAATTTGGCATTCCAAGTCTTTCACTACTAGCTTTCTGTGCGGTTTGCTTTGTTTGTGTTTTGAGGAGGGTGGTGCCTTTATGTACAACTGATGAATCCTGATGTGTGTGCCCTAGGGAAATACTTTGTGGATTTTGAGATCCCCAAGGAGCTGAGTGCACTGTGGCGCTACATGTACCACATGTACCAGTTGGATGCGTTCACACAGAGCTGCCCAGCTGACCAGGACATCATCAACCACTACAAGCTGCAGCAGGTGGGGGTAAGGCACACCACAAGGCCCGCCACGGCCACAGGCACCGCGCTCAACCGCCAGGCAAAGTGCACATGGGCAGCACGTTTGTGGACAAGTTACAGGCCGGTGAACGTCTCGGGGCACTCTACACCTGACAGTCCAGTGCAGAACAAAACGGCGGAAATAAGTCTGCTCTTGTTGTTAAAAAATTGGTTGAAAATTGTAAAGTTTGCAGAGCAGTTTGACGACTCAGTGGTTCATATTTTTTAAAATTCTTTTAAATCTTTTTGATAAATAGTGGAATTACATTTGATGAACGGTTTGTAATTGCTCTATCTTTGTCTTTCTCTCCCTGCGCCTCACCCCCCTCTCTTCCCCTCCCCCCTCCCGCCCTCCCTCCCTCCATCCCTCCCTTGTTACTCTCTCTTTCTTTACTTAATTGTATTAGTGTATTTAGAACTGCTAAGTATTTTCTCTATACTTCAATGTATTCACATAAATATTCAGTATTACTACAGTAAAATCTGCCTAAGCTGGAATCAATTGGGACTCGAAAAAAATTCTGGTTTACGGAGGTTTCCGTTTTATGCAAGGTTGTCTATTTGACAACACTTGAGATACTGACGTTTCTACCCTAGTAATGAGTAAATTACATGACTTTATTATAATTATCAAAAACAATTAACATATAAACATATTTATGGAAGAAATCACCAATAAATGAAAATTAAACACTCTTCATTGACAGCTTCAGAGTTAAAAAATACACAACTTGCTGGCTGTATTCAGACTACTTGCTGCGCAATGCATCACAGCCCATGGCCTGGAGCAATGCGTATCTGGTCGAGGGGTTATGATTTTCAACACCAGGGAGGGAGAGGCATGAAAGATGTCATGCCCATACACCTTCCCATGCTCAGTCAGGGGAGAGGGAATTCCCCTACGGCCTACACTTGGAAAGACAAGTGACCCCAAGGTCAAATTCTACACTGAAAACTGAAGGAACTCTCCTTCAATGTCAATTTAAAACAAGCTTGCAAATGCATTCATTTCATTAAGAACATTTCACATGTCGCCCAATTGCATTAAATTCTCAGGAATTCCGTTTTATAAAGATTTTTTTTCCCTGCGGGGCGTGAAAAACCGTTCCATTTCCATGTTGGAGAGGATCTATTTTATGCTGTGTAAAATGCCATTTAATTTCACAGATCGGAGAAATTTTCCTGTTAAAACAGATTTCAGGTTTGTACAGGGTCTGGTTTAGGCAAATTATACTGTATAACAATGAACTGTATTAAAAATTACAATAATTTATTGACATCTCTCTCGATTGTAACATAAGAAGTAAATTATCTTTGAAACATTTTTAATATTTGTACTTGTAGGGTATCTAATTTAATTTTCATTTTTGGCAATATGAAAATCTTTCACTAGCCCTTTTAAAGAATAGAAAGCCTACAATAATCATTCCTTCCAAAGCCAGAGTATATTAATTTCAAGGAATATTTTTAGGTTGAATGGGATATTAAGGTTTATTTAAATAAAGTTTTACAAAAAATTAGGGAAAAAATTTTCCAAAAATTAATTTCAAAATGGTCAGGGATGGGAATTATCATTAAAGTTCCAAATAATTTTTAAATAAAAAACATAAATTATATTTACAAGCAATTTTACAGGCTGTAGATTTCAAATTATAATATATAACAATTACCTGACTGATCTGTTGTACTGAAAGAGGAAGGAAGGAATGAATGAAGAAGTAAATAAATAAGTAAATAAATTAGTGTATAAATGGTTGAAGATGGTAGTCACCAGCCATAAGGGCCTTGCAGTTCACTTGAAGTACAAAACTTGAAATCCTGCAAACTAATTCACATTTTTCTAAAAAGATAAATACATTGTATTGGTTATCGGAGCTTTCATTTTAATAAAAATAAAATTCTCCTATTTAACATAACAAAATTGTAGCTGTCTATGTAATCATATCACACTATTGAAAATTGAATAATCACAAAACAATGGAAGCATATTTAAGAAATAAATATTTAAACGTGATATTTGTTCCTGTGTTTGAAGCAAGTTCATGGATTTTTTGCAAATGAAGTGGAAACAAGCCTTTATTATTGATAAACAAAAATTAAAATTAACAGAAATCCATGTATTGCAAAAAGTTTTTTCTGTGGATTTCCCACATTTTGTTGGTTGGTTGGTGCCTACTGATTGAAGTCTTTAAAAGGGGGAAAACTGTCCACAAACGTGTACCTCTGTGCTGTAATACCTGTACCCTGTAATGCCTGGCTGACGTCTTCTCCATATGTTGCTGTGCTGAACCAGTAGTACTTTATCTGTAATTATTTCGTCACACCGGTGTTTATTGAAAGTTGTTTTACTGTAAGAGTCCTTGAATATGCCCCGTGTGTTGTCTCTTATATCTTGCGAGATTTTTGGACATTCATTGATGCCAAATCAAACTTGTTAAGGGAGCATGGCCTGGTAATTAACATTTAGAAATTAGTGACATTCAATTCACAAACAGTAATGGACTTTGATAGAGCTGTTTTCTCCCTATTATTATTATTATTATTATTATTATTATTATTATTATTATTATTATTATTATTATTATTATGTACCTAGAATACAAAAAAGGTACACTTCAAAACTTTCTTTTAAGAAACATAATTGTGTTTAAAATTTTCTCTATTGTGAGTTAAAAGCTAATGGAATAAGTATCAAGCTCACTATGAAATTCAGCATTCATGGTCTGGCTGTTAACATCCATTTGATGACTTCATTCATATTCTCACCTGCTTTTTGACATGATTTGAATGAAATTTGACAGTATTCTATGTAGTGTCAATATTGTAACACCAAAAGTCTATCCCTAACGTCCAACTACATCTACATGCACCGAACTAACTTCGAGGCATTATTGTAGCCCATTTGGCTGGTGGAAAAATATAAATCGCAGAGCTATGCAGTCTTTGGCGATGCTTAACTATTTTAGAATCTGACAAAAAATCAATTGCAGCCCTGAATGGATCATATTGAAAAGTGATATGTGTAGGGTCTTTTTCTTGTAGTCTGTTACCACTTTTAGATCATATCATATTATATTTATTTCAATGCAGTTACTGATATATTCATTGCTGGGTTTACACTATTCTTATGTACATAAATGTTCTTTCTGTAAAAAGATTGCTGTTACTTTATAGCATAACTTTTTGTTATGGAATTTACCCATGTAATTATTTTCCACATGCAAAAATTGACCTTCAAAACTGGCTTCTGCTTCAGCAAAATGTATCTCCATGGATCTATGGCAACACGTCTAACCAGGAAACCACGACCTTACTGTAATCATAGAAATCAGTTTAAGGGTGATCATTCGAGGGAACACAGCCCAATTAATTTTTGACGCCTAAACTTTTTATCCGTTCTGTCTGTTCGTGAGATTTTTTTTTAACATGAGTTAAAAATGTAGGGACAAGGAGGAGTTCGGAGAAAGGTACTCGATAACCCCCCCCCAAATTTCTTACTGCTTTGCCTACTCACCAGTAAAACATCTCATTTTTATTTTATGGTTCTTCTTCATTTCCAGTTCAATGCATTGGTGCACTCAAAACATAATTCATTATTCTTAGTTCAAGTCTGGGTTAGTACAAACTTGGCCTCTTCATTTGCAATGCCAAATTTTCAGGAGATTCACAATATCGGGAACAATATACTACATTTATCTTCATGAAATGTTTTTGGTGTCATTACTTTAATACTGTATTTGTCAATAGTAAGCGGATATTGTAGGCTTCTTTCATTTTTGCAATATTAAAATTATTTAACTATTTATTTTAATCTGAATATTAAAATTTCTCAATCAGAGCCATGACATTTATTGATTTTTTTCACATCGAAATAAGCAAATTTAAACAATTTATATCTCAGAACAGGCAGGCGAGGACAATTGGTGTGTCAAATAATGCTTTTGAATTTGTACCTTTGATTGCTGTTTGTATGGATTTATTTATTATTATAGTAGTGTGTGGTTTTTTGACAAGCTCTGATGTGCACAGTCCTTGGTGAAGCGATTATATTTATTCCCTGAAAGACTGACCTTAATGGCATTAAATGAAATATAAGTTGAGTTAGCTATTGAGTAAGTTGAGTCTGGTATTGTTCTAGTAGTTTACATAGTTGATAAATAAAACCAGCATGGCTGAAAGGATGTTAGGGTATCTAGACATTGGATTTTTAGGCAAGTGCCTTACTCTTTTGACCTTAACACTTGAAATAATTTCAATAAAAGTTCCATGCCTTTCTGATATTACAGAAAACAAATTTATGGTGTCTAAAGTGCCTATTTCAAGGTTATGGCCACCTCGTCTCTTAATTACCTGTTGTTGTTTTTCTGTTTAAAAAAATATAATTGCTGTTACATTTACTATTGCTTGTTTCATACTAACTTGAGCAAGAATTCTGTTCACACTTTGTTCATCATTGCAAGCGGCTCCAATGCATCTCATTACTAGCAATTGTCTCAAATTACAATTAGACTTACTCAACTAATTACATTGTAGAATTACTCACAAATTGGGTGTTTACATTAACCTTAATTTGAGGAGTATCTTAACTTTGCTCTGTCCTGGAAATTGTGCCTGTGGAAACCTATGGAGGCATCACTTCATATTTATTTATTTGTAATGGCAGCAGCAATTTTGCTGTGTTTCTCATATGATACAAAAACTGTACATGATTAATATTAATCTACAAATTTTACTTACAATACTCGCATAGCATACATCATATAATACAGCTTTAGCAATGAAACAAAAACACCCAAAACAGTGACTATAGTATCAAAAGTTACGATGTTCTGTATCTCACATATCTTGTACAGCTGATATAACAGAGCTCAGTGTAGCTCCTTTGACACTCTGTGCTTGCAATCCATTTCACAAATTCATCACTGTTACTCAAAAAGTGGTGTCGCTGAGAGATCCTAGTATTCTCTCGTCACAACTTCAAAGAGTGACCACTGACGCAATGATCCTGACTTCACAATGTAGTTCTTTGTCAGTCATCTCCAAAATTGAAGTATGTCACTTTGCTTATATTGGTATTTTGAGTAATAAAAGAACGAGACATGGCTTTGATCCTGAAATGAAGAAATAGAAGTTATGAAGGAGAAGAAGTGCTTTTTAAAAATACCTGCAGTCAAGAAGTATATCACACCGTGTGAAATACAAAAACCTATGAGTTAAAGCTAGAAGAATAAAAAGAAAACTGTAGAAAGAGAGAGAACAGGTCCATAAAGAGAACCTCTGTAGGATGAAAATCGGTCATCCTGGACAAAAATCTCAGAATGGAAGGATTCGATACATGAAAATGACATCTCTAAGCATAAATAGAATATTTTGTAGAGAACATACAGTGATGATTACATATCTAAGAAGGAAGAAGGAAATTTATTTTTAAATTTGCAGCACATTTTGGAATGGTGTAGTGTGAAGGGTCACATCCTGAGGCAATAGAGGGAATGATGAGTTTTTCCTCTTATACCTGCTCTCAGGGAATCATTGGTGAACTCTGCCACTGTTTCGCTGCAACTTTCATATGCTTTGGTGTGATTTTCATGGTAGCAGCAAGTGAGACTACGTCACTATAGCTCCGATCTCTTAATATGGGACATTCACACCCCGTTCAATTCTAAAAGCGTCACCACATTTCCTGAAGTCCACACTAGAATTCTGGGAAGGCTGCCATGTCATCCTAGTGTAGGAGTCATAGTGTGGTGATGTGTAGACCACACAGTTTAAGGAATACTCACAGTATAATGTATGAAAGTTGTGCTACTGTGTCTAAATGTCTATAAGCACATGTGCTAAACCCTTCCACTAGAGAAGTATATGTAGAATTTTCCCTGTTTTGATATTGATTTTTTATTTCCTGCAATATTTTATTGGTAAATTATGTAAAATCCTGTATCTTATGTTTTATGAAATATTTTTGGCAACCCTCTGCAAGATGGAAACCTGCCAAAATGGAAATACAGTAAAATCAGATGGTTCTTTCATAGTGTCAGAAGAGCAATGGAACAACCACTACATTAGGTACAAAGAATAGATCAAGCAAAAACAAGTTAAAAATTAAAACAATACTATAAAGATATAGAACAGACCTTGGAACTACAAAACGAGGCACATGCACAACAGAGAATGAAAAGAGAGGAACTAATAAAAATGCTAAGGAAAGCAAAAAACTATAAAAGGCCAAGACCTGACACTTAACTTGGAGGTGGTAAAGTATGGTGACCTGAAATTAGAAAAGAAACTGCTGAATGGCATAAATGAGATTGGCAGGATTGGAAGAGTTTTCCACAAAATGGCCAGCTATGATAGTAATATATTCATACAAAAAAGGACCAAAAAACTAACGTTAAAACTATGAGGAATAACAGTACAATCTGCAGCCTACAAGATCTATGCAAGTATTCTAAAAAATAGGCCAACTAAACCTAGAGGAGAAAGAATGAATAAAGAACTTTGTCCCTTTTGGAAAGGATAAAGTAATACAAATGAAATTTTCAATGTTGACCAAATAGCAAAAAGAACAAAACATTTGCTGTGATTTTGAAAATGTTAAGTAATTTTTTGTAGACTACAAAAAGCATAAGACAGAGTGAATTTAAACCAACTGTGGAAAACCCTGGACCTCAGAAACATTGACAGACACGTAATAGAAGCCATCGAGAGCCTAGACAAGCAATCAGAAACAAAAATCTGAAACACAGATGGAAAAATCACAACAGCAATCCCCAAAATGTTGGACTCCACTATTGCTATTCTTTTTCAATATCTATATGATTAATATGGTCAGCAAATGGAAAACTGGGATAGAAAGAAGCAAAGAAATTAAAACCAAACACTTCACAGACAACCAAGCAATTTTGGCAACATCTGAAGGTGATTTACAAAGAGTAGCCGTCAATTCGAACACAATTAGCAAGGAATCTGACTTGAAAATTTCAATAACAAAAACAATGCATTTCAAAGGAAAAGAACACTGCGGAATCAAAAACAACATGACAACCTCCACTTACCAAGGAAATAAGATAGCTTTTAGAGAAGAGGATGTAGATTGAAATTGGAAAGATACAATAGAAAAATAGAAGAGAGAGAGAGAACAATTGGCCTGTATGTTTCCTATATGCTTATGGTTTGAAGGATGTTAAAGACTGAAAATGAAAGCCCTTTTTTATATAATTAATTACAAAAAATTTCCAATTAATTGTAGATTGTGTGTTATAGATATCACTCAATAAAGTTTGTTTAAATATACAGTATTTTTAAGGTATATTTTTATGATGTAAAACCAGTAATATTTGCATGTGGACAAGAATTAGCATTTACCTTTTTAATGCAGTACATAAGAATAATTTCTCGTGGTTGGGAATTGGGATATCAACTTCAGTATTTGTGTGTATTTACTGTGTTCAGCATACAACTCGTGGTGAAGTCAAATGTGCATTCTCTGAGCCTTTGTGTCTGTGGACTGTCAGCCCGTTGCTCCCTTTCGATCTCTGTGGCCTGCTGGTGTTTCGCACTGTGGCTTGGGTCTTGTCACTTGTGGTGTTAGAATGTATCCATACTTTGCGTTTCCATTGCCTCTTACAAAATTCTACTGTTAGGTCTAGGCAGACATGTGGTGTGAAGTGCAGTGAAAAGAAAGTATGTAGTGTTAGCCAATATTGTTCAAAGTATTAGTCATTCTGGCTGGCAAGCACTTGTCAATATTCTTGTTCACAGCCCAGTTACTTTGATCACTAGCTACTGTGAAATGACCAATGCTTCAAACAATTTCATGGGTCCCTTTATTCCCAGAGTATTGTCACCACAACAAAATAGTGATCAAGAATGTATACCAAATAATGAATGCAAAATACACAGACAGTATACAGATGCAAGAAAATGTTTGGAGCATACATTCACTCGGCAACTTATTGCGCAAAGCAACTGGGCTATAAATCATGAAACCTGAATTTGATTCTTGGCTGGAGTGAGAAATGCTTTGAACAATTTAAAATGTTAATTGTTCCTTTTACTTACTAACTAGGTCAGGTTACCAACAGCGTTTGGTGAACAAAACATATTTCAGATTTAATTCTTAATACTTAATTTTACATAACTTAAAACTCTGGAAATTAACAGTCCAATTGAGAAATTTTGAAACCTGAATGAATATCCTGAAGTGGCTGCCCCTCTTTGTAGTGTTCCTACAGACTCCACTTTTATTTTCTGAACTTCAGACTTTCTTTCTGTGAATGTCTCAAATCTTTTTAACTTGTTAAATTTCATTCTGTATAAGGTAATAAGAATTCTTACTGATCAGTAGGGAGCTGATTTCTATGATTTTGCATATTTTTGTCTGTTGCTTCAGGGCATAGGTAAGAGAGATTTCTTGACATTTGGTTAGAAGTGGATGCTATGTAGATTAATATATTAGTGCATATTTGTCCGATTTTTCTGTTGATGCATATTCGTGCAATTAAAGAGCATATTTTGCATATTTCATTGACCTAGACGTGTCACTAAAACCTTTCATGTTTTCGTAAAATATATTTATTTGTGAGCATTCGTTGATTAGACAGCTTATTACAGTTTGTGCATTCTTGGCTATCCAGGATGAGCCACGTCTCGGTCAATGTTACTGACGTTTTGGCCATCTTGCTATACTGCTATCAGCAGTATAGCTCTGAAGAAAGCCAAAGATGGCCAAAACGTCAGTAACATTCACTGAGACGCGGCTCATCCCAGATAGACAAGAATGCATTGACTCCGACCGCGGAAGCCTACGAACCCATATTGCAGTTTGTGTTTATTCCCTTATCTATAGAACAATGCAAATGTAGGTTATTTCTTGATATAGTATTTAAACCAGGTGGAAAAAATGAACTAGACATACAATGTATTTCACTAAGGGTGCATATTTACTGCAATTATTTATCCCACAAAGTAAGCTCAGTTACATTGTGTTTGTACAAAATATATCTTTTCAATCCAAGCATTCTCCTAACTTTTTTCAAGAAAAGTTTATACAGAAAATGATATATTAATTTTAATTGCATATTTCAGAATTTTTAGGTCATAAATGCACACTTTTAAAAGCATATTTCAAGAAATTTTAGAGTATAAAGATCCTCTCCCTACTGACGAGTAATGTTCAGGATTGGAAAATTCATCAGGATATTCAGAATTCTCTGCACTTCATTTACCTTCACTGCACCTTTGGAATATTGGAAGAGGCTTGCACCTTTTTGAGTGTAGTATTGGTATACACTAGATGTAATTTTTATTTTATTTTCAGTGTTTTCAGTGCTGCTTTTTTATTGTATATGCTTTTCACTGTATCATTCTTGTAATATTATTTGGATATCAACCAACTCCTGCTTGCTGTTGTTAGCCTTTTTTCTTCCTTCCAAATGAAGAAAGAATATACATCCTATGCAAAAACGTTTGCAAAAGGCATTATTTTAATCTGAGAACAAAATTGGAAGGGGAAATTAAGCAATAAAGGCAGCAAAAAAAATTGTCTGTTTCTGAATGATTTGTAGGATAACTTAATTCTGGTAGTATAGTATTGCATGTTAATTTGAATTGCATATACTATGGTATTTTGAACTTGCACATTAGCTGTGGGATGTATTCTCAGCTTTTATTTTGGGTATCTTGTACAATTCAATTGTGTATTGTAGAAACTAATGATCAGAGAACATTGTATTTTCTCTTCTCATTATTATTATTATTTATTTATTTATCTAGGAGTCATGTTTTGTTTCATATATCTGTAATGCTTAAACAATAATCTACCTCACTGATAAGCTCTTACATGTTTTGGTAGAAACCTCAAAGTGATTCAAACTAATCAAAAATTGTTGGTATAACCGTGCCTATGGACTATATAAATTGCTTGAAAGTTCTTACTTGTAGGTACTACAATCTTGTCATAGTTTTGTTGAAATTTTCAGAATATAAGAATAACAGTAGGATCATACTTAAATTGGGTGATTAAAAAAGTATACAATGATTTAAAATCAGCTGTATCATAATAAGATGACTCATTGTGTGATTCCCTATTCTTTCAAAATAGTCAGCATATTCCTGCTAGTAAAAAAACAGTAGTGCACCCCAATAGTGTGAAAACATTCACAAATTTGTAATTAATTTCTAAATTGAATATCAATGAATGTAAAATTGGCCTTCATTTAAAAGTAGAAAGTTTAGTATATGCGTTAATGCTTGCAAAAGGGCGTTCTTATTTGCAAGCTTACTAATTGATTAATTTTCGACCACAACCTTCTGTTGTGAACCTTTCATACAGTAAATTTAATTAATTTAGTGGGAATATATGCAATGAAAATTAGATATATAATCTGTGGATTAATTTGGTATATTATGTCTTGTGAAGAGAGGGGAGATATAAAATTAACTGTCAGATAAAGAAACTAATGAACGATATGAAATTAGTTTAAAATTTCTGAATATAAGAAATTCATCACCCTTTGTGCTCTTAATTCTTAAAGTCCTGCATTTGCATCGATTCTTTATTTAAATTTCACTGACACACTACCTTGGCACTTGTGATGCATTGGAAATTTCTAATTTTGTTGTAATTTTACTAAGATTGAGCTTTTGTAACGGAGTATATAGGTCATCCATTTAGTTTCTGTCAGAATAATTTTAACCAATTTGTTGCCTCATAAACTGATTCGTAACCTCATAAACATGATATGAAATTCTTCAACCATAAACATTATAGGAATCTACCAATTGTTTACTTCATAGTTTGGTGCATTCTGTGAAAATTTTGACACTTTAAGGACTCAAAAGAAAAAAAAACAACCTATCTATATGTTAAATGGGACTTGTCATTGATGGAGAAAACCAATCTTGCAATGTTGAACCCCAGTTGGCAAAGGAGTACAAAGGGTTAAGGGGATTGAAAGAAATGTGTATTATTTAAAGAATTTCCTTATTGGAGGAAGATTGCCTAATAGAACTTCCTCAATTCCTGATCCTGCACGAGATGGGTTGCTCTGTTGCAGGGCATGAAAATGAAGAAGCACGAAGAGTTGGAGACTCCCACCTTCACGACATCCATCCCAGTGGATATCAACTTGGAGGACTAACAGGCCTGGGAGCGGCCGGAGTGGCGCTGTGGGTGGGGCAGGCGTGTGCAAGGACTGAGTGTGTCATGCGTAGATAAAAGGGGGGTGCGTGGCCCCACAGCCCCATGTGCACAGACAGTTGGCAACATTTTTTTTAGCCCTTTGCAGGCTGTGTTGAGACTTGCACTTCTGCTTCAGGTTTCTGATACAGAGAGGCTTCAGAAACACTGAATTTCATGTTATATCCGATTGCCGTCCTTCCAGGAGCTATGTTTCAGAGCTGCTTGTTTGTACAGTGTAAATGTTTGTGACATGTAGTTTGCATCATGCCACACTTAAGTTGCATAAACTTTTAATTTTATTGTTCTGACCATTTTCTGCAAATATCTGCATGATGTAGGTAACAGTTTCTTGGTGGTTTCAATTTTTTATCATTATTACTTGCCTTTGAATGACAGTACAATTTTTCACATAAAATTGCCTGCTATTATGAACTGGCCTAAAATGTTCAATCTACATTGTTTATTATCATCATTGTGTAACTTTCTTGTGTTCTATAATGTGAGAAACGAAACTCGAAAACTCAGCCTGCTAAAAAGTCTAAAATCAATATTGCGACTACCTGTGATTCACAGGGGTTTGTCTTAGCAAGGGCCTCCTCTATTAACAGTATGATTTTTAGTTACGATAATTATTATTATTATTATAATTATTATGCCTGTACAAGAAAATATAAAAGAAGAGTTTTGGGGTTGTATATTTCATCTTATATTCGTGAATGAGGATATTTTTTTGATAAAAGATTTTTTTTAACTTTTGTGTGTGAACACGAAATGCTACTGCGATTACAGAAATGAAAGAGAAAAGGGATGAAAATGTGCCATCTGTCACATTATGCAATGTATGACCCCAGGACTGACTTGTTCCCAGTGAGGAACTGCCTTATTTCCACATAAACTGTGTAATGTCATATGAAGTTAGAACAGGATACACCGAAACAGATGGATGAGTGGCGATGCACGATTATTTGCGATTGTTTGTGGGGTCTAGTGTTGCTGGAGGTGCCAGGCATTCACTCGCATGCATTTCTTAGACAGCAATGACAAAGAAATATATGTAATATTTTAAGTTCTTGTGTCGGAAGGAATTGTTTTTACTTCAATATGGCGAAAGAGTTTTGTTTTCTTAGAATAACGTTGAATTTCTAAATTGTGCACAAATTATTTACTTTATAGAACAGTTTAGGTTGTCTTATTCACGACTTTTGTGACTTGGTACTAAGATGACTTTTACAAGATTGTCTTGTCTGCTGTTGTAAATTTGATTTATTTCTTGCACAGACATGGAACTTCAGTGACTTTATCATTCATTAGTATTTGCAAAAGGAGCCTCATGAACAATCAAATTCATGACACAAATTATTTTTAAACAATTAATGATTCAAACAGAATTCATACACAGAAAACTAAACATGATAGAAACAACAGAATAACCAGACAGAGGAATTGCAGGATAGCAAGAACACACAGCAATTGCATTTCAATAAATATACTTGATCACGTGTGAACCTGGATGAGAGTGAGAGGGGGAAGGAAAGAAAATCTGATGTAACAAAATTAGTGTTGAAATTTTATGTTCCGAGTTACCTTGAGTAATATATCGATGTGTTGTTGTGGCAACATGAACATTCATAAACGGTCGCGGATTACTGTTCATCCATCTATTTCTGTCTCTCCTATTCCACTATGCTTCCTTGTAGTACTTATGTAGGCCAAGATGCCTTCGAGTCTGTCCTTCTCTTGCATTTAACTCGTTTCTTCTAAATACGATGCGAATCTTGAAGAACTGGTATTGCGAACTGTCTTTGGCTCGGAGCTTTGTGATATTTCTGCAGATAATGTATTAAAGTTGTGATATTGGCATTTTTGACATTTTTTTAAGAACAGTATTCTATGTAGATAATACTTCTGTTACAATGAAAGCTTGTCTAAATTGAGTAGATAATGAATATTGCTTGCATTTGCTCCAAGCAGAAAGATTGTTTTGTTACAGCTGAGTTATTGCTCCTGTTGATTTCTTATGTATAAAAACAGATTCTAATTCAATGTTGCTTACAGGGGACAGGGAGGGGTGGGGGGAGGGGAACTTGTGGTGTCCTTGCTTACCCAGTTAGATCTACATCAGATAGGGTTACCAACTGAAAATTTTCAAATACAGGATATCGGCTGGAGAAGAGCAGGACTAATAAATTTAGAAGAAAGGCAATTGTAAAGAAGACAATTTGCACTTCTAATCCATCAGATTTCATGCTATATAAAATAAAATGTTTCACTTTTATTTATTTTATTTTCCTTCCGTAATTGACATGCACATTTCTAATGATAATTTTAAATATTTTTACCCTTTTTGCAGCCTGAAAATAGTCTAAAAATTCACGTATTAAGTGGAGAATACTGCATTGTGAAAATTGTTTCATGATAGGGATGGTAACCTTAAAATTAAATAATTGTAGACTTGTCACTATCCCATCTAGTTTGTTGTATTAATTTTTTTTGTTTTATTTATTTATTTACAAAACTTAGAATTGTCACACTACGTGTATAGAGAATTTGGAAAATAGGTTTTGGAAAAAGGTCGGATGCCAATCAGACCTAAATATCACTGAAAAGTAAGACATGTTCTCTAAAAGTTGGCTAGTTGGTAACCCTATATTCGGATCGTATTTTTCAGTCCAACGCTTCCATAAAGAGCCTAAGTAGAATTTCCCATTATTTGGGAAACAACACAAGACTTATTGATGTCAATTTGAGAAAAAATATATTTCGCTAAGTTTGTATTTGTTATAGATTATAGTCATAATGATAACCTTGTCCTTTATTTTACACTCCTCTCTTAAATAAAAGAAAAAGTGATGTTAGCAATAGAAACAAATTTTATGAATGCCATTTGAGGGATAGGATGTTATTTGATGTAAAGGAAGCAAGATGGCTTGCAAAGCACAACATAACGTTATCAGAATGTTAAAAATGTTTGAGTACAACATTAGCAATTTAATTTTCCTGTTTTGTATTATGTAAAATCTTGTAATCTATAACCAGTTGAGGTGCAACATTCAGCATATGAATATTGCCACCTAAATCTTCATTGTTCTGTTTCATACATTTTCCTCCATCTGTATAATGTTTTTGAAATAAAAAGGAAGTATTGACTTGTGTTTTCATATCAGTGTTTTCAATGAAGATGATCCCAGGAACATGATAACTTGGTAAGCTTGAGAAGCATGCAACTGAATGGAGATTTTTTTTATTTAGGTTACATTCTGCGGAGCTGAAAAGAATCATAGAAAAGCTGTATAATGAAGCTCCAGAGAGTGTCATTCAGTGAAATTGTGATGACAATAAGGGGATTTTTGTTACCTTAACATCAACCAATTCTATAGTTTTCATTTTCAGTAGTGCAAGTGTTTTTCTGTTTGAAATAAAAACTTTAATTGAACTGTTTTTCTTTCATTTACTATTAATGTTATTACAAAATCAACTCAAAACCTCAGAAATCATTTTGCTTCTTTTTTTACAAAGAATATTTGCATCAGCAAAGACAACTGTTGTTTCTAATGAACAAGAATGTATCATTTATGTATGAAAGAGAGGATAGGGCCTAAGATAGGAAACGGCTATGTCCAGGCTTCCGAGGCCAGTTTTGCAAGTGCTTTTGATGGTCTGGGCAGTGCCATGTTTACACATGGGCCTGAAGGGCCCAGGCTCATGGCACCTGATAGTTCTTAAAATCACATTTAATTCTAAATTTAAAAAAAAATACAAACAAGTTGTGTATGATTAAACTATATGCAAAGAAAAGCATAAGTGATCTAACGTGCTTTATTGCATAATATTTAAAATATGGAATGTAGCTGGTTGATGCGTTTCAATTTCATATGGTAGAATTCAATAAATACATAATACAACATGAATAGATAGTATTTTCTTTATATTTCAGCACTGAATTGGAGGGAGGGGGGGAAGAAATTGGGGAATCGGTGAAAGTAGGAATAGGGACCCCCAAATTAATCTGAGCCCAAGGACCCCCAATGCAGTTCAAACTGCCCATGGTCTGGATGCTGCTGCATCGAAGGCTGTGATGCCTGTTGGTTTTATTTCCCCTCTTCTTAAACCTAATGGTTCATTCCAAGCCAGTTTATCCACCAGATTTGTAAATAAGGGCTTTTACCTTGCAATCTCAAGAACTCGTCATGTTATTCTTTTCTCCGAAATTCTGGTGTTTTGACTTTGTCCCATCCAATTTATTTAAAGACTTCTCATTAGCAGTTTGAACCAAATTAGCCTTGTTTAACGAGTTGCTACAAAATATCTGAAGGAGAAATCTCAGAATATAGAAGAACATAAAAACTTGAACTTCATCTAAAATATTAACATGTTCGGGGGAACTGTTGGCATAAAGGTGGTCAAATTGTTGGTCATTCAGACAATCGACCTCAAGAAGCAACTGTTGTTCAATCATTCTTGCTTTCATTGATTTTTTTCAAATAATTGATGCTTAATTGCTTTATTTCCAGTGGCAAAGCAAACTTGCCAACAGTTTACAGAATATTGTTTGTTTTAAGAGTTTTGCCAGATTGTGATTACAAGTTTATTGTGTTAATTTCTGATAGCTATCAAATCAATAGGTATATGTACAAGACCTTAGGACAAGGTGGATCTAAAGTACAAAATCAAATTTTTCCTTCAGATGAACTGTTCTTATTATATGGTACCGTTCATTTGTTAACGAGCATAAAAAAATCCATGACTGAATCAGAGTGACGCTGAAAAGACTACCATATTTCCAGATTTCCAACATTTTAGTGTTTCGCGAAGTTTCACTAAAAGACTCCAGGACTCTGTACTTGTCCGAGAGGCAGATTGCATAAAGAAAGCTCCTGCCTGATCAATTAAAGTTTCATTTCCCATCTCTATTGTGTGTGGTCGCCTGCGATGAAATTCGGCGGGGGCACAGAATAATATTTTGCCCACAGCGCCTCCAGCAGTGGCCCAGCCGCAGGACCGCGCAACGCCTTGGCGTTGGGGGCGCGCTTCGTGGCCACGAAATCCAATTATTGAAACTACCCAGCTGGCAGCGCCTCCATGCAGCCGTGACAAATGTCCCCTGAGAAAAAGAATTTTTCTGGTTGCCATGTTTTGTTCATTGCAGTAGTAATTGAGATGACTCGGTTAATCTTTCGAAATTGCCGGGCTCTGCATATCACAATATACCCTGTTATATATCATTCTGTTGTTGAGTTACAGGTCGCGCGCTAGAATTCAAGTTTTGAAACTCCAGAACACAAGCGCATATGTGCGCCCGTGCTAATTGCTGCGCTGGGTAAACCCAATTTGGTCGGGCCTTGGTTATATCAGTTTGAATTGCTGCGGGGCAGTCAATCGCTCCGAACCGCCGGGAATGCGTGCCTCCCGTCCGAAGCCGAGACGCGCGCCTCGGCCGCGGGGCTTTCTCAGCGGAGCGTTTTATTGTGCATCTCCTTGTTCTATGAGGGGCCCGACTCCGCGGGGTGGGCGCCTAAGCGCTAGCCTCTATCCGCACCTCCTGCCTCCGCACGAGTGCGGCGCCCGGCCAATATCCGGATCCGGCCGGGTCGCCCTCTTGGCAACCTCTTCATTCAAGGCGTGGGTCGGGCCGCCCTGCCACCTCAGAGCAGAGTCAATATGGTCGTATGACAGCTCGCCACTGCCATGCAACGAGGACAACGAGTTCCTCCCCTTTGCCCTGAGTATTGGGCCACTGACGGCCGACGAAGCCGAGAGCCCAACTGGGATATGCATAATGAGCTGCACTTGAGTTCGCCAGATCCAAGACAGCCTGTCGTGAGGTATCAATTTCCCCGCGGGACTTTCGTTTGTGGATTCCAGAGCACCCAGGGGGCCAGGTCCCAACTGGTGGGCTACCAGGAGCTTGAACACCGCCTACTCACTGTCTCCAGGAATCCCACTTGGAATTAACGACGTGAGTGCCGCCGCCGTCGTCTTGGCGGGCGCCTTGACACGTCGCCACAGCGGCGGGCTCCCGATAAGCGACATGACTTCCCACGCCACCGCCGTGGAAGGTTTTGGGTTATACTGTCGCGCGATGGCGAACAAAAGGACCAGCGGCGCAGGAAGACCATTTCTACTAGCAGTGGCCCTTCTGTACTTCTCGTAGCGAGGCTCGCCATTTAAACCACTGTTCGGAAGCGCGCCGTGGCGGCGACGTCTGAAGGGGCCCTAACCCCCAGCCACCGCTGTCACCGGCGCTGAATCGTGGCCGCCCGCAGCGCACCCCGTCCCCTCTCCGAGGGGCGTCTACCGCCCCGCGCGGAACACAGGACTCGGGGCAGCTATGCGGTGATCCAAACTAGATTAAGTAGTACATTGAAGTTAAGTTTTGTAATAGACCGGGGATTCCCTTTTAACCAATTAAATTCTCATTATTCTATAATTATTATTATCGGTCGACCACGCAAGCATGCATCCTGCATTTACCGTGGCTCGGTATCATTATCGCGGTGGCACGTGCATGCAACTTTATTTGGGGACCAGTATTTAGCTGAGTCCAATTGTTATTCCCCAGGGTTGTTAGCGCTGGGGGTATGATGAAGGTGAAATGATGATGAGGGATGAAAAGACACACAAATACACCCATGCGGGAGGCGGGACTCGAACCCGCGATCTCGGCCATCTGATTGGCATTACTATTATTGTTGTTTCAATGTGTTTTGCATGAACACAGCCGAATCACGCACGCATGCCTCCATCACGTAGGAACCGACGGGCAAGCTGACTGCGAAGCTCGACGCCGGGGAAGCAGTTGAGTGGGTCAACCCTGGGATGTATATCTCAAGAAAGGGGAGATAAAAGGTGAGAATTACATTCTCTTCCTGGATCAATAGGTACTCAGAAGTTTCTGCAAATATTCTTGAAATGGTGGAAAACAGTGTATGTTAAAAATACTGCAAAGGGATTTCACAAGAGGGATGATTACCAGTGTCGTGTAATATCCGAGGGAGATTCTAGGTGCAGTTTTCTGGAGCAGTTCAGCAAGTGGATGGATACTTGGAACAAAATGTCAAGTACTCCATCAAATTTAAAAAAAGAAATCTGGGAAATTTACCACAAAAACACACATAGCACTACTGTCAAAGGACTTCTACAATTATGCAAGTATTTTGGAAAGTTAGGGGAGTGAAAAATATTCTTCTGGGTAAGATGCAAAGTGGCGGCTTGGGACAGGCGGATCAGGGGTGCAAATTATTTTATATGTGTACAACAAATTCTGGAATCTGAGAGGAAACTCAAAATTCTCTGCTCCCTTGAGATAGAATTCTCCAAATGTAGAGCATTTCCCTTAAAAAAAAATTGATGTTGAAAGTGATGACAATGTTGAAGAGGCAGACGCAGTGGTGTAAGTGAATGTTGCAAGTTACGTAGGAAAGAAAGTAGTAGATAAGTTGCTATGTAGGGAATGTCGAAATTTTCTTATTAATTCTGAGAGCCAATTAGACGTTGCCTGGCCGCAGAGTGAACCTGAGAATTATGTTTCTTTGATTGATAGAGGTGGCCTCAGGCATCCACAGCGAATTACTGTTGATGTATGTTTCAGTACTTTTAAGTATTTACTCTCTTGATATCTTCAAAGCACGAGAATGATTTTTTTTTTAATGTGATGGACCAAAGAGCATTGTGATGCTTTGTGCAAGAGAAAAGGTGCAATATAATAAGTATTTTCTAAACATACGCTGTGAATGTAGCATGAATCCTTTAGAAATTTTAAAGAGATGCATACATGGAATGACTAACATTTTAATTAACAATTACAGGAAAGTAAACCATTACAATGATCATACAGAAAAGAAAAACCCAAGTGTTTCGTAAATAATGAAATAAATTCTCCTCTTAAATATTTGACTCTCGGTACCTTTCTAAATTATTGTTACTGATTCCCAAACCGATCACATGTATCTATGTTTATGCCATGTATTTTGCTGGAGTAGTAAAATTTAAAAAAATATAAGACCGTTATTTTTATTAACGTACCCGTGCGAGAACTCGCGCAAGTTAATTCCCTCCCTTTCCGTATCCTTTCCATGAAGAAGAGAAGTTGTTAATGAAACGTATGTATTTGTTAAAAATGTAACTTCATGCTTACACAATATCAAACAAAATAAAAACAATGCAATTGACAACAAACAAATTTTTAATAAAGGTTTATTCAGTATTATAGAAATATGTTCTTCAAACAATTCACACTTAAAAACATTTGAAGTTCCTTGACAGTTTGCTTTCCTCGATAGTCACAAAATATTTGAAAAGGATTTTACTTTTGAGAAAGCCAAGTCAAGTTTCCAATGCGAAAATACACTTTCGAGCAAGTACAACCCTACTCTTTGCATTATTGTTTAATTTCCTTCCATGGATTTGTTGTGAGGAAAGAGGGGGTTTTGGAGGGACAGAGCGCCAGCCTGTTGGGATACGAAAATTGAAAAATTATTTGTATACTAAAATATATTTGGTTATTTTCTGCGATCTTACCTCAAAAAACGGAATTACGAGCCAAAAAATAATCAAAACTAATATTTTTTCCCTTTCAGAAATAAATACTAGTTAGAAACAATTCTGTACGCTCAGATTTCAACTCGGTACTTGGGGATGTTGCTCAAACGACGTTTACGTGTTGAATATTTTAGCGATCCGGCACATTAAGTTTAATATCAAACTGTGTATTTCGTATTTAGAATATGAGTTTACATCTGGCCATTGATGTACAGGCTTCCAGATACCGCCTATATTTAAATCTAGCGACTGGATTGTGATCGTTGGCAGTTGTCGAATGACAGGCTATTCTTTCTAAAATTTTAATTTTGGTTGCTTTCTTAAATTAATTCTCATAGTAGGCTAGCGAGTTTTGATTTTTTTGTTCATTTATTTGAAGCTATTTTACTTTAGTTCATTTAAAAAGTTTTGTTCTTTGTGTTGTGCCACAGCACAAGCGTTCCCCTCCCACCTCCGCGTACCCGTCGAGAACTCTCGCATGTTAAGCCCCACTCTCTTCTATTTTCTTCTATTTCCATTCTAAGGCGGAAAGTTGTTAACGAAATGTATTTATTTGTTTAAAAAAGTACAAAGGTAACTTTCATTGTACTAACACAATATTACAAAAAACAACTACAGTTGATGTAGAAAATAAATTTTCACTGAAGATTTATTCAGTATTATCGAGAGATTTCTTGAACCAATTCACAACACTCCTTTAAAAATATTTGAAGTAATTATTCAATTCTTTTCTTTTACAGTTAACTTTTCGCGATAGTCACAAAAAATATTACAAAAGCTTTTTACTCTTGAGAAAGCTACGCTGACTTGAAAGTACCACCGAATCAGGGTGGATAATGAAAATACTGGTACAAGTAAAACACAAACCAAACCTAACGAAACAAGTCTTCACTGTAGGTACACATCACTTGTACATCTCTGCGGGTTACATTTCATGTGAATATTGAGATTTTTAAACAAATACTTCATATTTTTAAAATTGAAGTGCAATTCGTCACGTTTCCGTGAAACTTGATTTCTTTAGACACCTTATTTATGAAGATTGGTTGCGTGTGAGAGCCGCAAAAGGTATGTATGCAACTGAAATAATATAGACTATTATAGTTGAACTGTTCTTGTTTACTTTGCACTGTTATGTGTGGCTTGCAGTATAAAAGAACTACAAAATATGTTGTTTCATTCCCCACCCAGTCCATCTCTTTTACGTTAGAAAACTATTAGCTTCTTGCTGATGTTGTTAGGATGCACGCGAGCCAAGCCAACCAGAGCAATCAGGCTCGAGCAGTCGCGAAGCCTGGAAAAATCCCTTATACAATCAACACTGTTCTGTAACATACATGACAATTTCTTTAGAAACAGAGCACAAATACATAAGAGAAAGAGCTGCCTTTATGCAGGGTATCTCACAATAAATACTGAAACACAAATAAATAATATTAATTACAATTCACAGGATGAACGGATGACTTCAAAACTTAACGCTATGTACAATTAAAATATTACCACTGACTAAACAAAACATTAATGTTAAAATTTGGTGTTCCAAACAACATTTAAATTATTTAAATATATACGACAAATTTAGAAGAGGTTTTGACCTAAAAATGGTGTCGGCGCTCGGATTGAGCGGCGTCCAAGAAAAAATTTGACCATTAAAACCAGGTAAGTGAAAATCATATTTTATAAACTTGAGTCAATTCAAAAAGCAGGTACAAATCTCATCTTAAAACTATAGAATTCTGATCAGTAATGTAACTTCGCTCTCTCCACCCAAGACATCATATTGACTCGTCACACAGATTGTAATTGTATATGTGACTCAATAAATATTATTATTATTATTATTATTATTATTATTATTATTATTATTATTATTATTATTATTATTATTATTATTATTATTATTATTATTATTATTATTATTATTATTATTACAATACTTGCTGTGGGTCACGAGCGTGAAAGAGTACGAAAGCGCGCTGAGGCGAGCGCGGAGCTCGGTTATATAGAGAAAAAATTGTTACATTATCATTCCGCAGTCCTACACTGCACAGCGGAATTCTTGAGATATCAGCGCAATCTGTGATTGTGATTGGTGGTTTACAACAGATAATTGACAGCGGAAAATAATCGATAAGGAGTGTGACATACACTCTACTAGTGGTCTATTGAACTCCAGTAATTGCAGATGTGTGCAGAAATAAATTCATTTTTGACAGATAATAAATGCAAGCAGAGCTTTATAACTTAAATTTGCAGTATATGCTGATTCAGAATTAATTACTGAATACTTCCAAGTTGGTAGAAAGCGTACAAGACTCTTAATTCAATTATAAATATAAATCACTCCTTGGAAATTAAATATTCAGTAATAACTCCTAAAAATAAAGACAATTATTCAAATATTCTGGAGTGTGGCCACACTTTACATTGTATTACAAGTCTATAAACATTTTGTGAGGTAGAGAAAAAAATTAACAAAGCATATAAAAAATAATGCCTTTAATTTGTGTAAAATAAAAATAAACTGTTGACACCTCATATTTTAGGCATTTCAATGCTTTAATCAATCTATTTAATAAATGCTTCATTAATTACAACAGTACAATGACTGACAATAATTTATACAATAAAAACTTATAAATTTCAGCCTGAAACATGACAAGTTAAAACAATGGTAAAAACAATAATGTGGTATAATATAGAAGCAGATGATTCAAAGAAACATCTAAAAACTGTCAAGAAAAAAATAATAATTGTAGGTTTGAAACGTAACGCACAAAATGCAAGAAGATTCCGCATTTAGTTCCCATTCACGAGTAAACTAACTAATATCGTAAATTCGGATACATTTTAACTTTGTATTTACACGCACACTTTGTGTAGCACGTATAATAACAATAAAAACGTAGAGAAATCTCCCTAATATCTTAAATGAAATATACAATGACACTTTTTGAAAGGGCGTGCGTTTGGCAGCAATCTGAGGCGTCCGCTGCTAATCACTTCGCGAAGGGGAAGAACCAACCTCTTCCGTTCCCTTCATTCCCTACATTGATTCGGCTTGCAGACGTTTTCTGTTATCCGATCTTCATGCGATACAAAGAGGTAACGCAAGATACACCGGCGATTCCCGCCATAGAGTGGGTGACATGTAGTTCACTCTATCGGCGTTCGGCTCACTTTAAGTGTTCGCTCAGCTGGCAAGAGAGAGCGCTGAAGTAGCGGGAACTACACTACCTCTTTGCATCGCATGAAGATCGGATAACAGTTACCCAAAATTTGTGATGTGCTATCCGATCTTCATGCGGTGCGAAGAGGTATTCGCAAAGCACCCGCGATTCCCGCCATACAGTGGGTGACATGTAGTTCACTCTATCGGCGTTCGGCTCACTTTAAGTGTTCGCTCAGCTGGCAAGAGAGAGCGCTGAAGTAGCGGGAACTACACTACCTCTTTGCATCGCATGAAGATCGGATAACAGTTACCCAAAATTTGTGATGTGCTATCCGATCTTCATGCGGTGCGAAGAGGTATTCGCAAAGCACCCGCGATTCCCGCCATACAGTGGGTGACATGTAGTTCACTCTATCGGCGTTCGGCTCACTTTAAGTGTTCGCTCAGCTGGCAAGAGAGAGCGCTGAAGTAGCGGGAACTACACTACCTCTTTGCATCGCATGAAGATCGGATAACAGTTACCCAAAATTTGTGATGTGCTATCCGATCTTCATGCGGTGCGAAGAGGTATTCGCAAAGCACCCGCGATTCCCGCCATACAGTGGGTGACATGTAGTTCACTCTATCGGCGTTCGGCTCACTTTAAGTGTTCGCTCAGCTGGCAAGAGAGAGCGCTGAAGTAGCGGGAACTACACTACCTCTTTGCATCGCATGAAGATCGGATAACAGTTACCCAAAATTTGTGATGTGCTATCCGATCTTCATGCGGTGCGAAGAGGTATTCGCAAAGCACCCGCGATTCCCGCCATACAGTGGGTGACATGTAGTTCACTCTATCGGCGTTCGGCTCACTTTAAGTGTTCGCTCAGCTGGCAAGAGAGAGCGCTGAAGTAGCGGGAACTACACTACCTCTTTGCATCGCATGAAGATCGGATAACAGTTACCCAAAATTTGTGATGTGCTATCCGATCTTCATGCGGTGCGAAGAGGTATTCGCAAAGCACCCGCGATTCCCGCCATACAGTGGGTGACATGTAGTTCACTCTATCGGCGTTCGGCTCACTTTAAGTGTTCGCTCAGCTGGCAAGAGAGAGCGCTGAAGTAGCGGGAACTACACTACCTCTTTGCATCGCATGAAGATCGGATAACAGTTACCCAAAATTTGTGATGTGCTATCCGATCTTCATGCGGTGCGAAGAGGTATTCGCAAAGCACCCGCGATTCCCGCCATACAGTGGGTGACATGTAGTTCACTCTATCGGCGTTCGGCTCACTTTAAGTGTTCGCTCAGCTGGCAAGAGAGAGCGCTAAAGTAGCGGGAACTTCACTACCTCTTTGCATCGCATGAAGATCGGATAACAGTTACAATTTCAGGCTCCAAAATTTGTGTTGTGCTATCCGATCTTCATGCGGTGCGAAGAGGTATTCGCAAACCACCCCGGCGATTCCCGCCGTAGAGCGGCGCTTGGTGACGTCACGAAATGTATAGTGGCTTAGAGGCGATTGTCAGGCAGTGGAACTAGCGAAGTGCTTGATTTTACAATTCCCATTTACTTACAATGAAGTCACTTATCGCCAATTACCAAAACTGCGTAAAACATATTCTTTCCACCAGAAAGCCTCTGTACTCTACAATTAAAAACTCCCTTATCTTCATAATCGGTACCATTATACAAATGATCAAAAACAAATTTAATTGCAGATAAAGTAGTTTCAAGACTACCTTGAAATCCTTTAGTTCGTTAAGATTTTAAATTAGCTGTTGCTCATAAATTAAATTCCTTTACCTATTTTATTTTATAGAGTTCTCTCCTGATGTTTAAAGTTTGCAAATTAAAGTAATAAAATTACATGAATTTTTCTTTTTCATTAACAAATATATTAATTCCATTCTCAAATTTCCTCCAAACAGAAATGTGCCCTGCCCTTCTTTGAACCACATAATTAGCACCTACAAGTTTATTACCAAAAAAAAAAAAAAAAAAAAAAGTTTAAAAAGCACATTAAATTTCTTGGGTAATTATTAGACGCAGAATGGTTTATTTCTAGTAATTAAATCCATAGGGAACTTAAAATGCATCAAATAAAATCTCTTCTTATTCAACTTATTATCTTTTGTTACAACTTACCTGTTTCAAAATATCTTAAATTACGATTAAATTACACTAAAAAGCCTTTCTAATTTTTGCGAAAATATTTTCATGTACAACAAACTTCTTCAAAAGTTCTCTTTTTATTACTGAAAAACAAACAGCCAGTTAATTAACCAAATATTGTTGATCTTTTCAAATTCAACTGCTGGCGTCTAGCCTCAGCATATTGTACTTCAAATTCAAAACCCTGGAAAATTTAAACCAATTGATTAGGTAGAATAAGATTACTTTTTAAATTCTCATGAGATATTTGTGGTACATTACTATTTTCTTCAAATGAACTATTAAGATAAAGAGCATATTAAAACCTAAGCACAGTAAAAAACCTATTCTATTGTCCATGCATACATTTTATGCAATGAAGACAAAGAAGTACATATAGGGGCCATGAGATATTGAAAATGAAATAAATGTATCACTACATTTTTAACACAAAATTTATTGTAAAAGAAAATGTACAGATACTTCAACAAAAAGCAAAAGTTTTATACAATCATTATTGTGCCTGGAAGTTCAGACATATAGACTTTTTACTTAAAATACACAGGCAGAAGGTATTTACTTTTACTTAAATAGGCATACAAAAAAGGTCATTTATTCTAGCTAAAGATAGGCATAGATTCAAACAAGCATGTAAACAATATATACATATAGTTTACATAAATGAACACATACATAAATTATGTGCAACCCACTAAAAAACACATCCCAATGTCACTTTTTTCTTGTCAGTGAAAAACTGTTTCTTATTAGATACTGAGAATTCTAATGACACCTCCAACTTCCGTTTCGTTGCCCCCCGCACTCTCTCAACATCATTCTGCTTCATACAGTAATTATTGAGAAAACAGTTAGTGGAAGACCAGACTATCATCTTTACAACCTTTCCCATTTCATATCCATTCACACATGGGTCATAACTAAAACTTGCAGATTATCAATTGTTAGGGAAGCAGCAACAGTTCTTTGATTCTTCAAATTCAAAAATTTATTCTCCATTTCAGAGCACAACTTCTTTACTACAATATAGTTTGTAGTAACAACTGTAACTACATTTTCAGTAGGATAAGTAAGAGCTCCCCGATCCATTTTGCTTAATATACTGAAGTTTTCATTAAATGAAAGCTCCCTGTCAAGGAGGAGTGCAGTTTTGCAATGGTCACATTTAAGCCTCTTGACAACTGAAAAAGCACAATAGCCAGCAATGTAGACCAGTACAGGCAAACATTCCATTACATCTTCAAAATCATTAGAAAACACTTCAATATAAATACCATGATGATTCATTTTAGTTTCTGATGCCAATGTTATCTCATCAACACAAATGTCCCCATATTTCTTTGAAGTCAAGTTTAACCTTAAATGTGCCTGCAGCTTCACTTTTGCTTCACATTCATACAACGGTCTTAAAGAAATATGATATTGGCTACCAGAAAGTGATCTGTACAAGCCAAATCTGCTTTCCAAATCATGTCTGTAATTTTCCAGGCAGGATGTATTTAAAATTAAGCTCATTAACACAATATGAAGCTATTTCTATCAGAGCACAAGTAGAATGTTTTAACGCAGAATGTGATTCTCTGCTCAATTTACCACTACTGATTTGCATCTTCTCCCAAGCATCCAACCACTCAATGAATTTACTCAGGTAGACATATTTTACATCCCCAGAATCATTTGTGAATGGTGTCTGATAAATATTGTTGAAGCGTGTACAAGTAAATGGGCTCTGAACATTAACAATTTCCCACCATGTACTATAGATTTGTATAAAATTTGCAGTCTCTCCATAATGTAACAAATTCTCTCTAGCACCCATTTCCTTTAAGCATTCAATAATGTTCTTATTAAAAATCTGAAGAGCTAATTTTACATTCTGCCTTTTCAAGGTACTTGGACCAGTACTTTAAAAGTCAATGAATAACCAAATTTGGCTAACGAATTGACTTCAAGATAATGCAATTTCTTCAGCATGCCAAGAGATGCAGACTGTGCACCTGAAGAATTAATGGCATTTTCAATCCTGGAGAATTTTGAATAGAACATAGATTGCTCTTTGTTCTTTTGTCTAAGCCAGCAATTTCTAATGCATTTTAAGAGATGTACTGAGTCAATTACAAAAAAATGGCCTTTTATGAGTCACTAGGGTGAGGATACACTATTTGCTTTTGTGGAGGAACTGCAAAAAAGCTCTTAGCTTTAGAATTAATCATGTTATCAGAAATAACAGCAAATGCAATGCATTGGATGCAACAGACTTTGCATCCAATATCCTCTAATTCTTCTTCTTCTTCTTCAGCTTTTCCCTTTTAGTGGTAAGGGGTCGCTGTTCCTTACTCTTCTCCTCCACTCAATCCTGTCCAACACATCTTCCTCGATTAACTCTTTCTCTCGCAGGTCTTCCACGACACAGTCCTTCCACCTTCTCTTTGGTCTCCCTCTCCTTCTTTTCCCCTCCAGTTGCATACTACTCACTTTCCTTCCCACATATTCCTCTTCCCTTCTCATGACATGTCCAAACCACTGCAATCTTCGTTCCTGAATCTTCTTTGAAACCTCGATCACTCCTCCCATCTTCCGTATTACTTCATTCCGGATCCTGTCTTTCCGGGTCTTTCCCATTGACCATCTCAGCATTCTCATCTCTACCACTTCCAACTTCTTTTCCTGAGCCTTCTTCACCGGCCAGGTTTCACTACCATATATCATTGCCGGCCTCACAACAGCTTTGAAGACCTTTCCCTTCATTTTCCTCTGAATCCTTCTGTCGCACAGCACCCCTGACATTCTCTTCCAATTTATCCAGGCAGCTTGTATCCTGTGGTTAACTTCCCTGTCTAGCTCCCCTTTCTCGTTGACATAGGAGCCGAGGTATTTGAACTCTCCCGTTCTAGTCAGTAATTGCCCCTGTAGTGTGATGCTTCCGGGCCTGCCATCTCCTCCAAACCACATGTATTCAGTTTTTGCTCTGCTTATCCTGAGTCCTCCTTCCTCGACTGCCTGTCTCCATCTCTCCAGTTTATCCTCCAATCCATCTTTACTCTCATCTACCACCACTATGTCATCTGCAAAGAGCATAGTCCACGGGGCCTGTTCTCTCACTCCTTCCGTCAACACATCCATTATTATATTAAATAAATATGGGCTCAGAGCGGATCCCTGGTGTACTCCCACTCTCACGGAAAATCTTTCCGTCAGTCCCACACTTGATCTTACTCTGGTGTGTGCTCTATCATACGTGTCCTTCACCAGCCGCACATACTTTTCCGGCACTCCTTTCACTCTCATGCACCTCCACATCTCCTCTCTAGGTACTGTGTCATATGCTTTCTCCAGATCTATGAAGGCTAGATGTAGTTCCTTCAGCTTTTCACCGTGCTTCTCCAGTAACTGTCTCAGGGCGAACAAAGCATCCGTTGTACCCTTTCCTGGCATGAAGCCGAACTGTTCCTCTGATATTGATGTTTCCTTCCTCAGTCCTCTCAGTCCAATATCCTCTAATCCTATGACTATATGCTTCAAATGTGAATGAAGCACTTCTGCATTTATAGAAGACACAGGCAAAATATACTCAACATCCCTAAACTTAGATTTAATACCACTTATCATGAACACTTAAGCATACCAGCACTTTCTGTTGAATTGTGGGATAATCCAAATATTGCACCACCTTTGTAGTCCCAAAATTTCTTAATGTAAATTTCATGAACAAGGAGATTAACAATTCTGTCATTCTCGTTCTGGAATACAAAATTTTTCTTAGTATAAGACAGAAAATTATCATCTCCTTGTTCATTCTATGGACTAAGGTTGTATTTCAAGTTGAGAGAAAGAACTGTGGGCTTGTGAGGTACAATAATTTTTCTTGTCCCTCTTTCAAAGCGGTATGCATTTGGAACCAGACTAAAAAAAACAGTAAAAGCAAAAATCATTAAATCAGGAGAGTATCTTCTTGCATTCACCTTCGTACAAATTAACATTAACTGTTCAATCACAAAGGAGACATTTTCATGTTCTACTGCCTTTAAAATACCTACAACAACAGTTATTAAATTGGTATCATCGCTTTCCCCAACAGAACACTCCCAAGAATTGAATTTAGTCAATATTACATCAATGGCTCCAATATTTGTCACAGTAGCAGGCACATCATCATCCCCTAACCTTACTTTCACAACCTTCAAAGAACACTTTCAAATGTAAATTCAAATCTATTGAAAGAGATGCAGTTATCTTAGGATAAGGTGCGAGAACAACTTTATAAAAAGTAATTGAATCACTTTCATGAAGCACCTTCTACCCACTGTTATTAAAAAAGTGAAGTTTGGATTTGAGTTCTTCAAATGAGGAGAAACTTCTGGTCTTTCCATAATCCTCATGTTCTTCAAAGCTGTCTGTAATGGCTTGATTTTGCTCCAGACTGTCTGTGAATTGTATTCCAGATAAATAATAGGGCAGATCAGGAAACTGCACAGGAACAGTAGAGACAGAGGAAGTAGTCGAGACACTTATAAAAGCACTTCTAATATTGTGCCAGTCTTCTTGTCTAATGCCTGAGAGTGCATTCGAAAATTATTTTCGGAAAAATGTCTCTCGCACACCTATAATGAAAATAAATAATGAGAGTAAATCAGATAGTTTAAGGAAAGACATTAACATAACAGCCACAGTTTAATATACACACATTTTTCTGGAAACAAACAATGGATATAAAGCTAAAACCTGCATACATATTTTTACAGGTAATTTATTTTGAAACATTCCACAAGAAAAGCATTTTGGAAGGTCCTATTCTATATTCCATGTGCCACCAAACTAACTTCAAGGCAATAACTTTTCGAAGCAGTAACTTAACATAAATAGTAACATAACCTATACAGTTTCTTCAGTACTTCTCACCTTTGTATTTTTATTTGGAGAAAAGTTGTCTCTTTTAATTGCATTAAGCCAATTCCGGTTAAATTCAAAATGCTTTTCTTGGTTGTGAAATGAAAAAACTCGAAACACGTCGCCCAGTTTTGTAATTCCCATTACACCCAGGAAAACAACATGAGAAAGGCATACTGCTCTTAAAAAAATGTTATTTCAAATTATTTGAAATAAATTACAATATCATTTGGTGATTATTTCACTACTCTGATAAAACATACAAACTAATTAAATGAAATACATCATACTTTACCGGAATAGTTCCCAGTAGCCGGTCACCAGTAGTCACAACTTCTTGTTGATAAGAAGTAGACTTGATTTACTTAGTAACACTTGAACTACTTACATGAAACTACTACTACACAACTTACTTGAAAAGTAAGTAGACTTGATTTACTTAGTAAACAAATTACAATTAAGACGCACAAACACAATTACGAAATAACAGTATTTGTAATTGTGTTTGTAACTGGAACACACAACCTAAATAGTGATGGTATCCGGAGGGGCCCCAACCTAAGTTGGATGCCGCGCTAGAGCACCGTACGCTTTTGATAGCAACGCTATCTGGCAGTGTACTCTATGTACTCGGAGCAGAAGTACAGCACGATTTAGCACCAAAGAGAATGGTCCAAGGAGGCAGGGGAATCTTGCTGGCGAATGGTCCATATTTGTGAACGAATCTTTTGTATCAAGTTGGTTCTCCTCTTTACTAAATCTATTTGTAAACACAAAGCCATGTCAATAAAACAAATGTTGAAGATTCTGAGTGTTTCTTTCCTTCAATACATATAGTTTGCCTTTAAATACAAAATAATTAAATTGATCTGAAATCTGAAGGAATTGCAATAGTTCTCGCAATTTTTCGATTAATCATGAACGACTCTTTGAGAATCGGCATTCCAAAAGAAACTTCGGGTAGACGACAGCGGTTGACAGACGTGCATTGCGCAAAACGCCGGTTCAGTTGAATCGTCGGCATTCAAGCTGCAATCGCTCCGTGAACATTTTTGCTTCGTTATACTCGTGAAATTCATTTGCAGTGCCAGAACTTGCTAGTAGTAGCAGGCAGGAGTAAGAAATAGTTGGGAGTTACATACTTCTTCTAATACCGCACCGTCCCTCATCAGATTCGGTAAGTGGAAGAAAGCTTCTATGAAGTCTTTCTATAAAGACTAAGAAGCTTTATTGGATTTGCAAACTTCATAAATTACAATTATGCGCGGTTAAGTGGTTATCGTATGTGAAAATATCCTCTGAAATACCAAAACTTCCTTTGAATGAAACGTGATGAAATAATGAATTTGTGTTTTTAATCAAATGCAATGCTTTAGATTTTCTATCCTAATTATTGGGCTTAGGGTTTCTTCATTATTTTTTTTCTCGCGTGTGCGTACGCGCGCGTGTTTATTTTCTTGAGCTGGAGTAGCACGCGTTTCAGATGTCTCTCCTGCATTTGTTGGGCGAATCGATGGAGGACCTGTTCCGGCCGGGCTCCATTTTCGACCATTTGGGGGTGGGCCACCACCCCGACGAGGGCGGCAGCGTCGGGCACTCTCGCCGCGGCTCGGCCGGGCCCGTTCGCGGCGGCCACCTGCACCCGTGGCGCCACGCGCCGCTGCTCACGCACTACCTGCACCCGCACGCCCCGCACGGCCAGCACGCGCACCACGCGCACCACGCGCCGCACGCCGCGCAGAGGGCGCTGGCCGCAGCCAAGAAGGGCGCCGAGCGCGCTTTCCACGTAAGGCCTTCAATCAGTGCTTCATTTATTAAATTTTGGGGCCCAGAAGGCGCCACAAATTATTTAATAGAAATTTATATATTTATAATATAACTTAATAATTATTTCCGAGGTACCGAAATGCTGTTCTGTCAGAATGTAAAGCAGGGCTAGATTTCTATGTCGATGCATTGACTAGATCCTCATGGTGATTATTTCCACCATGGGACCGATGAATACAGTCATTGCTCCATGAATGGACCTATACAAAATTAGTGGAGCTAGAGAATGACATGATTTTCTCGTACTAGTTGGTTTCCTTATCTCAGTATTCTGAGCTAGCTTTCCGGTTTTGCCCCACCCTCTTTCCAGCATATATTGACACACGAAACATCTTTTCACATTTTCGTTTCCTATCCTTTAATTAAAGAATTGAAATATGGCTAAGAGTATTATCGAAGAGTAAAAGCTCGTGCCAAATTATGATTTTCAATGAAAAAATCCTGCAGATCCCGAGAAAATAGAGTATCTCTGAAAATACACAATTTTTTAGCTCATTTTTACTGAAAATTTTTGAGTTTGGATTAAGTTCATGATAAATCATTTGAAGCACATGTATTCACAAATGCAATAATGTTTTTAAAAAAAACGCCCGTGCTGTAAATATTAACGACGTAAGATATTTCATAAAATATTTGTGTAATTTTGTTTAATCGAAAGAATGCATTGAAATGGCCATAGTTAGATTATTCAGTGCATTCAGCACTAACCGTACAAAAAGTTTAAAGAATAAAATTGATAGCCTGGTTTGAAAAAATCTTGTTTTTAACTTGTTTTTAATGTTGCCAATATTTAATTCAAAATTACGCGAAAATTGATACTCCAAATTGATGAAAGAACTAATTGTGAAGAACAAATTTCATTTGACGTCACTCAGAAGTCAGAAGATAAATATCGATATTCAATAATGTCGCGTTGTACGGGGGTGGTCAAAAATTTAATTAATTTACGAGGGGGGGGGTAAAAATATTAGTTTTCGAAAATTTAAATTTAAGAGTGCAAATCGGACCTACGCCATCTTCGTTTTTCGCACTATTTACAAGAAATTTTAAGAAAACTTTTAGAGTTACTGTTGAGTAAATTTTGGAAATGCCACGGGGTGAATGTAAACTACCACCGAAATTCAAAGAATACTGTTCATATTTCCAGGGCCTCGAGCCGGTTGAGAAAACTTTATTTTGGCAGGAATTGTTATTGTTATTTATTGTTTTATCATTTGTTCAGGGATTACTCAATTTGGTAACATCCCAGTGAATAGCTTAGGTGCTAGTTGTTCACACGGACACACGGACGAACAGGATGAATGTTTTGCCGCGAACCAATTTTTCAAGGACACGCAAATGTTGGTTTCTAACTAAACAAAGCGTTAAGAGTAAGTAATTTACAATATATTTTGGAAGAAGATTTATCCACCTCTTTTGGTATTAGGGTCCCATAATACGAGCTTTTCTGTCGATAAAACGCCGTTTTTTACCGCAGCATTATACAGCTTTATATTACGGCTGCATATGATATTATACCGTAATATGTTCTTAATCGAGAAAATTCAAATATTGTAGAAACGAGACGAATTGACGAAGACGGGAGGCCGAGGATTGCCCCCACCTTGAGTTCTATGTCCCCCTCGGTGGAAAATGTTCTTACAATTAATACATAACTTACTAAATGTGATTGAATCTCATGGATAGTTTAGATTTAGATTTATTCAGTGAAAAACAGTAAAAATGGTATGTGACGCATGGGGGAGATCATCTGCGCACGTTTTCTTGAGTTCCAGAATTCCTTCCATCATTTTAACTATAAACACTTGATGGATGAGTAAAAGTTAAAGATATATAATTAAAAATAAAGTTGAAAAAAGTGCAAGATTAGCAACATGTGGAAAACTAGACAATTTCGTTCCAGAGTTAGAGAAAACTTGTTTGCAATGATAAACGAACTGCAGGTTTAAACCCGGGCATTTATTTATTATATTCATCTATACAGACATATAAAGGAATGAATTATGCCCATAGGGAATCCCTGAACTAGCTTGCCCTTAATCGTGGAACTGCTCGAATATACCCTGGTCCTTTCCCCACTCCTTGTCTTTGCTGCTTCGCCTTTCCGCCATACCCTGCAGTGTTCCTTCTATAGAGCACGAATATTTGATTCCCTCTTTGGTTCATGAAGATTACAGTTGCTATCATCCTGAAAACCACATATCAAATTAGGAGATTACTAGAAACGCGCACTGAAAAACGCAAATCCTACTTGAAAGAGCACAATCTAACACCGCACACAAAACGCGTTGCGACTTCGCTTCCGTGGTAAGAACCAGTAAGAACCTCTTCCTTCGCCAGATCTGGCTACTTTCGTCTCCGCCAGGTTGCTTGACGTGGACATTTAACACGGATCCACAGGTAAGAAAATAACGAAACTTTCCCCTTAAATTTTTTCTTGTAACTACAAATTTTAACTTGTCGCGACACTTTCAAGCAAAAATATTTTCGGATAATCTTTAAAACGAATAAAATCGTATCGCAGCACGAGTTGAATGTAACGTGCGACACTTTACAAAATTTGTAATAACACATTCGACGAAAACCTGTTTAATTTCCCCTCCCAAAATGTATCTCTGGATCCGCCCTGAATATTCACATAGTATATACGAACATGCAGGCGCCGAGGAATGCCAGCGTTCGAGCAGCGCCTTATTTGCTGAGCTAAGTTGAGTGGTTCATCCGAAAATTGACGAATGTTTACATCACACGAATGAGAAATAATAGATAATTATGATGAGCCTCATTAAAGATTTCCACACAGAAATTTCCAAATGCATGAAATTGGACCACACACTCCTGTGTATATCCTCAGGATTCATTCAGAGTAGTGTAAAAGATGATGTCTTGCTTTTACTTATCAATTCTGATCTAGTTTCGAATGTCCCGTCTGAAACAAATTGCATTGTCTGAAGAAAAAAAAGTCCTCGTTAGAATGCTTTTCAGGGCTGATAAACTTGTTCAAAACTACAAAAAAAAAAAAAAAAGTTTCATCCCCTCTTCGTCGCTACATTTAACCTGTAGGCCAAAAATTAATTTTGTATGCGCGCGCGCTTGTGCTTGCGCGCGTTTTTCTGAGTTTTTCTTCTCCCCCCTCCCCCAGAAGCTTTCTAACTTCTTGGCCTTAAGAACACCATAGAAAGGGGATGTTAATGGTATTACAATAGCACATACCACGTAATATAATTTAAATAGCTAGTTTTGGAGAAGAGATGTAATTTAAAAAAATATATATCTTCAATATTATAGTTGTGGGAATGAGCTGAAAAATTGAAATATTGTTATTTGAAAAAATTGTGTTAAACAAAATTTGGATATGTGCAATTTTCATAAGTGCACTTTGCTCCATCACAGAAAAGATTTGAGCCATTTTTAAGAAAATTGTTGGCTTTGTAAAAGAAAAAATAATCAAAATTTTTCAAATTGCATGGAACCCTTGAACTATTTCCAATCTTATCATGCAATCTCCTTGGTTGATATCTTCCTTTTTTGACTCTTATTATTTGCTTTCTTTTCTGTGAAAAGGTGTTAATGAACTCTATGCTCACGATTTTTAATGTAATGTTCACAGGTTAATTTGGATGTGCAGCAGTTCAGACCCAGTGAAATAAGTGTGAAAGTTGTTGATGGATTCATTGTGGTGGAAGCAAAGCATGAAGAGCGCCCAGATGAACATGGGTTCATCTCACGTGAATTCCAGCGCCGTTACAAACTGCCAGAGGAAGTAGATTTGGATGCCATTACTTCCAATCTCTCCTCTGATGGAGTGCTGACTATTGAGGCTCACAAGAAGGTTTGTCAGTCAGAACTCTCATTTTTTTTCAGGTCTTGATGATTCAATCTTTTCTCACTTGCTTCCTCCATTCCCTTCACTTAATTCATTTACTTCTCAATTCTTGTTCATTTCAGTTGATGCCCAATTTTTTCCTTATTATTCCAGTCTGTTCATGTATTTCTACATTATTTTTTGCTAGGTTTCTTTATTAACATCACATTTTGTTTTTCTTCCATAAGATGTCTAATAATCATATCTGAACTTTGTGAAGATTTGTTCTTTATTTATAATAAAGTAATATATTATTAATAAAATTATTAGTCTCTTCTTTTTGGATATTAATGTTTCATAATTGTAAGTTGAAATTGGTCAAAATGTTCAAGTAAACTTTGGCTGTAAAATATACACGATGTATTAGTGTTATTGGTAATGTTTTCTTCAATAATAGAAGAATTAGTAAAATTAAGTTTCCACTGTGTTGTTGACAAGGTTTAAGTCTCTCTTCATTTCAGACTGAAGAACCTCCCAGCAAGGAGAGAGTCATTCATATTACTTGCACCAATGCACCAGCTGTGACATCTCAGCCACCAGAGAAAGCCAAGAAGCAGGCTGGAGGAGAGGTGGTAGCTGAGAAGATGGACCAGTGAAGGTCCTCAGGCTCTCAGCACGACCTTTGCTTTCTCTTCAACTTGCGCAACTATTAGGCTTTTTTTATTATTAATATCACTTGTAATTTGCTCAGTAAAAGTTTGTTAGTTAATTGAGACTGAAAGTTAAATAACATGTCACTACAACAAATCATTACATTCCAGGAGTTGTAAGACTGTAGGTCATTTTACAAAACATTATGATTACTCTTTCATTAAGGATTGAAATTTTGAATCATTATACCCTTATTACTCATTATTCTTTTAGAAATATTTAGAAGTTGTAAGGGTTGTTATGTAGTTAATAGTAGTTAAATAGTGAATCATTCAATAAATAATGGCATTCCAGTAGTTGGTAAGACTGATTTAATTTCCATAGCCTTTGACAATACTCCCTGGGATTGTCGAATTGGTTTACATTACAATAAGTAGTTACTATTGGTCTTCCAATAGTGTCATTGAAGACTGATATATACAAGAGTGTACAAGACATAAGTGATGCATGATTTTTTTTATTCATTGAACTTTATGTATGGAAAATTTACAATAAATATGGCATGAACCTTATTTTGAGTTAATTTATTTTTTGGTCCTTAAATTTGCCTATTATTGCTTTATTCATTGTATTGAAAAAGGTGAGAGGGAAAAAAGCCTCAAATTATTGGGAAGAAATAGTTTGATAAAAACATTTATAGTAGTTTTTGAGATTCATTTTAATAATTTATTTTATTCATTTGTTGCAACATGCAACTGCACAATAGATAAAATTCAAAAATAGTAGTACAATTAAATAATTAAAAAAAATATTGTTTACTGTTGCTGATAAGTCTTCTGAAACATTCTTGCAAAAAATAATATTCATAATCATCACTAAATTTCTTTCAATTAGAAATTTATAAAATGTTTTTGCAAACCAGCTTCATAACAAAATGGAAGATGCATATAATTGAGATTTGTCTGTCTCTACTAGTTATAATTATTGCTACCATCATTTTGAGTATCACATAACTGGCAATATCAGGCCTAACAAACTCTTTGAAACATTGGACCCCTTGGAAGCTCTGTGTTTACAGCATTTGAGAGTAAACCTTAAGATCAGGGTTCGATTCCTGGTCATTTAATAATCCCAAGGGAGTCTCTGACATGTAAAATGTGGGGGACATCAAAAGCGTGAATTTTCCAGGAATTTTAGTCTTAAGTTAAGGCAGTATTTTGATTGATTGAAGTTAATATGGTTGCACACAGGAGATTAAAAATGTGTCAAGTTATGGCACCACTTCATCAGTTACTCAATAATATACTCCGACAATAAATGTTAAAAGAATCAGACGTGGAGACTGGGGCAGTGATTAGAGTAGGAGCTTAGAGAAAGCATAATGTCTGTTTTCTCTATGATAATAGTTCTAGCAAGTATAATGTTGTTGGTTCTCTTTGTTAGATATGAAATGCAGGCGTAATGCGGGAATCCTTACATCTCACCAGTTCTGAAACATCTTCATAATACAAGCATTTTTGATTAATGAAGGAAAGCAAAAGATGTTTGTGTTATAACTAAGGAGGTAACATCCATGGGCATGGTGTAAGAATACTATAATAAAATCACAACTCAACATTGTCTCAATTGGCACTGGACTTCAGGAGTGATCAGACAAAACAAGGGGTCTTGGGAAGAAGATGCACACAGAAGATCATAACATCAAGATCCATCGTTTGAATTAGAAGTAAAAATATTTTTCATATATTTGGAATGAAAAAACATTTTGGGGCCCCAATTAAGTCAGGCAAATTGTCCCATCTGAGCATCACCCCTTCTAGCACCACTGCTCATCCTAGTTATTTAAGAACTTTTAGCCAATGTATTTGACCAAGTGTGTGCAGAGAGGTGGTACTATTCTTTATTAAATGTTTTTATTTAATTACAGTAAAATCTCAATTAACCATTTAGGTCTCAATTAACTGTGCTCGCTTTTCCAAAAAAAGTATTGGGAGCGGGGGAATAATTCCTTGAATTTTCAAGTATCCTTTAAATGGAACAGAAATTACCTTTTTTCTAAGTGAGATCAAGGCTAAGAGAACAAAGAAAATATAGAAGAGGAGACATAGAAGTTTGTCTTGAGCTGGCTACATCAATTAGATTTCTCTAATGTTGATAAAGATGGTTGATTGGCTATACAAATATGTTGATGAAGAGAAATTTGAACATATAAGTGACAGCTCATTAAGGCAGCAAAAGTTTACTCTCTCTATTTGACAAGAGGATAATTCAGTAGTTAATGAGAGTGGCAACGATGACAGTTTTGGTTCTAGAAAAGAAAAAAATTAGACAGTTGAGCAATGGTAGTAGATGATATCATCCTGAACTTGGCCCACAGGAAAATGTTGACTGCCATGATATGATTAGAGTGATAGTGATTACTTCAAATTTCCAAGTCCTGATAATGTTACAACTAAAGCCCAGAAGTTTGGCAAAATGCCTTTTTATTATTATTGTTAGGATTTTATGACTTTTAATAACACTTAATTTTAGGAGTTGTTTTAGTAGATTTTCATTTTGCCTATTTTAGCCTCTGGTGCCTATTTTTGCCATTTTGCCTTATTTGTGCCTTTTTCGTTATTATTTTACCTTCCTGACACCAACTTCTATGATGCTGGAAACTTACCTGCACACCTGAAGAACATGAAGGCACGATCATTTATTGTCTTTCTGTGAATGTGGAGGCTCCAATGTCAGGTTGCATTAAAATCTAAATGGGAAAGGATGATGACAACAGTGAGGACTTTTGATATTTTTCATTGATGCTGACAGACTTGTTTGCACACCAGGATTCTCACTGTGAGTTGGAAGCATGTTCTCTAATCCCTTTTGAGGAAGGATAGAGCTCTCTGTACAATATAATATACCCTTCTCAGTTCCATCTTGTTCTCTCTTTTCTTCTGGCAATGACACAAGTGCAAAGAACAAAATCTACAACTCCATTTCCATTGATACCATTTCAAGATTCGCAAGGAAGTCCACAATAGATTTTCCTAAAAACAGCAACATGAGTCAAATAAATCCATAGTTATACTAGATGGTCATGAACAATCAAGATTAAAAATAAAAGCGTTTATTTTAAAGTTAAAGTAAAAATGCGGCATGTTTTAATTATTAATTTCTTACTATAATTACTAAATGCTGATTATTCTATGTTTCTTCTAATTTTACACCCCTACTTTAGTCAGAATAAATGCCATTTTGCATGCCTAGTTTAGGTCAAATAAATACCTGAACTTGTGAGCTCTAGCAGTAACATGACATTATACACACACACAATACTGTGTAATTCATTAAATAAATGTTTCCCCATTAATTGTGGTTTTCATTTATCCCTGCGTCCCCTCCCCATTATCCCAGATAATCCAGGTTCTACTGTATATTAAAATTAAAAATCCTTTGGCCATTTTTCAACGATCAGATTCAGGAATCACATATTGCAGATATGACAGTTAACAATATTTTATGAAGTTAGCAAAATCACGGCGTTTCGAAGACAAATTTATACCCAACATGAGTCTGATTGTAATATTATAGGTACTTAATTCAAACTATAGAGAAATTCAATTAAAAAATTAACATTTCCCAAAAAGTGTTTAAACTACAACACAATCAACCGTCCCCGCCGTCATTTTCTGAATAGTCCTTTCGATCCAACCGGCTGCCCATTCCTTTGCATCAACATTGTGATTGTGAGCACTCGGCCGCTCCTCGTGCGTTTTGGTACCGCAACAGAAAGCGCCAGAGGCTTCTGCCACAGAGCACTGGGGCTCAGCGGCCTCTGGGAATGGGGCCAGTTTTCTACCTTCATCTGAATATCACTGCAGGCCGCGTTTATTGGAGGTATACTCGTAGAATTTCAGTCCCTTTTTTGATATTGAATTCACCATTTAGAATGGTTGGTTAATTTATTTTGTGTGATATAAACTTTACTGATTCAAAACGTGCAATTGAAATCGTCGCATATAACAAGGGCGTGTGAGAATTTGAACCACAATAATTTTTCGTGAGAAGTTTTTTATTGTTGTTATTGTGGTTGGCGTCATAGCTCCTGCTGCCTCTGAATCGGGACCAAACTTCTTTCTCAACGAAGTAAGAATATCTTCCGTTTTGGTATAGGCTTTTGTGTGTGAATTTTATGCTTACTTTAGTGAAAATAAGGTGTTTTTAATATTTATTTCCCGGTATCCAACAACAAATTCAGTGTAATATTTAGTAACGTTCATGTTCTATTGAAGAAAACCGAAATGAAGAGACGTGGAAGGCGTATTTCAAAATGTAAAATATAAACAAAAAACTTAAATCGAAATTTCAAGTGTTTTTTATAGTAATGCAGGCGGTAATGTGCATGTGATTCGAAGGCAGATCTGTTTTACTTTTCTGGTATATTATTCGGAAGAACCGATACAACGCCGAAGACTAGCTTTAAATCATTACGAATCTCTTCTTTTCATTACATTTAAAGCACATAGAATGATCGAAGAAACATAAAGCTTCTGAAACACACCTAAAAAAGTTAGCAGTAGTAGGCACTGCCAGTATATCCGAGAATTAGAAAACGTATTTGTGTAAATTACATTTCCGTCATTCGATGGAGCTGCATGCCAGTCTTTGGGGGCACCAGCCACCTCTGGATACTAAACGGTGGAATGAGACGTAGGGAGAGGAAACGGGTGAATTGAAAACTGGCTTTGCCCACAGCAAATTGTGATGGATTGATAAATGATTGAGAGGTTGTTAATGATTCCGGGACCGACAACTACGAGAGTCATTCCCCTAAGTTCAGTGGATGTTTTTGCTCGGGAGATGGCGGTGGTCTTTCCCCCTCGGATGGCGAGATCCGGCGCCGACCTACCGTCGGCTACAGGAGTATCCCCAACCACATATCTCCCACCAGCGGGCACTGCCCCAGCCGGGACAAGCTCTAAGCTCCCGACCGGTCTCTCGGCATGTGTGATAGTGTAGTGCATGTAAGTGTTAGTGTGTGTAAAGGATGAGGATAGGACAAGGAAGAGGAAGGAAAGATCGCGCGTGGATCGTGACCCGTTTCTTAGGGTATTTCTCCGGCATTTAACTAGTTTTGATCGAAGAAACCACGTCGTCCGCTAGAATTCTCCTCCAGACAGCTGCTGAATTCGACCTAGCGATCTAGCTAGTCGTTGGGACTCTGCCCCCTGGAACAGCCAGAGGCCCTGCGCTGAACTGGTACCACTGCCGGGTCTGCTGGTCAGGCGGGGCGGAGGCGGGGCTGGGGCGGGGCTGGGGCGGGGCGGAGGCGGGGCGAGGGCGGGCGCCAGCGCCGGGGCGGAGGCCGAGTGGGCGCCAGTGCCTGCGCTCCTGCCCGCCGCGACGCCCGCTCCGCTCCGCTCCGCTCCACGCGCGCCAGCCCCGCAGCCATGGGCGTCCTGCAGGTACCGCTCTTCACAAGCCCTTCTCCTTCCAACTTCACTTCTCCCCACTCCGTTTTCCATTCACCAAGTTCACTGTATCCGATCTCAAAATTTAACAGTTTTCACTAACGATTGTTTTCAAAATTGCACACGTACTGTGAAATAACCACACACGGCTAATCTAGTAATTCAGCATATTCATTTAGCATTAAAATAATAGATACTTCTTTTTACTATTTGCTTGTCCAGCTTTTCATTAATAAATAACTTACTGCGGCGCATCCGGCGAGTATCTTCACATTAAAAAGTTTTTGAATTGGTGAGAACCCGAATGGATAAGTGACGTTTTATAAATTCTGAGAAAAATGTGTTTTATTTTAGGCTATATTTCAGTGGCAATGTATTTTCGTGGTTTTAATGAGCATTTGAAAAACTATGGTTTCAATGATGAAAGCACTACGACTTTTCAGTGATATTGATTTAAACAGATTCCTCAGAATTTATTAAATCTCACTTATACCGTTCTATTTTTCACACATTCATTTGTGCTTTGCAAGTTCTTACTAAAAATAAATTTCAAACATATTAAAGTTGCACTCCTTATCAGTTCGGGCACAGAAAGTTGCATGAAAAAGTTTCAATTAAAATACGTTTAATTTTTTTGTTTCATTATAAAATTAGGTTTAATTATCGTCAACCTGATTAATCAAGTCGTGCGATTCACGTAGATGGCGTGAAGGGAGTGTAGTATGCCAATTTCACCAATTTACTCGCAGGTATAATGAAACTACCAAACACACGTGTTTTCCAAGAATTCTTCGAAATATCCCAGGGCCGAATGACCGGCTGGGAATTGTGCCAATCGATTTGTTTAGTCGAGAGGAATCGAATGAGCTATTGGCCTCCTCTGCACATGCTGTAAGTCACCTAAAAAGCGTTTCAGTTGCTTCCAAAAAAATAGCACTTTTTTGGGAAATTTCTTTGGATCTTCTGAATGGATCTACAAAACGATGATCTGTTCTACCGGGGCCGGAGACGCGCGGAATGACCTCTCGTTTATCTCGATTGGCCGAAAAGCGTCTCAATTACTATGCAAGGAATTTTGCAAATCCTTCTTCGGAGATGGTGCTCTCTACACATATGATTCTAGTGTCCACATCCTCAATATATTTTAGGGCGATCTTCATACGTGAATACCTCTTGCAATTTTGGAATACTTTTTAAATTTGTATCCTCTTTGTCGTCGCTGTCGTCTTCCTCTCTGGAGGACTCTTTACGATGCCCTAGCATTATTGATGACCTAGCCGGGTGGAATTTCACTAGTTTCATCTCGCAGTCCGTGACAATTGTCTTCACCCTAGACAGAATTGCTGTAGATGAGCTGAAACTCCGTCCTCTGTAGTCCGTTCCTTCAGGCTCTTTCATTCGCTCCAAATAATACAAAAATTACTTCGGAGACTCGGAAACTCTTAATGTTATTGGAATTAGCATTTCCGAAGTGAGTATTTTCCCCTAAAATTGTATTTTCAATGTTCACAATCGCCAATGATGAAAGTTCATTGTATCAGAATCGTCTAGTTTTTATTTTTAATAAATGTAGATCGGAGCAATGATTTTGGTTCATATAATCAAACGTTCTCCAAATACAAGTTCACTAAATCCAAAGCCGACGTATGATCTGATATCAAACGCTCAGAACTTCGCCTAAATGCCTTCTTATTAGTAAATACCGGCCCCCGCCAAGCAACTTCTCGCCCTCTTCTGAGTATTCGCGGGGCTCGGCGACCGGTCGCTCCCTTCGATGGATCCGACGTCCGACGCGACGCGACGCGCTGCAGAAGGGCGTTCGCTACCAGCTGCCACCCATCCGCACCACTCGGGTGGGCGAACGGTCGCCCGCCACTCCCCAAATGCGCGGACGTGCTGCCTCCTTTCGGCTTTGAGGCAACCCAAAGCACAGTTAGGGGGTTGTCGATTGTCTCATCGAAGACCGATGCCGCCTTTCCGAGCTTAAGACTTTCACAGATAATCCCAGAATCACAAAGTTTTTAATTTGGCTTTTGTTTCATATTGTAGTTCTGGATGTCTTTCTATATTACTTATTTCCAATGCGCACAGAAAGTGAAAGAAAACTATGCAGCCTCCCCTCCACGTGAAAGGTGCTTATGGTTTGGTTACATATCTAGGAACTCTAGTCCAAAAACAAACAGTTTCGATTTTGACAATAAATGCAAATACTTAATTCTGTTGTTCCGTCTGTTCCTATACTGCACGTACCGACTGAATTTTCATACTCAGTGCGTCTCTGGTTTCGACACAACTGACATCATTGGACGCTAAGGCTCCAAGGAAGAGGTCACTGGCGATTAAATATTTGCTATTTACGTGTTGCGTTTTTGATCAGCAACATTTCTGATATTCGCGGCGTGCACAGAATTGTACTACGTGTATATTATACTATGTTATTGCAGTATTCGCGAAAATGTTCCTGTAAAAATATTTAATTTATTGCAATGTTATTCGAAAATATTTGATTTGTTGTTCTTGAACAGTGTGCGCGCTACTTTTTGAAATTTCATTTTATATGGTTTTGTTCAGCAGCATTTTTGCTTCTTCAGGCCACTAATTGAAGCATTTTTCCTTTTTCTTATTTCGTAATTATTTCCCTTTTCTCACCTGGCTCCGATATCGATCAAAACGGAAACTTTGTCGTCTGCAAACCTGAAAAACACGAGGGGGTTATCGCGTTTTGTTTTTCGCTCCCAGTAGAGGCGCGATATCAGACAAGTTGTGAATTGTGGAAGTTGAGGAAGGGTAAAACACGTCGCTGCGAGAGAGCGAGACAATGAAGATTTATTTCCTTGATGCCAACAAGATTCTCAGGAACATTCAACAAATACTATCTTCATCATCTTTTTATTATGTTTGGGTGACAACTGACTTCTTCGCAAAGGCCAGATAAGGAAATCCGCCTCGGCCGCCACGCCCCTTTCAGGGAGCCAGGGAGTGGGACACACCTCAATTAGTAAACAAGTTACACGTTCGACGTAGAATCTCGGTTAATGATGTCTCTACTCTTCATACAAATACCCTGTTCTCCAAATGTCTTCGCATGTGTTAGTCTTTCGAGATTTGTTGGAAGTGGATCGATGTAATCTCTTCTATATGGATGTACACAGGGAGGCAGAGGGGAAGCAGACCCCGGCCCCCTTAAAATTTTGAAACAGGTCCCTAGCGTTACGCAATTAAACATGTTATGCCCTTAAAGCTGTTAAATTCGTTATTTTTAATCTGTGAAGTTCAGGAAGTGTTATACAACATTGGGGCAAGAGGCTCTCCATGACATCTAGGAAATGGTTGAACATAAAGTCAATTTTATTTATTAATTGTGTCATTAAATTGATAAGTTAATTCTCCTTGTAGAATGCTGTATTTATTTACTGACAAAATGTAATGTACAAGTAATAAAGTTTAAAGGAAACAGGAGCTCAGAAATTAGGGAATATAAGTTTCCCCCTTATGTTTTAAATTGTACGCATTTATACCCTTCTTTATTAGTTATTTATATTTTCTCTACATATCTTTTCAGTACATTTGATCCTTTCTGCTACAATATCATTATGTTTAGACACCTTTCAAATTCTTTTCTTTCTCGGAGTTTCGGTCTGTGGCTCTGGTGCTGTTATATTCCAGCATTCGTCTGGAGGAGATCAGGAAATCCACTAATCAGTGCACACAGGCTACGAAATGAATTCTGGCAGGCACCACAATCTCTCTGATGTTAAACATACCACGCAAATGTCCCGCACGTGACACAGATCGAACCCTGGCCTTCCAATTAGCGGGAGAATCCAAATTTTTCTCAGTATTTTCTGAAAGCAGTTCAGTTGCAAAGACGACCCTCCTAATTAGCTTTCAGGATCTTTATTTGGCCAATTAGTTTCCTGTCTTTTGAGCTCACTTGCATTTATTTTGTAGGTCCGTTGTTCTTTCAATATTTATATCTTCAGCCACATTTCAAAACTTTCTATAAATAACTTTTTTGTTTCAACGTATTTGTCCTCGGATCGCAGTCATAGCCAATACCATCTTCGAAATATCTACCCAATCAGGTACTATGGGTTTACCGACGAACAAAATAAGTAGTTGTTTAGAGGCTCCCATCCTGGGGGGGGGAGCACTAACCGAAAAAAATTGTCTAAACATTTCGAAAACTTTTTTGTTTATGTAAAGTAATTGGTAATCAAATAGTATACTGTAAAAAAGTGGATTTAAAAATTGAAAAATATTTTCTAAATACTCGATAAATGTTAAATTATTGAAGTAATAAGCAAATATAAAGTTTTGCAACTGAAAGTATATTTTTTTTTCACAATAACCTCGAAATATTCCAGAGTCGAATTTACAGTGGTGGCTGGGGCGTTTTTAGTTAACGTGAAGGGAGGCTGAAGATGATCGGTACCATTTCATGACTGCAGGCAAATGTGTCATTGCGCAATCTCGCAGGTGTTTGTCTGAAAAGCGCCGCCGCATTAACCATTGGCGGTTGCTAGCGCGCTAGTTGCTCGAAACTCGTCCCCCAAGGCCGCCCGGCGCCGCGCCCCTGTCTCCAGGCAACTGGCGCGTAAACAAGTGCGTGGCGCGCGGCGGGCTGCCTCGGCACGTGCTCCAGCGCCGGGAGGGCGAGGAGGGCCCTGCGGGTCGAGCCCCGGGGGGGTTAGTGATTCCGAGCGCGTCAACTGTTAAGACCAATAGTCCCGTAAGAGTCGTGCGATGATCATCCCGCATTGGATGATTCCCTCCAGCTGAGCGCCGCCTCATAGGGAACAAGCTCTGTTCCACCGCCCGGTCTCCCGGCACGGGGGGAGGAAAGGGCGTACAAGAGGAGGCGCGCGGTCTGGGGCTCAATTTTTAAGGAGACTGCTCCGGTATTCGCCTTGTGTCGATAGGAGAAGCGACAGAAAACTACCTATTAGAGCAACCGGCAGCTATGATTCTCCTCCAGACAGCAGCTAAATTCGCCCTAGTTATGTAGCAGGTGTCGAAAGTCCTGCCACCATCGGGACTCCAACCCTAGAGCCTTCTGGTCAGAGGCTCTGTGCAAACTAAGTAGTTTCATTTCATCTACTATCCTGAGAATAATTGTAGTGACCGGCTGCTCTCGTCGAGTTTTCCGTGGTTTCTTCGATAAATACAGGCGAATGCCGGAGTAGTACGGTTAGCAAACGGGAGATCTTTCCTTCCACATCCTTGTTCTCTTCTTCCCCCTTCACACACACACGCTCACACTTGCATTCATTACATTACCATGAATGTCAGGGGTTTAGAGCTTGATTATTAAGTAGGATTGATTATTAAGATTGACATTACAAAGTAACACAGACCTGAAAATTCACTTTCCCAATCAGGTAACCCCAACGTGGATGACATTTCTGAATGCATTACCTTCCAATCTTTCCTGATGGAAATTCTGAATTCGAACCCACACCCTTTGGTTGCGAGCAGTGCGGTTGCAGCCGCCACCGACTGCGTGCGCATTCACATCAACCATCGCCGATCTGAATCAGTGAAACGCCCAAGTGCTTTAAAAACGTGAAAAAGAAATTGAAAAAAAAACCTCCACTACTGAGAATTCCTGACCTTTCGAATCTCGGAAAAAGCAAGTCACCAAACAGGTCGCCGGCAATGGAAAACTACCAAGCAGCTAAAAAAGGATGAAAAAGAGAAGTGGAAGAATATCCAGTTTGGCTACACATCCCGTCACATTCCAGTTTCCATTTTTTTCTGTCGCTATAGTCAGTTCTCTTCGTTGACTTCTGAACTCCTTTTCAACCCAGACACCCTCTCGATTAGACACAGTGGACGGTCTACAGGGGTTGGGTTCGAAGGAGGCTTTGGACAGTCCGCGAGCGTTTCGGCGGGTGAACCGATGCAACGGGGCTTCAAAAGCAAGAAACGTTCCCTCATTACGCCACATGTTTCTTTTTTGATTCTTGGCTATTCTCTTGTGTCAGTAATAACTCATCAGTGAGGCAGCAAATGATGCCGCAAACTCACTGATGTCGAGTTATATCTCCCTTTAATTACGTCTTATTATGAACGAATTACTAAAAAAATAATAGAATACTACTTTCTTTGTGTTTTCCAAAATGTAGTAGTAATGTGATTTTAAAAATATTGCCGGCTCTAAGACATTTTCTGTATTCTCCACCAGGAATAGTCAAGATCTCTTGATCGCAATCACCAGCTTTTTCTTGATCGCGATAGGGCTGAGAGCTTCAATTGATGTCACTGCAATGTCTCTGACCGGCAGGTCCCCGAAGAAGAGAGGATTTTTGACACTAGCTACATAGCGAGGTCGAGTCCTGTTGCTATCAAGAGGAGAATTCTAGTAGCCGGCTGCTCTGATCGGTAGTTTTCCGTGGTTTCACCGATCAGACTCAGGCGAATGTCAGAGCAGTGCCCTAACAAACGGGCCACGGACCGCGCGCGATCTTCCCTTCCTCATTCTTTCCTCCTTCATTTCCCCTTCCATACTCACACCCAGTGACATTAACTGCACCGTCACACACGTAGTCGGTAGCTTACTGCTAGTTCCGGATGGAGCGGTGCCCAGCTGAAGGAGGAGGAAGTAGCTGGTACACACACAAGGGATCCCTCCTTCCAGCAGGGGAGGAACACCGCTACCTCTCATGCGCCACCCTACGGGACCACAGCCAATCAGTGAGTGAGTAGCCGCACGTGAGCCCGTGGCCCGTGGTGCAGGAAGCCTCCGGAAGCTCAGCGGGCCGCGAGCGTCGGGGAAGGGAGGCGGAGTGCAATAAAAGAAAAACAAACAAGCAAGAGGAGGGGCGAGGAGGCTCGCGCTGGACCGGTCTGCGGCAGCAGGTGGATGGGGGGGGGGCGTTGCCAGGGCGACAGGAGGCGCCGGGCGACCTTCGCTTGTCTCCGGGCGAGCGTGGCGGGGCGCCAGGCGCTCGGACGGACGAGCCACGACGCCGGGCGCGGCCCTACTTTTAATATAGTTATTTTATTAGCATTATTATTTATTAACTGCCTCAACAGTGTTGGACATTACGTTATACATCGGAATTAAGGTTCAAGACGTATTACACTTGACACATTGTTTGGCTTCATCAGAACACAAATAAAATCAAATTTAAGAACGCAAGTCAAATTTCATATAAATAAATGATAGAAATAACTTATTCACATGAACCGTCCAGTATCGTGTCCCTATTACTATTCCTACATACACGTCCACACGACACACACTGGCCCTGCATTGTTGGTTAAACGGTAATTGAATTCAGTCTCTCAAGAACTTTCTCCCAGTACCGCAAGAGTATCACAGACGTCTAAATTTCTGATAAGTAGCTTTCTAACTGAAGGGATTCTAAGTGTTTTCTTCTTAGTATTAATAATAATAATAATAAGTTATAATTTATGATAACATGTACATGCAACTTTACTTACAAGTAGATCATTCTTCAGATCTTTCATTAGCGGCCAACTTACAAATAACATTACAAATTAATATAATAAATATAGAGATTTCTGAAAGAAAATACCCGTTTAGCTGAAATGCACATTGTCTAGTTGACACGTTTGTGTGTCTTTACAAATTGCGCCATGTCACTTCCCAAACCTCCACAGGAGGGTCATAGCATTTTGTTGTGAGAGAGCAGGGCGGCTTTCGTTAGCTCCGCGCCGCTGGCTCTCTCGCCACCCACCAACCCCCAGCGCTCGTCTCACTCACTCACTGCCTTCGCTCTCGCGGCTGGACGGGGGGGGGGGGGTTACAACGGTCTAGGGAATTTAGGGGGTCGAAGATGAATCCATTTTGTCAATGAACAAATGGTGGCAAATATCATGACTCGTATAACGAAGTTACAAATGTGACATTTAGCCCTGATAAGTACGTAACATACCGCGCACTAGTGTTGAGCAGGTTCACGAATTATGACAGGGCCAAAACGTGTACCTGCAAAATCACCGCACGATGATTTTTTTCCGTAGCCGAGATGAAGCTTCGGTCCCTATAATCTACAATATTACACAAACCGAGACGCTGAGAAGCCAAGGAGGTCGAGTGACATTTTTCCCGACAGTGAAAATTATACAAGTTGTATTTTTTATGTTACCTACGTTATTTTGATGCACACAGTTTGAATTTATTCTGGATAAATATTTAATTTATCGACTTTAAATCTCAGCCTCTGTCATGTTTTCACTCACAAGCTTTGCCCACACTTGTCTGAAATTACATCTATACGTTTTTGCATTCAACTATGTTTTTACAGAAATTCTTATGGCCTCTTGAAGCATGAATTATAGTAATTCAAGATATAACAGAACAAAACACCTGTTTATTCGCGAGGAAAAAGAGATTGGGATCCCAAGCAAAATAATGTTTTAAAATAATCATTTTATTTAGAATCTTTGGTCTGTTGTGTTCTTTGTAAGAGAGACGATGAAATGAGGAACGAAAAGCGCAGGAGAAACGAGGAAGTTAGGAGCAGAAAAGAAAGAAGAGAAGTGGAGGGGCGAGCCCCCGCCACGCCCCCCGACGCCAGTGGGCCCCCACTCCAAGGCCAGCCACCCGCGATCAGCGCACTCCCCAGGCGAATGCCTGTTGCAGAACGAGTCGTACTACATACAAAACATACAAAAAGTACATACAAAAAGTGGGCGTTTATAATGTTAAGTTTAAATACATGTTTTGAAAACAAGTGAAGTTAGGAGCTAGTTTCAAATAAGTAAGAATGGAAATGGTTTACACACATTTGTTTGTATAACAGTGTTTAAAGACGTAAAAACATCAAAGTTCACTTTGTAAACGAATTCTTATAAGGGCAGTTTGCTGGTTGCAACAATGGATGTCGGTATTATGATGTCACACTTTTGACAGTGTAGGCTCTAGAAATAACGGTGGACGACGGAAAGGCTACCGACACATCCCACGATTTAATCTCAGAGATTTGCCATGTGTGTGTGTGATGACGCAATTACCCACGTCATTAACGGCAAATTCGACAATCAGATGCAAAAATTTCCATTTTATGAAAGATTTGTAGTAATGAAAAAATAGTGTTCAATCCTGATAAAAAACAACGATTTTACAAAACGTTTCATGATACAAATGTGTTGTAATCAAATCTTTAATTAAATTGTTTTGCCCACCACTTACGGGGAAGACTGTGACCTAAAATTAGATCAAACCTAACTTTCAATGGTTCATCTGTGAAGATAAGTTAAAAATAAATATTAAAAAAACAAAAACAAACATAGTATGTAGTGTAATGTAGTGTATCTAAATTGTGACTACAACTCAAATATATGAACGTTAGTGCACATTTCAATTATTTTTACTATTGTGTTTGGAACGTTCGAAGTTCCCGACCAAAACCACAGAGTGTCTCAAAATTGGCGCAGTTGGTCGTCGTTTGAGCTTCGCGGCTCCCCCCCCCCCCCCAGACGCATTGCTATCGCGCGCAGTGGTGAATGCCGATTGGTTCTTGCACACAATTATTAATAACAATAGGACATGTTCGATTGCATATTTTTTATAAAACTCCGAATTTAACCGTGCGATAGAAATCTTTTATAGCATTATCGTTTTCGAAAGGTTTTAATAAAGAAAAGGTCATTGTGTGAAATAGGCATAATCCTAGGACTACCATGATACTAGTGTACCAATAGGGAGAGCTCTTATGTATACAAACTCTTCGATTCCCCCACATTGGTATAAAGGGAAAATGATGTAAGCAAAACGTGTTTATTTGCATAAAAACGTACATAAACCTTTTTTCACTTTTCAAATCACGTGGATTGTAAGTAAATTCGTGCCTGGCCATCCCTAACACGGAGAGGGGATACATCCAAAATGTAATGGAAGGTCCACAGGGTCCCACGCGCCCTCGCTTTCTGAAGGGGAAAGGATCTTCTTGCGCATCCCGCCAGGACTTAAGAGAACTTTCTAAAAACGGTGTTTTTTTGAGTTCTTAAGAAACTAAATAATGTTTTGGGTGACTTACGGCATTTACAGGGGTCATTAATAGCTCGTTCGATTCCTCGAACGACACAAATAGATTGGCAATACGTAGTCGGCTCCCTTTAGGACATTCTGAAGAACTCTTTAAAAACACGTAGTTTAGTTTTTTTGTAGTGCGGAGTATAGTGTGAGCCGTATGTTGTGGAATCGTGAACAATATTTTGTCAGGGGAGACAAAGAAGTAAGAGAGAGTTATTTCATATCTGAAACAATATTGTAAATGTTAGAAAGAAATGAGGTAAAACTGAATATTTTCAATAAATATAATGAATGCGCTGTCGTAATGATTCGTTAATTGATATCTATAGGGCGCATCGTCAGTAAGGTAAGTATGTGTGTCATCTGGTTTCAAAGCAGCTGCGAGTACATTGACGAACCGATGTGAAAGGTCTGGAACTGGCCAATCGGCCCTCAGCCGCAGAAACAATTTGTGAGGGAAAGCGCGCGGTGAAGTGACGTTGACGGGCGCGCGCGTGCGCAGTACCAGAGCGGCTTCGGCAACGAGTTCGCGTCGGAGGACCCGCGCTGCCCCGGAGCCCTGCCCGAGGGCCAGAACAACCCGCAGCGCTGCCCCTACGGCCTCTACGCGGAACAGCTCTCGGGCACCGCCTTCACAGGTGAGCCTTCATCCCGAAGGGGCCTTCATCCCGGGGCCTGGCGGTGATCTCCGAGGGAGGGACAGGTGGGCCCCACGCGTCAGCTGGAGCGGCTCTCAAGGACAATTCTAGCGGCCGTGCTTTCGCCCATCAATACAGGCGAATGCCCGAGCAGTACCCTCACAAACGGCCGATTGAGCGTTGGCGATTTTTCCTCACCCCTTACATTCACCCACACTCAGATGCACTACACTCCCGCACATGTCAGGTGAGCTTGGCGCTTGTGCCAGCCCCGGTGCCCGCTGTTGGAGAGCAACACGCGAAACGGCGTAGGTCGGCGCCGGCTCCGCCATCCAACTGGGGAGATCACCGCCACCTCCACTAGGCACTACTGACCTTAGCAGCGAACGCGCCCGGAAACACTGATCGAGTGATCACCTGACTTTTATTCTGAAGGCGGCTGTGTGTTTCAGCGCCGCGCAGCCGCAACCTGCGCTCGTGGCTGTACCGCATCCGCCCCTCCGTGCTGCACCGCCCCTTCGCCCCCGTGCGCCACGACGGCCTGCGCGCCGACTGGGACGAGCAGCCGCCCAACCCCAACCAGGTGAGCCAGTGATAGCCTTGCCGCGAGGCACGATTGGAACAAATGTTAGCAACTTCTAAGGCTGCAGGGGACTCGAAGCTGATTCATTTCTGCCTATCGACATGTTCCAACCTAGGCAGTGGAAGGATTTTCGTCACTAGACATACAGCTAGGTCGAGGAGGAGAATTCTAGCAGTCAGCTGATCCTGTGGCGTCTCCAATCAATACCAGGGAGCAGTATTCTAACAAATGGGACACGGACTGCGCGCGATCATTTCTTCCCCTTCCTTGCCTCCTGTCTCTTTACAAACAAACTGACACGCACTTACTTTCATGCACTTCACTACGAATACCACACATGTCTTGAGTCCAGTCGGCAGCTTAGCGCATTTCACCACCCAGTAGGAAAGGAATACCGGCACCTCTCAGGGTAAAACAATTGCTACCCCAACGATACTATTAACCAGCAGTTGACCAGCCCGGAAACATCAACAATACAGTGTCTCAAAATAAATGTTACAAACTTCTACGGCATGTAGAAACGTCGAAGATGCTCGCATTCGTCGACGGACAAGCGGAGAGAAATTTCATTTAACAATTTTAAACATGTGCCACTGATTGTTAGGCAACTCATGTACGGTAACTGGGGACAATTCATTGTTTTTTGAGGCTCCCATGCAGTCGTGAACCAAAGCATTCTCATTCCCGTCTAACTCCATTGCATGTTGAGATGTTTAAGATCCAGAAGCAAATGCCACGCGTTTAACTTCGTTGTATAAAGTTTCCCAAATATCCATCGGCATCGCCCCCTCCCACATGCCCTAGAGGTTTGTAACATTTGTTCTGAGCGTGTGCTCTGTTACCGCAGCTGCGCTGGCGCCCGTTCGAGGTGCCGGGCGCGGGCGCGGAGGCGGTGGACTTCGTGGGCGGGCTGCGCACCGTGTGCGGCGCGGGCGACCCGCGCATGCGCAGAGGCCTCGCCGTGCTCGTCTACCTCTGCAACGCGTCCATGCGTGACTGCTGCCTGCAGGACGCCGACGGGGACCTGCTCATAGGTACGTAAGACTTGCGGTATAAAGAAAGGCTCTCAACGAAGGGCGCGCTGTAGGACGCTGCATCTCGGGGCTAATAGATGATGTTTTTGTTAAGGAATCGTGCGCTTAAGGAACGACGTAGCAAACTTATGTTATAAAATTCTAGAGCCGACAGATGGAGTCAAGAAACAAGTCTGCTTTCCAGCAAGGTCGGTTTAGTTGACATGGGCAGAGCGGACAATGCGGAAATAAGTCACTGAAAATCACCCAATACTCAGCTACAATATGAAGGTGTCTCAGAACAAATGTTACAAACTTCTAGGCCATATACAAGTAGAAAACTATTACTTTTTGCCAACGATCCTGTACTGAGGTTTCATACAGGTGATTCAGTGCTCGTTGCTAATACGCCCGGACCTTATCTTTTATGTAATGAACAGACTGAATTTGCCAAATTTGGACATTCTTCGTCGTTTAGTTTTGTAAATAATTAATTGAAGTTTGGACTTTGCACTTGTGCTCGTGTAACAGGGGATCTGGCAAGTGAGCGACCGGCTTCACCTTGTCTCGCCACGTCTCTGGAAAACTCAGTTATTACTACTGTCATAGAAGCTCCGGGAGCGAGCGCAAGGCAAACAGCGCGAGATCGCATCGACGTTCGTCGCCTGGCGAACAAGTCATGCAGAAAGATTCTTTTTATTTCCAGCAGGTGCAGCATTTGCGCAGTACAGACTTATAGAGTCGTTCTGAATTCTCGAGGCCTTTCCTGCGCAAAGGCAAAGAAAAGCAAGCATTTGTGCAACGGTTCGCGCGAGGTCAGAGCACCACAGTCCCTCGTCTGGCAAGTAGCCCATGCGGGGATATTCCTTTTCCATCCACAGCGGGTGCGGTGGGTGCGCAGTGGACCCTTTTAACGTCCTTTTCAATTTTGAAGACGTTTCCTGCGCAAATGCAAAGAAAACCAGCAATTTCGTTCTTTGATCGGCTGAAGTGTGCTTCACAAGAACTGGCGCAATTAATGTGCTCAAGTTGCATGTGAGGGCCGAAGAAATCCGCATATTGCACGTAGTGTAGCCCACCAAAAGCGATTATCTGTAAATGTGTCGGTTGGCATTGTGGATGAATTTATTATCGGTACTCACTGCTTACCCGAGCGTTTAAGAGGGTTTCAGTATCTGCATTTTTAAACTCAGGTTCTCCCAACGCTTTTGGAGCTGGGGGTTAATGAAAGAGCGCGTCTGTGCCTCCGAAGTCGAGGATCGCGATGGCCTCCTTCGGCGCATTGGAAGCGGGGAGGCAGAAATAGAGGCACAACCCGGCGAAGTTGCGCAGGGCGCGTCGCAAAGGCCGCATTGGCGCAGATGCCTACATTGTGGTCACGCCATTTGGAGCACTAGTAGAGCCCCCGTTACACGAGGTGGAATCGCGTACTTTTCCATACGCAATTATGATAAACTATTCTAAATAACACCTGAATAATTGTTTTTCACACTATTTTTATATTCATTAGATAAGTAGGCAATGGTAGCACAGGAAACAATATTTAATGTAATATTTGGGCTACCTTTCATGCAAAAAATGATCAATTAAAAAAAAACAAATTTTAAAAAATGAATAGGATTTACACTATTTCCTTTTGTTCCCATGAATAACTTAGTGTACTTTATCGCCGGGTCTTGTATTAGCAGCGAGGACTGAATCATACTGTATAATGGAGTGACAGTAATGAAGTTATTGCAGAAGGATGTGCAATGGTCTGATGGATGAAGAACTCAACGCTGTAACGTCAATACTAATGGATTTTTCTGTCATTTTATCAAGTCATGCTGTTCCTTTTGAGAGCTACATAATAACAAACTGGTTCTCTTGTTACTACTAAACAATTTAAATTGAAACTTATACACAAGTGTTCGGCCGGTCGCGTTTTGGCGCAGTCATGAACATTTTATGTAAAAGCCGAATACCTGTGCACCTTGGTTGCCTAGCCCTCGGGGGCAAATGTCACATACGTAATACTGTTAGACGAAATTTCTCACTACATGTTCACTAGCAAAAGTTACAATATTTTATCCCTTTACACGACCTAGAAGATTGTAAAATTTATTCTGAGACACTGTATATAATATGCAATTACATGCGGGTCTTTTTATTGGTCATTTCAAAAATGTGTATAACGTATATGAAATGTCATGCCGGAAATATATAAGGAGAGGGTGTTCATGACTGTGGGTGGAGGTCCACCACTACAAAACTATTGATTGCAGGAGGGGAGTAATAGAAATCCGTACGCACACAACAGATCATCACACATACAACGAAAACAAGGTTCTCAAGGCATTTTAGTGCATTAGTGACGAAAAGTGACTACAACACATTTGCCCAGTAAAATGCATTAAGTATGTTTGTTATTTTCCATACTTCAGACAACGTATATTTATTTATTATACTGCGTATATTGCATTTTATAATTCAGTTATTTGTAATAATAATAATAATATTAATAATAATATATTTATTGCTATGCAAAAGCCGAGAGTCATTGAAAAGATTGATGTACAGTTAAACCTATAAATACCATGTAAATGAGGGTTTCTGACATACACTTGAATTATTTTTTTACGAAATTAAATGACGAGGGAGCGACAAAGTGATTTTGTGTACGTATGTGTTAAACGACTCTTTATGCCAGACGATGGTGGGGGAGATGCCATCTCGTTTGCGAACTCAGGAAAGAGGCTGCAGCGTGATGCTGCGGGCGCAGAGCTGTGCGCAGAGCGGCTGTTGTGGTGTTTCAGTGCCCCAGCAGGGGGAGCTGCACATCACCACGGAGTTCGGCAAGATGGACGTCGCTCCCAACGAGATCTGCGTCATTCAGGTCAGTCTCTTCTTTGCCACATTCCGTTCGCGAACACTAGAGGTCAGGAGGGAGGAGCAACTCCACGCTACAGCTTCTAGATAAAAACAGCAGCGCAACTACCGCCATCCAACGCCACCTCGCCTGACAGAAGCGCCGGGCAGCAATGGACAGGATAATTGAAGGCACTGGGGAGAAATTCAATTAATATAACTAAATAAACAATATATTTTATTTACAGATAATATTGTTTTGGGTTAGATTGGTGGTTCCCAACATGTCCAATAACGCACAGTTCGAACTCCCCTGACAACTGGATATAAAATGGCGAAATCTCCAGCGCACAGTAATAAGCCTCTCTCTGAATTTAGGGACGTACTCCATTTTTTACACCACAAATATTTCACCGCTCTAAATGTTTGCCCACAAATAATTGCATTAATAATAAAATTCTTATAATGAATTATTATAAGATCGAATATTACGAGCCGATGGCATTTTAAAAAGAGTAAATTCCTGAAATAATTTGTCTTTAGACAATCATGCTAAAACGTATAGGGCACAATGGGTTAGTACAATTAGGTAATATGTTAATAGTAAATAATTAGTAAATCCGGTAAAAAGTGCAATAATAACCGCATGGAGTGCTTAGGCTCCAGGAAGGAATTCTCAGAAACCAGCAAAATTCATAACGACTTCAACTATAGAAAAATTAATATGATTTCCCGATGATGATGCATTTTCATAAAATTGATTCTATTCAATTCCCTATCATCCTTGTACGAAGCTGCTACCAGAAATTGTGTGTACATTTCATATTATCTTCTTTACTATTATAAGACTAAGAGAGTCAACGTGATTAGAATATAAACGTTACTTTTGCAACTCAATAGACTATATACATTATGGGACAAACATATTGGCGGGCAATCGGTATCTATATCATTTGAAATAATTTAAAAGTAAAATTAGAAAAATACAAGTTTCCCGTGAAAATTAAAAATGTCTCATTTCTATTTGCCTCGTACTACTAGTATCCTATTCCAGTATTTTACACACACTCGATTCTATTTCTCAAGATTCGTCAAGAAGCAAATACTGTAGTGTAAATCAGCTTTAAAGTACAGTATTTTAAAACAAATATACAGATATTTAGCATCCTACTCTATATTAGGACAATTATTAACAAAGTTGTATTTTATGGAAGATAAACGATCCGGAGATCTAACTTTAGAGGCAAGTGTTTGAAGTCTTCAGAAAGTATTAAACGGTATCCTTTCCATCGTATTCTTAGTCAAAATTAACATAAAAGTGGTATGCACATTTACAGTATAAATATTATAAATAAATATTAGAGAGATATAAATTATATTTTCACGTACAGTCACAAAATTTGCATGAACATGTGTCGTCTGATTATCGCAAGTGTCGAAGATTATTAAAAAATAAAATTCTGGTCTCATGCAGAAACGCCTTTGGTTGTGCGGTATATTCAAAATTAATTGTGACATTTCGTGATGTTGGTATTTTCTTATCGGGAAGTGTTTGAACCTGAATGTGACAACAGCGCCTTTAGTAGCTCAACCAAATCACCGGAAAACATTAACTACAAATCTAACGTAGAACAAATAACAAATTCCCAAACGAGCGCATCATGGCAGCAACAATTACGACGGAGTTTTCTCTGGTTTTCGTAAAACTCTAGGATGCACGTTGCATGATATCTGTTTGATTGAAGTGTTAAAATTGCATAGATTTGCACAACCTTTTTGTTCCAAACTATGACAATGCAAGTAGTCCCAAACTTTTACGGCAAATTGAATTGCTACCACTAAATTCTCTTCTAGTGCCTCCCGATTCCTCTCTATTCGATAGAGCTATCCACCAACATGACGAGACATAACGAGAATTCAATATTTGCCCGACACTCGGCCACCACAGTTCAGAACTACGGGGCCCGCGCGTCAAGTGCACTCGATAATTCTGCTTCTGACCATTTTCCGATTTCCCTGAACGTAACGTCAATGCCAAAGCAACGCACGCCAAGCGCCCCCTGGAGCTGTGGGTTGGATCGTACAGACGTTGGAGGTACAGTTCTCGTGCCAGCGCAGTCGGATGGAAGGTGGAGTGTGACGTGGATTGCCTTCGCAGCAAGGCATGCGCTTCAGCGTGGACGTGCAGGGGCCGTCGCGGGGCTACATCCTGGAGGTGTTCGACAACCACTTCGAGCTGCCTGACCTGGGGCCCATAGGTGAGTCTCGCCAATCGATATCAACCCTTAGACTGTCATGTGTTCCAAATTGATACAGATTTTCCCCGCCAGACGAAGTCATATGTATAATTCTAATGTACAAGTTATGCTAGTTAGAGTACGGGTGAAAAACTGGCGTGACCTGGCAGCGTAGTTTTGAGATTAACATACGTGGCAGTAAAAGGTTAATACATTTAAACTTGCTCATTGTGTAATCTCAAAGCACTATCGTTTTTTGCTCATTACATAAGTTCCCGCATTATTCAATAAAATTCTATAGAGTACATGTTTGCCAGTTCTGCGATTAATGTTCATACTGGAGAGGTCTTCGCAGTTTACACGTTTTTCGCCCACCGGACAAGTTTCACTGTATGGCAGATTTTTAATTATTCAATTTTTTAAGATTTACTTCAAACCACAGCAATGTCTGTGTGCGTGCGCCTGTGGCGTATGCAACCCTCCGCACGGTCGTGCTGGGATGGTTGCTTTGCTCGAACTCCCTCCCTTCTGCTGTCTTGGTGATTCCCATTCAGATGTGAATCCCAAAGTTATTTTTCTCGCAATAGCATGAACATCGTGCCCATTTTCAGCTTCGCCATTACTTCCATGAGCTTACGAGCCACAAGCGGGAAGAGACACATCTTGGCCACAATGGTCTTACGAATTATCGCGAAGTTGCAGAGTGAATAGGGTCGTCGTTCCCTGAGTGTAGAAAGGGATATTATTAACTGAGGGCAGCGAGCATCAGCTGATAACCGAAAGGTTAAGTTCACGTTGAATCTCCCGATGAAGATTAATTGTTAGATGCAAATTTCTTTCTTTTTATTTAGTCATTTTATTCTATCTATATTATACCATTTGTTTTAAGAATTATGTCGAAAGAAAATGATTTCAAATGAAATTAATTTTTTTCCAGACGTCTGCACGCGTAAAGTCTTGAAAACCTACTTTGTTCTCATCATCAGACAGTAATTAATTCATTTAAAATATCTAAATGTTATTTCATACAATCCTTTTATCATGTTGCGTACATTTTAGTGCTTTACCATAACCTTGGGTCATGGAAAAAATGATACAAATGGAAGGAAACAAGCCCCAAGGAATTTATTTGATATTATGTAAAAAATAAATAAATATTTAAATATATCTTAAATCTTTTTAAACTGCTTATTTTCTACCAATGAGTTCATATATTCATTTGATTTTGTTTAATGTTTCTGATACTTGGCGGGACTATTTTCTGCTTTTTTGTCCTAAAGTTTTTATATTTGTAAAATAAATATTGTGATTCACAGGCAAGCATAGAATTAATTACATGTTAATAACAAAACAGGTTCACTTCACAGATTTCTCCTATCAACATCGGGCGAAAGCCGGAGCAGTTCCCTAAGAAACAGGCCACGGACCACGCGCGATCTTTCCTTCCTCTTCCTTGTCCTATATTCGCCCCTTTCACACACACACACACTTGCATGCACTGCACTTGGGGCTCAGAGCCCGAGGCGGTGCTCCGCTGGTGGGAGGTTGCAGCTGCAGCGGTGCGTTGTGTGCGGCGCAGGGGCGAACGGGCTGGCCAACGCGCGCGACTTCCTGTCGCCGGTGGCGTGGTTCGAGGACCGCGCGGTGGACGGCGACGGCTTCCGCGTGCTCAACAAGTACCAGGGGCGGCTGTTCGAGGCGCACCAGGCGCACAGCGCCTTCGACGTGGCGGCGTGGCACGGCAACTACGCGCCCTTCAAGTACCCGCTGGCGCGCTTCATGGCGGTCAACGCCGTCGCCTTCGACCACTGCGTCAGTCCCCCACCGCAATGCAAACACCGGCATTAGCGTAGCGCACACATCCACGCAAGTGACGATGCCCAGCGGACACCTAAGCAAAATAACAGTTTCTATTGGCTGAGAAACATCCTAGTTTACTATTGGTTGGATCTGACAATCAATTTCTAGGTATCCACTGTGTCCATGGCGTGAGTCAGCTTATACACGCAGTCCTAACTTTTATGTTAGCGTCATGCTAGTGTTTATATTTGCATTGTGAATGGGCCTTCAGGGTTCGCGCGAGATACGAGTATCAGGGAGCGGCAGCACTATCGATCTTCTGCGCATGCGCTAAAGTGATGCGAAACTTGAACTGCGCTTGCGCAGAAGATCGATAGTGTATTAACGTTCGAGGATGCACAAACTCCCTATCTGTACTCTACTGCTTTAAAATTATTAACAGTAGTAAAAGATGGGGGAGGGGTGTACACGACTGACGCCAGCGCTGCTTTCGTCGTATTTAGGCACTAAGAAAATAGTATTTCATAATTTAGGACTGTAGTTGACATTCAAAGCTCAGCCAATGTTTACAAAAAGAATTAAAATCGTCACCATGCATAATCGCTTCGAGGAACTAAGCAATTTTCTTACAGACCTGCCCATTAAATCTTAAACGTTGAAATCTTATTTTAGTATTTGTTGATGAAGATAACACTTGTGCTTTCGTAATCACATAGGGAATGAATGTTGAAATATTTCTTAAAAAAGTAAAACAAAAAAACCGCAGCCATCGCTGTCCATAACAAAATAACAGCAAGTACAGGAATTGTGAAAAATATATGCGGCTCTGCCAGCCCTCAAAAATTTAAAATGTGTTAACACAAACTTGCAGAAAATTGTTGTCTTGTATACAATTTTCTGAGGTCCGTCCTTGACACTCTCCCACATTGGTGTTCTTTGTGTTGGTACGCAACTGTTAGATGTTTTGGAGAAGTAGGTCACACATTCACTCCGTCACTGCTATTGCATATCTGATCCCTACACGACAGATACCAAAATAATATTATTTCTTTGGGAGGGGCAGGTAAGAGAACGCCGGAGTTTCCACGAAGCGATTAGGCATGGCGACAGTTGCGGATTCTTTTGTGCAAATACGATAAGCAATGAAAGACGAGACTATCGCTAAGGTGTTACGCAAGGTTCTCATAAAAGTGCAAAAATATGAAACAGAAACTCCTTATCTACACAAGTTTAGAGCCTGGTCGTTTGCTGTGGCAGGACCCGTCCATCTTCACGGTGCTGACGTGCCCCTCGGGCAAGCCGGGCACCGCCACCGCAGACTTCGTCATCTTCCCCCCGCGCTGGGCCGTGCAGGAGCACACTTTCCGCCCGCCCTACTACCACAGTGCGTAGCGCTCTCGCACGCGCGCTCGCCCTCGTGGCTGCATAAGAGCGCTGACAGTCTGGGCCGGTGGCGTTTGGCCGCAGGGAACTGCATGAGCGAGTTCATGGGGCTGATCGCGGGCCGCTACGAGGCCAAGGAGGAGGGCTTCGCGCCGGGCGGCGCCACGCTGCACTCCATGATGACGCCGCACGGCCCCGACGCGCAGTGCTTCGCCGCCGCCTCCGCCGCACCGCTGCGCCCCGAGCGCGTCGCCGACGCCACGCAGGTCGGCCCGCACACCCTCTCATCCAATAGCCTTTCCACGTCTATTCACAATGCCACTTGTAAAGAAGTAAGAGGAGGAATCTCAGAATTCATGAAAACGCGCGCAGAACGCATTTTCCCCCATAGTACGACACACACATTCTATCACCTTCATTAAATAAATCTCTGATAATGACTTATTAGTATACCTAACTACGGAGATGATACGACATTCAGGGTATCCTGGACAGGGTGGTGATCCGTAGGTCTTGCTGTTATTTACCAAAACACCAAGTCATCCTTGTCATATCCGCAGGTCTGTCAAACTGGAACAGCTATGTCACCACACCCAAATGAAACATGTCAAATGAATTATTGCTTATTAATTGCCACATTTCGAATTAATTGTCACTATTAGATTTATTACTAATTAACTGCTATTTAATTACAATTTCGAATTAATAGACACGTATTTTCGTGGCTAAAACGGGTGTGAGCTGGTGACACGATGCCAGCACACATATAAGTTAAATTCACGTCCTTTAAGCTGGCAAAGCCATTTGCACAAAACACATTTTCTATATAACCAGAATTTTGTGCTTTTCAAATATTTTTTAAAAAAATTGCTCCAACCATTTTTCCAAAAGTTGGGGCTTTGCTGGGTTAATGATAAGCTGACAAAGGCAATTCATCAAAAAATATTTTCTTTATGTATACAATATTGTGCTATCTTTTAGCTTTTCAAATTTATAAAGATAAATTTTTCTCTTAGTTTTTCGAAAATTAAAAAGACGACTTCCAGCAGGATTTTATTAAAAACATAAAATCTTTTTAACTTTTTATTGAGTTCAGTACATGCTAAAAATTATTTTTGTTATATTTCAAACAATTTGTTATGTTAACAATAGCATAGTCCCCGCTAGGCGCTATGTCATTGTGTAAGAAGACGACTCATAGAAAAAAATCCATCAAAATTAGATTTTCTCGACACAACGACCACAAAACAAAATATAACACAATATTTATACATGGCAATTAAACAAAAAACATGGAAATCAATTTCAAATTGTGGCAATTAATTAGCAAACAGACATTTTATATGTTTCAGTCGCGTGTGCTGAATAAGTGATAATTGATATAATTGATAATCCTACTCGGATGGCGCTCTCTCGTGTTCGCAGGCCTTCATGTTCGAGAGCTCCCTGGGTCTGTCGGTGACCAAGTGGGGCGAGGAGACCTGCCAAAAGTTAGACCACGACTACTACAAGTGCTGGCAGGGCCTGCAGAAGCACTTCGACCCCAAATGGAAGCCAGATCACTAAGGCTACACGCGAAGCCCAAAGAGAAGAAAAGAGCATTGTCAATAAATCTGCTGCTATGCGTCGTGTGATGGAACTTCTGGTAACGCACGATTGGAGCATGGAATGCATCTTGCGGACTCGCCCAACTGCTTACGCGCCACCTTTCGTCTTGCAGGTACAATCAACCAAAATGTGACTAATACGTCGTCAAAGAGAGTATGGACCATGACGCAAGGACATCCTAGCCAGCTGGTAGGGACAAAAAAATGTGCATGCAGTCTCAGAAACGCTAAAATAGTAAAATCTGTCTTCAGCGGTATTCGCGTTAGGTTTACTAGAAAAACATCTCACCCTAATGGTATCGTAAGCGGTTACTATTGGTACCTGCAAAACATGGCCCATTTATAGAGTAGTCCGCTTAATCACTTTTATCAGGTTATCATATTTTCTTTAACCTTTTTAATTACCACCAAGCACAAAATACAACTTAAACAAGGGATCTAAGATATTTTTTCTCCTCTCGTCCAGTGTACAATCCCTTACTATTATTTCCCTACTTTAGACTTAGTCACTTATTCGAGAAATTCACTTTCGTTCTCCCCCACACAAAGGCTTGATCCTGTTGAAACTTAGGCGCAGGAGCGTCACCCGGAGTTCTCGAATTACCTTCAATTGCTTTCGCGTACGTGGCGGAGTACTCCGAGAAAAGTTTCACAGAGGGGAAGCAGGGGTTAGCAAACTTTATGAGAAAGGGTCAAATGAACGCGTTATTTCACAAAGGCACATTCATTACAACAATATTATTCTCCGAAACGGACATTACTCTATCGTTGAGATAATAGAGTCTAGATGTACGGTTGAAGTAAATATATGTCCTGTCGCAGGAATTGAATGAAGGCGACCACCATTTTCTATAACAATTGAAAATCTCTTCAGGTGACCGCTTAATACAGGTGTCTACAAAATGAGCTTGACCACTTACAAGAGGAAAAATTTACGTGTGTATTTCCGAAAACTTAATCGGCACCACGAACAAACGACCGCTTAATGGCGGTGACCGCTAAGTGAGGTGATCGTTACGGCAGAAGGCTGAATCGAGTCATCATATCAGCAATTTCCTCATTAACTTGTGACTTTTACAAATTAAATATAAGCAAATTAAAAAGGCATATTTCCTAAAGTTGGCCTAAGGTTTGGCATGTAACAATCGTTAATTAAGATCAAATTAATCAAGGATCAAGAACCAACTACCTTAACATTTTCCATTTATTCTAGTACCTCCTAAATTCATTTATTTTCTTTCTTACATTAATCCTGTGCATTGAACAATTTGTTTATAAACAATAAAAAAGTTTGAATCAAGAGCCAACTTATGTTTTGGGGGCAAACGTGATTTACTGTCCCTCACAATTTCATTGATTTATTAGCAATGTCATAGCCATCAGTATATCCATCATAGATTTTAACTTCACAAAATTTAAAATACTAATAAAAATTATTAGTCATTTTGTTGACAAAAGCAGAATAAAATCACAATTATTCAATTGCTCACACACTGCAATCTACTTCGCTACTGTTACGATCTTCATCTATTTGTGATATACTAATTGAGCTGATCACTTCTTTAACTCTCACCTTTAGTCTTCACGATAACCTGTTTCCAATTAAAGAAGGTCAAATCAAAACCACTGGACAAGATGTCCCATTATTATGGCTGTATCAAATACTGGTATTAATGTATTTTGCATAAAATTAACAATCATTTTATATAATTGTATAAAAATCAAACATTTATTAACTATTTATATAAGTTTGTTATTCCTTTATTATTTTAAAGTTAAACTAGCAAAGACTAAACATTATCTAGTGTTATATTCTCTTTATAAAATAATTTCATTTTATCACTTACTGACACATTTTTGCAGGATATTTATTAATGAAAAATTCAGAGTACGAGATTATCACAAATTAAGAATTATGTGATAAGTTTAGTTCATCTGTTTAGCCTACAACTCACAAGTTCAATATATAATATGCTACATTTTTGAAATAACATAAAAAAAATTTTTAGCATGTACTGAACTCAATAAAAAGTTGAAATGATTTTATGTTTTCAACAAAACCCTGCATTATAATTTCCAATAATGTAAGTTACTAATTTCTAATGTCCACAAAAATTGAATTAAGACTTTGCAGCCTGCGGCCATGTGAGAGGTGTCTATGGTTTCTGTAGGTACCAAGAAACTCAGAAATAATCTAACTACGATGCCTGTCCCTGTTTTATCAGCAGACCGCATGGTTACTCCTGCAGGTGTTCTTGAGTGATCCATTTCCTCTTTGGCCATCATATCTTTCTATAGTCAAGATGATCTGGATTGTGAAATTTGAACTCCTGCCTTTTCGGAAGCCAATGTTAATTTAATGTGTTCCATAGAATGTCAGCAAACCATTTTGAAACTGTTGGTAATGTAGCCTCTGTAACTGTTTGTTATTGATCCTTTTTGGGTATGTTTATTACAATAAATTAGAGTTGTCTCCTAATTGGATGCAACCAAATCACAAACATGAATTTGAAATGTGTATTACAAAGAAGTATTTAAATTATCACTGAAAGAAATTTCATGCTTAACAGGATCTCTGGTCAAAGACAACAATTACAATGATCGAAAGCTTAGTACTTCCAAGTGAAGTGGAGAACTAGCCAAGGGATGAAATTAAAATTTCAACTGCATTGAACTAATAAATGAGAAACCCCTCTGCTATCAATATGGCCCAAAAATAATTATTTTTGATTAAATTTTCTTTCTTAATTTCTTTCCTTGCCCTTGTCATGCATTGGTCATCGTATGTAACTATTCAGCTTACAGTGGAGATTGTGAGTAAAATATGATTCCTTAATGTGAGTTATATTCCGCGCACATTTTCTTGAGCCCTCACTTTGCTAGTTGCGAGAGGAGTGGGGAGTTTGGTTATTTTGACAAAAGGAATTTTATATCTAATTTGTACTTCAGTTTTCAATGCAAAATATTTTCTGTTACACAGGAGCACACATTTCTGGCTATCAGATTTTGTCTACAACGCTCGTTGATATCATTTTATTCTTAATTAAACTAATATTGGCAAAGGAGTGGCGGTAGGCATTCAGTGGCTCAAGAAAATGTGCATGTATTACACCAGCCCACAACTACAAGTAGTAAATGCCGTGGCTGCTGACTTGAAGCATTCTGCCCTGCTTGTTTCTGTCAGGGGCTCTCCCCTAGATGGTTGCCTTCACTTCAGCTATGTGTTCCATATACCCCTCGAGGCACCTCACGCCATCTTCAGTAAAGATCTTCTTTGCCGAAGACACCAACAATTTAAAAATTACAAACACTTTCTTTACGAAAAGAGACACAAAATAAATACATGTGCTGCGCCCAAGGATTCAGATCAATAATTGAGTACACATTAATGAATAATATAATATGGGCACAGCTGAAGGATGTACAAGCTAACCGAGGATGCAATCTGCACACTGACTATTACATAGTGATAGCAAAATTAGCACTTTGAAAAAGAAGAAAAACATCAACAAGAAAGAAAGTACAATCCCTAGAAGTATTCAAAGCGCATCATCTGCAAGGAGAGAGCATAAGAAGCTTGTACCAGAAGAGTCTACAATATTTAATGGACATCCCAACAGAGGATGACCTAGAGAAAGAGTGGGGAAATGTAAAGATTGATATAAAGAAAGCATCAACAGAAGCACTTGGTATAAAGAAAAAGATTAGAAACAAAAAAGGTTTGAGAATCTGGAACAAAGAAATTGCAGAAGCAATCACAGACAGGAAAAATATAAAAAATGACTTCAACATAACAACAAACTAACCCAAGAAAACTATAAGACAGCATGGGACAGAACAAAGTATATAGTCAAAGCAGCTCACCAGAAAGTCTGGGATAAATTCATAAGTAAAATTGAAAATGACACATGGAAGAAAAAATGCTACATATAAGATAATGAAACATCAGAACAAGACAGAAAGAGATACAATAAGAATTGATGTTGTGAAGAAAGAAGATTGGATTGAATATTGTAAACAATTATGGTACAATGGACAAAAAGATGAAAGATCGGAATGTTAAGGAGAAAAGAACAACAGCATTAATCCAATCACAATACAAGAGCTGCAAGAATCATTAAAAGAACTGAAGAATAGAAAAGCTACTGGAACAGACAAAATTAATGCTGAAGTTTTAAAATATGGCACTTGACAGATTATCTGACGTAATAATTATTTTTGAATTACTATACATACTTTTAATTGTTTCTATGAGACGGTTAGGGTAGCCATAATTTTACAATATGTTCCAAAGTTTTCTTCTACCAACAGTATCAAAGGTTTTAATGAAATCAATAAATACCATATGTGTTTGTAGATTTAATTCATTGTGTTTCTCCTTGGTTTGCTGAAGAACAAATACATTGTCAGTAGTTGACCTTCCTTTTCAAAAACCAGTTTGTCCTTCATCCACTAGCAACTCTGCTATCTTTAGGAGAATTTTGGCATTACCTTGTATGTTGAATTAAGCAAGCCAATACCTCTGTAGTTCTCTGGATGTTCAATGTCACAGACACTGTCCAACATACATGTAAATCGCATACTTCTGAGATGGAAACAAAATATTAGCACAGGAATAAAATTGACTAGGAAAAATATTTTAAACCTTCTACTTCATGTAGATGATGGTTATAATTCAAGAAATTGAAAATGATATACAACGTGCCCTGCTCCACTTATATTAGCTATGCAACTCTTACAACCTAACCATCTCAAAAGACAAAACCAAAATATTAGTGTTTTGGTGCAAAGAGATTATCTGTTTAAAAATAATTCTAGACAACGCAAGGCCAGAACAAGTTCTAAATTTTAATTACCTAGGATAAGACACAGAAGGACAAAAAGACTGACAAATAATTAGCATGATTTCAATCCATCTGTGGAACCACACACACAACTCTTAAAAACAAGACCCGGAAAGACTAGAATCAAATTTTATAAAACAATAGCTCTCCCGATATTACTTTAAGGCAGTGAGTGCTGGGTTATAACAGAAGAGCAAGCAAAATCCAGAGCTCAGAGATAAGGTACAGTACTTAGAAAGAATGGAAGAAACAAGACTGCCAAGATTAGCATACGCTTACAAATCGAGAGGGAAAAGAGATATGGGAAGATCCAAGAAAAGATACAGTGGAGACGGAACAGACATAAGCCTAACCTGTGAAATGAAGAAGAAGAAAGAATAAGAATTTGTTTCCAATTATTCTTTGTACTCGTTTTGTTCCAAATGCTAATTATCATTTATTTATTAATGATGACAGCAACAAGCTGTTGTACACATATCGTACAATGTCTAAATTCCATGGCTTTAGTAAAATTGTTAAATTCAAGAATGTTTTAATATCCACTCAAGATTTTAGAAATTTCTATATCACTCCTATTTCTTCTGTTCTAATGTCAGAGGTGATATTTCTCTCCATCGTCCTTCGTAATCCACTAGTACGAAGAGTATGAAGAAAAGTACCTCAGTTCGTAATAGATCTCTAGGGATCTTGGTAATCTGCCATTGTAATTTTTCAATATGTTTTTATCCTTTTGATAGTAAGGGGAACAAACCACATTAGCATTCTTTAGTTTAGGTCTAATACACGCCATATAAATCAATTTTACATGTTAGATGAATGCAATGTGGAGAATGCCTTTCTGATCAGGTATAATAGCTCATTGGCTCTTTTGGTAACAGCAGCAACTTGGTTATCCTACTTCAAATTTCAAGTGATAAGAAAATCGAGATAATCTTGGAAGGACATTATTATACATATTACACACATATCAATTTTGATAAACTATCATTTTAACATTAGTAAATAGAAACATGACTCCAGAAACACAATTGCAAATAGATAACATCCAAACACACTGCTTTTTCTATCAGAACTGAACCCTAACTTTGGATTCTAAAAAGCAGGTATCAGCAAAGATTGGAAATAGCACAAATGAGATTCCTCTTCTATATCTCAAAAGTAACATGTCTGGATTGACGAAGGAACAAAGATTTAAGGAAAATATTAAAATAAAAAAAACATAGAAGGTATAATTGTTAACAAAAGGGCAGCCTTTATAACAATTTTTTAAAACCCATTGTAGGGGAACTAGAAAAGGCTTATAAAAATTAGTTTCAGCAGGAACAAACAGGGGCATTTAATGTACATGGAAGAACGGAAGCCGAACACACAAGGGCACAGTAATTAAATATCAAATTGCAAGACATTCATAAAAAATCTCTGTAATGGTATAGAATAGTTCTCGGGGTCAATACTATATTTGTATATAATAGAGAACTATTGAATAGGAAATTAATCTGCAGCGAATGATCACAGATGAAAATGTGCTAAAAATCAGAACATAGTTAGGAAGATTAAGAAGTCTCTCCAAAGTAGCATAGAATTAACCACAAGCCAAAGGACAGAGAGAGATGGGATGTCAAAGAAAAATGGAGAGAACACAAACACCAGGAAGTACGAACCACAGTTAACCACGAAGTATGAACCACTTAACAGCATGAACTGTGGTATAAACAACCAGGTGCTCTGTACAAACTGGTACGCCCAACATTCTGCAGTTCAAGATGCTGATGAATATTTGTAAATAAATTTAATTTTGTAAAATAAACTTTTATTGATAAAACCTTAGAAATAGCGAAGCCACAGACTTTCTTGTACTAATAAGTTTTCTAATTTCTTTAGTGTAGCCTAGTTTTTTAGTCTGGCCCCATTCTCTTACTAGCTGCCAAATATCGTCACCTTAAGTACATTTTTCCATAATTTTCTCAATAACCTAAATATTACTTCAAAAATATTACATAGTAAAACCTAAAGAAGAATGTTTTGACGAAATGGCTTTTCTGAAAATGTGGAATTTCAAGCTCATTTTCACAGAAAAAAATTTGAGGTTTTGAGAAACTTTATAAGACTTCACTTAAAGCACATGTATTCACAAGTGCAATAATGTGACCAAATTGCCACTAATGTAAATATCATGAGAGCCAAGAAAAAAAAAAATAATTTTTTTTGCAAAAAACTGAGCAGAACAATGTTTATGTCATGTTATAGAGGATATTTATCTCAACCAAAGGTTCAGAAGAAATTAGGAGCCGTTTCCGTTATTTTTTAATATTCCGCAAAAACTACTAAAATTTTCAAAGAAATGTACATGAACTTAATGAGAGAGCTAATTATAGATAATGATTTTACTTGAAGGAAAAATTTCTATCTTCAATTTTGTAGTTGTAGACAAATGCAAACTTCCACAATTTTTGAAAATTCAGAATTAACAGAGAAAATAAGGTCACCTTCACAAGTGCATTTCATCAATTCTTACAAGAAAATTAAAGAATAAATTTGGAGCCATTTTTGAGACAATTTTGAAAATGTTCCAAGGGCTTTATGTAAAGTAGCCTCAAAAATTAATGAACATTTTTCAAGATCACAGAGCTTTCTGAGGCCAGATTGAGAGGGGTTTATTCAGTTAGGAAAATATCCTGTGTATAGTTTAGGTGCTAGTGTTGTTCACGTACGGCAGACGGACAAATATTTTGAAAAAAACCAACACTTTTCAGTAACAGGGGACCCCAAACATTTATTTCCATTGAAATCTCGAAATTGATTTTCCACAGCATTACATAACTTTATACTATTCCATAAACAAGAAAGTAAAAAATATTAACTACAAAAAGTTAAAATATAAATGTTGAAAAATTTGCTGCAGATCCAGAATTTTAATTAACAGTTCAAATTTCTTCTTGAATTTCACCTTCCTCCAGGTCAGGTTCAAGAAATCTTTCACAAGAGCTCTCCGATTGGATGCAACTCATAAAAATGATGATAGGCTTTGAATACATTTGCTTGCTGGCCAAAATAGATTGGAAAGGGGCGGGGTCAAATGCACGGCCAATCATTGTACGACACAACAGGATTAAGGCATATCACACAAGCATTGTGTTGATGCGAAAAGTAACATGCATCCGAGATGAACACTATCTTATGTAGAATGGCAAAAGCACTTTGTGCTACTTCAAATGAAAGTGATATTTTAACACACACATCAACACAACTTCCTTAGGCAGGGGCCCTTGCTTATTGATACCCTTGTTTTAAGGTCTAAATTTTCTCTCTTCATACTTTACTTTAACAAATACTTTTTTAAAAACTTGTTCCCGATTGTAACCTAAATAATGATTCTAAGGACCCAGCCATTGTAGAGAAGTGGAAGAGGTTGCTAAGGCAGGAGAGCAGTAGAGAGCTAGGTGTGGCGTATCATTGGTCCGAGTCCAGTGAAGGAGTGATCGTGAACCTATGTTGTTGCAGGATACCTCACCCCCTCATGCATCACCTATAGTTTTCTTTCCCTTTGTTCGAGAGATGCAGTTTGAGTAAAATAAAAGCCCAGCATTTGTATAATCGAAACAATTGGCTTGAAGGGTGACAAATAAAATGAAATGACTGAAAAATGTTACCTCTATATTCAAGTTATCAAATAGTATTGCTATTAGCTTGGAGGAAAGCTACGTGCCGGTTTTCATTTACAAAACGCAGGAATAGTAAAATCAGATTTAAGCTTAAAGGGAGCAAAGTGCAATCTGTGCACTGTGGACTTTGCCACCTCCTTTTGCAAAGTAAGATGTAATGGTGATGCTGTGTATTGGATAAGGTTTCTGAGTAATCAGTGTACTGGGGGACACTTCTGTCTACATGTTATAACTTACTGTAGCAAAACCACTGACAGAACAACTGAGACAAAACCAACTATTTTTTTTATCCCAAGAGATTCTCTACAGGCTAGCTCATACAGAACTTACTTTCACAAATTGACAAGGAAGCAAAAATAGAACAACAAAAAATTCAATTTTTTATTACAGAAAATGCCAATTACAAACATGCCACGAGTTTTAAGGTACTTATAAAATTTACTTGACTGCTTCTTTACAGTCTCAAATGAAGTCAACAAAACTTCATACTGACGAGTTAAATTAGAACCATATTCTTAAATACTGAACACTATTTTGAACATATACAGAATGATATTTCAGGGGAAGAATGCTGTTGCACGCAAGTGGAAAGTGATAACAGGAAGTCACAGGAGATGAAGCCTCAATGTCTTCGTTTTGTCACTTTCCCCAATCAATTTGTTTCCAAAATCCCAGCTGTGTTTTTGAAAACATCCCTTTCAATGATCTCTCAGGTACATTTTTTGTCAATGCCTACTCCAGACAAACAGCCATGAAATAAAAAGTATGCTCAAATTGTGTTGATGGAATAATAATGCTTACAATGGAGTGAAAAGAACATCTTTTATAAACAGTGACAAACAATACATGAAAATGTTCATTTTTTATTTAGGTATCTATAAACATTTTGGAAATTACTTTCATTTATCTGGATTCTCACAGCTGTTTTGGAGATGAGATCAAAAATGCAAATTTAACATCAAATACATAACACTGCAGACACTGAAATGAACATTACACAAACTTGCAAGAAAAGTATTGTCCAGATATGAAAGTTTGAAACGGTGATCTAACAGGAAAGCTGTGACAAATGTCACAACCAAAACAGAACATTTGCAAGTGACAAGCAACACCATCAACATTTAAACAAAACTTCTTTTGATGAACAGTAGCCACTTGGAAATGCAAGGCTTAAGAGCAACAAGAATGACTGTATTTCCAGAGACTTCACCAACACTATCACTTGCAAAACAAAGCTCAGTCCTGGTCTGTATTGACCTGACAGTTTTGGCCACACCTTACGACGCCCCAGGCTCCAGCTCTGAGGCAGGAGTCTCTGGCTCCTCATCGTTGTAGATGTTCTCTGCCATCTGCCACACCTACCACATACACACAAATAACCTCACCATTCAAAGTTTAAAATAAATGCTGTAATATAATGACAAGGTAGCTCCTCTTTTTGTGGAATAAATTTCCCTTCCTTTTGCCCAGTCTTACAGACAATTTTTAATTTTATTTGTAGTTATATAAAGATTTGTACACGTAAAAAAATAACTAAATCATTCTAAAGGGATAACTATTGCAACATCCTTTGGGTAAATATTACTAATTTTTCGTTGTTAAATTCAGTCAATGTCAACAACCCAATTCTGTACAAATTTTTATAGTGGATCTTCATAATTGTCTTGAAAGTTTATGACTTCTAAAGCTTCAACAAATTCCCTAATTACACCAGCCTCCCTTTTCTCAAGGTTTTCAGAAAGTGGTGTCCGTATATGAATAAATAAACAAACAAACAAAAAGTATAGCACATGCCAGATGTTTAGAGACCGAAGACTGCCATTGCTAGGGGACCTCTGCCTCCCTCCAATGAGGGTGGTGTTGGAGTTGTTTAAATTAAGCGAATTTATTAAGGGTTTTGGCAATTTTGAGTCAGATTATGTGGAAAACAAAGATAGGTTGAGTGTACACTTAGGAGTCAGGGGAAATTCATAAAATTGAAGCAAAAAGACAAATTTCAAATTACTACAATGCAGAAATAAAACCTTGAGTATTACAAACCTGTTTAAAATAATTGAATAATAAAAAACATCTCATTTTAGCAAATTATTAAAAAACTTAAAAAACGAACGGATAAATTTTAAACAAGTTGAAATTACCTGCATGATGTTATCTTCTGATACAGAGCAAATCACCCATGGCTCATTTGGATTCCAGGAGAAGTCTGATATTTTAGCTGTGTGTCCACCATGGATGAACTACACAAAAAAGTGAGAGATAATTAGTAACAAATTCCTTACAACTGGAGAGAACAGTTTAAAAAGAAAGAAAGGTCTTTACATCAAACAAAAACACTACATTAACTAGTTGAAAGCTTGCAATTACACAGGACGAAATGATTTGCAGAAAAGTTACAACACCTCATCAAACAATTGCTATTGGCTAATGGTAGCCTGCTGATTGATGTTACTCTCTTAAATGGTTCCCACAATTAAAGACTATGAACATTTCTCTGATGGCCTTTTCTTTCATGTGAACATTTGTTAGATGCCATACAAAACGTTATTGACTGATGTGGCTACATCTTCAGATTCGCAAATTTCTAGAAATAAAACAAGTTATTTTAAAAATTGTTGTAAAAAATATTCTAATATATATTAAAAATTGTTGCATTCATCCTTCAGGTACAAAAACTATCGAAACACCAAGGAGGAGCAGAAAGAGAGCAAGACCCTGTCATCAGCTAAATGATTGAGATGTGAGTGACACACTACTAAACGTGGATTCAAACTCAAGGGAAATCTATGACCAACAAAAAGGGATGCAGCTATCCGATCAAGAGCTTCATAATGACTTAATTTTGAAAAGGAAGCACCCCAATACCAATCCTTCCTTCATTTAAATCGGATTTTGCTATCCAACTTATTATTTAAACTTGAATAAACAGTATCATAGATAGAAGTAAGCAAATTGTTTGTGTTAGAGTTGAAAATGCAGTGTTTCAATAAATATTTTAAAAGAAATTGATTGTCTTTAATTACTAGGGGGAACAACCTGTAGCAAAAGCAGCATAACATTGTCATTGTTATTATTATTGTTTTTACTTGGCACTCCAGCCAGTATGGCTGGCAGAAGAACACAATTTGCAGAACAATGTGGTTTTCAGCTCAGCTGTCAAAAAATCAATTGGCCTGAATGGACTTAACTGCTATCAATATATTTGTAGTACATTTATCAGCCAGCAGTCCATGTTAATAAAATGTTTTTTTCGCAGATTTTTAACTTGTTTTATTCACATCACTAATAATAATAATAATTTCTCTCAAGATCATTTCTGTAAAAACTCACAAGCAGTTCTGGAGGTCCGTCTTCTGCATCCTCTCCGGACTGCTCCTCACCAATCTTGCTGAGATCCCACACATGTAACCGGCGGTCGGTACCACTTGACGCCAGAATTGTCTCATTGTGTGGTGACCACTGAACCTGTGCACAATTAACCACACTTTTAGGAAGCGATTCTTTAGGCTATCAGATAAAATGACCAATTTCGAAATGTCATGGATGAAAAGGACACTGGAAATGACATTCAAGGAAGATTAAATGTACAAAACCAAAAGATTTGACACACTGTTTACCAACTGGATGAATAATAAACTGTCTTAAAAATAAGAAAGCAATATATACCTGGAAGATTTCATCTTTGTGCGATTCAAAGGAATGAAGTTTTAATTTCAAATTCCGTAAATCCCACAATGCTACAGTCTGCAACAAAAAATTAAAATTCATAATTTATATTTTAACTTAATTATTTCTTACTAATAAAAGAAACACACACAAAATACAAGAAAACTGGAGATATTCTTATTAATGCTATATTATAAACAAATTAGTCCCTGTAGTTTACATACAGTTATCTTATCAATTAACTTGGAACTATAAAATCAGAATAGCCCTATTACAGGATTTTATACAAACTAAAATTGAACTCACTGTTACATTCCCTTCAAATTCATTCAATGAATTTGCTAACAAATGCATTGAAGGATCTTGTGAGAGAAAATTTACTAATACACTCAGAAGAAAAAAACTAAACGAATTTGTGCTTGAAAACTGAGGATATAAAAAGCACAAAATTTGAAGGTCACCAGTGGAGGTTTTTTCTAATTAACTATTTTTGGCTTGGCGCACCAGTCAATATACCAGGAAACCACAGGTATGGATGCACTAGCCGCAATGTGAAGCAACAGTGCTGTACCTCACGACTGTGGCCCATAGGGGCATGATCCCCCCTCACCTTTGCCGACAACTGAAATGTGATTGACAGTACAATGTGAAATACCCAATGTAGATGTACCATGGGAGTTTCTTCTTAGGGCTGACCCCACAGCGTTGATTTTACCAACTTGAGCACAATGAGGAATTCCTTTGAACATTTTGGACCATGCTCTGCAAGTTTTTTAAAATAGGAAACCTTCTGCTTCATCAATTAGACTAAGATTACCTAGTGCGTGAAACCATTGTGAATATTCTCGATAAACATTCAAGGGAGACTGTGAGTGGAAACAGCCAATTCTCTTGGACTTATCGAAAATTAAAACATCAGCTCTGATTAAAATACTCGCAATGAATTGACCAGCGATATTGGACAAGAAAGCAAAAAAGAAATGTCAAAATTTAACAGTACAGATTTGAGTTCAGAAAAAATTTTAATTTCTCTACATTAATTATGGCTTGAAAATTAAAATCTAAGCAAAACTTCCACTTAATTTGATCTTTTTTGTTAAATCCTCTGATTATAGCATTTATTGTTAGTTTTATTATAAAATAACACTATCTCATTTATTTTTCAGTTTCAATAACATTGTATTAAAAATTATATTTTAAAATAAATATATAAATTAAATTATATTACCATATGCCTGTGTGATTTATACAACATAAAACATCAGAATGATTTGAAACAATTTGCATATTTGAAGACCACAATGTACATTTAGAAATGCTGCGTAGGTATCCTTGACAGTACCAAAAGTCCGCTTTTTCAAACATATCAGAGAGAATCTTACAAGGAAACACTTTTAGCTATTTATAATGGGATTGATTGGGATTCAAAAAGAAAATGAGTGCAAAACAAACAGTCCTTCATTACAATGTCAGTGGTAATTTGGGTGAGTTCAAGTGGTTGGCAGGCTTTGCTATCGAAATATATCTGATGGAAGCAGTGGATGTGAGTGAGAAGCTCAATGTTTAGAGCTGAAAATCTTCCCTTTGACTTTTAATCTGTATATAGTAAATAATAATCTATGCAAATAATTGCACAAGATATGAATATCAGGTTACAGTTCTTACCATAAATAAGCAAGATTCGTTAATGCAGTTACTGTTCTAAGAATCCCTCAATTTAACATAAATCAGAACACTTATCTCCTGATCTCCATTCTTTTTAAACAAACTTAAGCACATTGCTGTTGTCTCAAGCTTCTAACATCTGGACAAATTGTTTTTAAAGAATAATACATAAGTAGGGAAAACTAAGAACTTACCTTATCTGCACTTCCAGTGGCCAAAATGAATTCAGAGTATGGGTTGAAAGACAAACAGTTAACTTCTGCTGTATGGGCATCCACAGTGTGTGAAGGTTTACTGGTGTTGTTGCAACGAGTGTCCCAAATCATCAGTTTTTGGTCATCAGCAACAGACCCAAAGAGAGATTCATGAAGTAGATGCCAGGCAACATCCTATCATCACACAAATACATGAATGAATGATTTAACAAAACCTGCAATTCATTTCTCAGAGGGTTAGATTAAAAAAGTAACGTAATAATTAACAATTAAAAACAGTATAAAACAAAATTTAAAGAGTCCAGTTATTAATAAAGAGAAATTGAGTAGTATTTTATCATTCTAGAAAGCAGTTCTTTCAAGATTGACCAAGGGCAGGGGTTCCAAACTTTTTTCTTGCTTTCACCCCTTTCAAAACCATGATTTTCTTCATCTACACGCTTAATTTTTTCCTATAATATACAGCATACATAATTATTGTAATACAAATAATTAATGTGCACATAACTAAAAGATAAGAATTAGACTAATTTGTTGGTTTGGAAATGATTAAATTTTTTTAAAAGCTTTTGTACCACCATGATCGTTACAATTTATTTCCATGATTGGCCATTTTATTTTTTAACAGACCTTTTTAACTATTGTGGTGTTTACATGATAACACAATGAATATGCATTTAGTATTAGGTTTTGTATTGCAACAGTTTGAAGGAACTATTTCTCCTCATCATCAGGCTTTTATAAATATCAATTAATCATAATATCTATCTGTAATGCTTATTCAAAATGTTTATATGCGCCACGCTACCAATGTATGGTAGCATGCCATTGACTGATCTAGAAGCAAATTAAGATTGTCTCATTTAAAAATTCATGCGCAAAACAATGATTTGTATGTATTAACTAAATACTGATGTTATGCTGAAGTATCATAGAAACCAATTCACATCTAAATAGTTACTATTAATGCTGTGTATCTCTAGGCATCTAGCAATATTTTTCAAGCAGCCTGCTTTGAAAACTAGATTCATTTTCTAAGAAAACTGGCATATGAACAAAAGTTTGAAGAAACAATTAGTTTTATTTTTTTTTTCAACCATTTTCATTTAAAATTTTACAATTCTAATTGCATAGAAGTTTCAATTTTATTCTTAAGAATTCTGTAAAATTCCAAAAGCACTGAGAATTTGTAATTCATTAGTTAAAAACAAAATGGAAACCAATAGAAATTATAAGAAAACAAATCCAGTCCACTCTGGTTATTGTGAACTTTTGGGGACTAACATTTTTGGTTCATTATATCTGAGGATGTCAAAACTAAATACAATTTCTCCACAATTATTGATTTTATAAACAAAACACAAAATACATTAACAGCACGAACTGAAAATTTCAATATCTTTACTTGTCCTTTAAAAAATCAGTAATTTTCAATTGTTTGCTTCATACGCCATCATTATTAGTTTCTCTTCGGCAAATGGAGTCTTGTAATGGCCGCTGCCTAGCAGCCTGGCGGGATAGCAACCTCATTGCCTGGCATTACCTATTGATCGATTTTTAAACTTACAATACTCTTTTCACTTGATGTACATTCAGGCCAGTGCTATTTGCTGGTGTTCTGTTTAACTGATCTCCTCTTTCACAAGCATTCAGTGCAATCGGCATGGTCAACATCTTTCTGATGATCTGTAGACAAACTATGCGAGTACTCTGTGTTCCGATCTTTACGCCCAGTTCAAGTTGTGCGTTGAGATTGAGAATGGCCTCCAATTCTGTTGTATTGATGGTGGAATAGCGTAATGTACTTTTGGTACTGCAGAAGTTTTTCTTCACAATCTGCAGGCAGCTTTTGCAATAGGATAGTTGTTCAAAGCAAATTGAACCCTTTCCTTCTCATAATCGTATGCAGCAGCCGACCCTCAGATTGAATTACAGTTAGAAAATGTTTTTCTTTCTTATTACTTCTTATACTATCATGCAAATGCTGTTCATTGAAACTCCGAAACCCTTGCTACAATTTTCCTTGTGCGGCTTCACTATTGTTAGTTTGTGATGATGAATTACTCACAATTTGAAGTTTGCATCGTAATTATGTCACTCCACATTTCTAGCAAGTTCTGCACTTCCTCTTTTCTCCATGTGGTCGGCCATTGCCACCCTAATATATCAGCATAAAGCTACAGAACACAACCACGAACACAATTACCAAGTGACTACTAAAGTCACGGTACTCAATGACACAGATGGGGAAGGAAGGCTCGTGGCCTGCGAGTGTCTTGTTGGCCACAAGGAAGACTTTGGCAACGTCACAACTGTTGCAACACTACTAACAGCCGCTAAGAAATACTTAAATCCTATAAAACAACTCTGCATAATGTCTGGGAAAATTATTTGATATATAATAACTTCAATTATAAACATCTAATAGTAATTAAAAGACAAATTTCTATTACATATGATGCTTCTTTATGAAGTTAACTTGTACTACACCAGGAACAATATAATACCATTGATATTGCATTTCCTTCATACATGATTATAAGACTACCCCTTTCTTTTTAAAGGTCAAAAACAGGAAAAACAAATCCTCATCTTATATTCAGGTAAATACAGTGTGTGAGTGTGTTATTATATATAAAAACATTTTTTTTTTTAAATTAAGCCACAGAACCTATGCTTACAGAAGCCACTAAGAGTTGAAAGAAAGAAAGAAGGATAGGACAAAGTCCTCACTTAATTGTTAATTGGGATGTAGAAGCATGGAATGCACTTTCAACTGATTACTCAAAAGGGAACTGAAGTCCTTCAAGAATGGTCTGGATAGACATTATTATTAACTAAATAATATTCAATATATAGATGTATATGTGTAAGTAGTCATACAGTCTGATACTTAATTGTGATACAAATTGTAAAATTGTTTCTCTACCAAACTGAATTATTGCATAAGCTGATGCACCATTGTAAGATGTGTACAAATGCCTGTTGCAGTCATTATTTATAAATAAATTTTATTCAGCTTCCAGTAACTACACACCTCTACCACAGCAGTGTGCCCTGTGAAAATGGTCTTGGCATCTATTATGCGGTTTTCTTTGGGTGTGGCGTTGATGTCCCACAAGCAAATCGTGTGATCATCAGAAGCACTCAGCAAATAGCCATTCAGATTTGGGTTCCACGACAGGCCATAGCCTTCCTTCTGATGGCCCCTCAATCTGAAACAAGAAAATATTCCATCACTGTTTATATGGGCATAGAGAAGGATTTCGTTTAAAAATTGAAACCCTTTGACTGCTATGAGCGTGCTAGTATGTCCAGCACCATTCATGCCGCATGTGCCACTCTGGGAACTTGTGTTAAAAAGAAAAAGTAGAATCAATAGTAGTCCAGCCTTTGGGAACTAAGTTGCCACAAACCACATTTAAACTACAAACCAGAGAACTTCTTAGGGACCATTTATTAATTACATTACGCGCATTTGCAGTTATTCGGAGTACCCCCTCTCCCTCAGTAACGAGTACTTAAACCCCTACAAAATAATTACATAATGCTTGTGACAACACCCTCCCCCTACTTACAGTAAGTAAAAATAACTTCTATATTCTCAATTGTTGTAAGCATTTATACATCTTTTAAATTATTTTTAACTATACTTTATTAATTATTTAATGTTTTAGCATAAGACTGAATAAAAATAATTATTTCAGCATAAATTGAAGAAAAAAAGAAAATCAGCATTACGTATCACTGAACTAATCTCTCTTCCTCTATGTAACACTCCCTCAAAGCCCCTCCCCTTGCATGAAATCAATTTATTAATGACCCTTGCAGCTGTATGCAAAAGAGCAAGAGCCAAATAACAAATGAGAGAGAAAATTACAAAAGGGATCAAAAGAGGCCAAGTTTGCAACTGTAACCAATGAACAACTGATTCGTTCCTTAACTGAAAGAGCCCCTACCTGAGATCCGGGTGGCACTCTCCACTGGGGTCTGGTTTCGAAGGGTGCTTGGTGTAGTCAAACACCAGCACGTCACTTGAAGGAGTCTTGGTGGCAATGACACATGGGTTCTGAGGCATGTAGCGTGCCCTGTTCACTTCACCTTCATGGTTGATCTTGATTTCAATCTCTATCTTGCCACTTACAGAGCCAAAACCACCGAATTCCCCTTTCTCATTGTCATAATGTGATGCATCGAACTGAGCGTCTTCATTGGGCAGCTGGACACTGGCGATGAGTAGATGATTTTGCTCGTCGGATGTATGCGTTCCAAGAATTAGGCGATGCACAGAATAATCCTTGCCTTCTGGCCTGCACATACAAGCATACGAATTTCACCATTCACAATAAATCAGATCAACATGCAAGATTTTATCGCAGTGTGATTTTACTCAAAATTTTAAGTCTATAATTAATATTTGTGAATTGAACTGCAAAGGGCATGGTAATAATTCAAAATTTTAGTAAAGAACTAACAGACAAGTTTTATCTGCAATCTTTTAATTTGATAAACAACTGATAACTCTATTACCCGAACTACAGGCTGAATTTAAACCTGCATTATTATCGCTTTCAAAAACGTTCCACCTTAAAATATATCACCTTCATGATCGTGTAGCACGCCGACAGGTTTTCTGTGTGAATAGTGAAAAGTGTCTATATTAACAAAAATGAATGTTCATAATTAAGCTAAATGCAACTATTGTAAATTTTCTACGGATAATTGCTACACTCAAAAAAGATTTAAATTCTCCAAAATGAGAAAAAGTACAACTTTGCTCGAATGCATGTAGCACACAAACCACATGTTAAATGGGTGATGAGCAGGGATTCCTTATTACCCAACATGTTAGGGATTGGGAAGACACATGCGGTAATCAGCTAAGCTTTAAAAAAAGTGCAGACAAAGGGCCAGAGAACAATTATAATTAAAAGAGATAATAATAGATTTGTGCAAATTCCTTAAAATTGATTGATCGAAGTTTCCAAGTGCTGTCAAGTGTTCCTCCCACACTGGATGGTGAGATTCGACGTTGATCTAAATGTCGCTTGCAAGGGATTTCCTCCTCCCTTCTCTCCAGACGAATACCACCCCAGACAAAGTCAAACACTAAGCTGGCCACAAGAATTTGCCTCCTCACAGGCTACCAATATATACAAAAATCTGCGATTTTACAAGTTGCTTTATCTTCCGTGACTTCATGGAGCATAGTTAACGCTCTGCATACCAAGAGAGGTATGTGTACCTCAATCTTCCTTTTTTCTTGTTGTATACGTTGCACTTATGAGACTGAAAATCCCCATGCGGTCAAAAGTGATAGGTTTGCTTGGAGAGTAAGCAGTGGGCTCTACACTTCAGCCTAAGTTAGAAGAGGCACGCAATGTGCGAGAAACAGAATGAATAGGACAGAATGTTTAAAGTGTTCATCATGTATGTGTAATAAACATTCCAACACTGAAACAATGAAAGTATGTATTAATACTCTAAAACAGGAACGATCTTACAAGAGGTATTCTTATGAAGTGTTGTAATCTTCTAAAAGACAAACATAGTAATAAAAGTTTATTAATTCTATTAAATTTGTCTTTTGTTACATATTGACTGGTCAAAATGTTCATGTACAAGTTAGTTATTTTATATTTCAAAGCAATCTTGCATAATATTCATGTGAGGGTACACTAGTATCCTGCTTGGTATTCAGCGTAACATTTTGAACTTGTACACAGTCACTTAAGCAATTCAGCTTATGCTGGCTAAATGCAACATAGTCTTAGAGCGTGTCAAAAATACACCTCTGTTGGAAACCCTAGGATAGAGTCCCTGCAGAAACAGTAAGAACACTGGCTCTGAGCTAATACAAGCAACTTTGAAACACTTCCTGAAATTGGACTGGACTTTAAAGTAAGATGCTGAAACTGTGGTATGTGTTAAGCAGCTAGGAACCCAGATACTATGTTCTACATTATTTTAAATAGAAACTAATTAATTAATAGTAAGTAATTTTATTAGTATAGATCATCAAGAATGTTCAGTATAAATAGTGAACCAGATGAAAAAAATTTTAAACTACATAAATGTACTCTAAGGTAATAAAAGGAAACTGACAAAACAAATATGATCGCTGCAAAACCCACATCAAAGTTATACTTTTGTAGAGTTGCTTATAAAAGGGGTGTTGTCAAACATACAAAGGAAGGTATAGGATGAAAACAGATTCACTGAATTTGAAAGCATGAAGAAGAAACATTATAAATAACAGGATAACTATCTGACAAGGCCAGTACCAGAATAATAGACACTAATAGATAAAGTTTTCATTTTAATGATTTTATTGTAAAACGTAAAGAATTACTAGAGAACATGAGTAAATTCAATGTAGTTGTATAAAAGGTGATGTGAATGAAAATTGAAGAGAGACTAGAATTACTTGATTACTCTAGTACATCCATTTGACATAAACAGATCGGACAGGTTATAAAAATACACAACTTAATTTCTACAACTTTGTATCTTTTTCTAAACTCCGATATTAGAACATACATACAATAAAATGGGCCAAGGAGAAACAATGCTTTCTCTAACGCTTTCCTTGTTATTTCCAGAACTTTACAATTACGATATTTTAATATGCATCTGAAATGAAACAAAGTCCCAGTTGCCCTAGATTTCCATCAAATAACAGAACCAATAAACCCACAAACTTACCAGTAGTTTATTGGAAAGCTTTTCACAAGTAATTTCTCAAAAAGTTTTAATTGTATTTGATATATGGGTTATTGTTAACAATGTCTTATAATAAACATTTACCTTGTAACATCAGGTAACCATTGTGCTGTTAAAGATGGCCACTCAAGAGCATGTGTCATAACCAAGTCATATAAGAATGGGGTATTCTTTTTCCATATCTTGTACTCCTCATTGATGACTCGTTCTTCCACAGCATCATCAAATGTTTCTATGTACAAAAAAATAATTCTCAAAGCATATCAGTACACCAAAGATGAAAAGGTGAACAAAATATAGTAGCACTTTTCACTCCATATTATAACATATCATCAGTACATGAGAAAAGTGGGTTTACTAACAAATTCCCGTTTTGCAGAAGTCTAAATCTGAGCAAAGCCGTTTACTTTACTAAAAAAAAAAAAATTCTGCTCTATAGATCGGTTATTTTGTGAGCTATGTAATTTTCACACTTTTAAATAAAATATTTTCTAAATTATTTCGGCTATAACTCAAAACTGACTATCTTTCAGAAGTGTCACATCACTTCACTGATGATGTGTGGGTCTTTTTTACATCAAGAACATACATAAGATAAGAAAACTGCTTATAATTATGAATCGCAAAATACATATGCCAACTAATTCAGAAAAGGAGCCTTAAAGTTTACGACCGGCACGGATTAATCGCTATTCGGGTACGTAACATGGCTCCACTTACAAGGCAATTTGCATTTACAAAATACCACGAAATATATTATTCTATCCATAATAACGTGTCATTCGGAAATCATCTACGGTGTACAAAAACTAACGCCTAATAAACCCTAGAACAAAACATTAAAAACAAATAGTACAGTAAACGTAACTGTCGTGAACATCGTTCTCACACACTTTCTGCTTAACGTTTGTTATATCAAACATTACATTAACTTAATAACTATTTAATTAGAATTATTACCTCCATCTTTATCGCCCATTGTAAATTTTGGCTGAACGTAATTTCACCCAAATTAACCAACAAGCACCTCGACAGTAGTTCCTCGCGCCAAACCTGATATGGCGCGTTCAGTGTGTGCACACTGACAAAACCGGCAACGATTTTAAAGTGGTTACTATAAAAAGAACATGCACTAACAAAGGGAGGACCATGACAAAACCGAAATCAAATCGCGAGAATTTTGCCTTTTCAAAGCGGTGTAGTTAAAATTATCGGTCGAGAGATTCCTTTTGGCAGAATTTTATTCATACATTCTGACAAATACTAGATATTCTTACAGAACGCGCTCTAACGACAGTCGATAGTACTTCGATTATCGAAATAAATTTGGCTTTTGGCGGTAAAAGGATCTTTTTAGGTAGGGTTTGCTGTGTAAATTTTCACATCAATACTAGAATTTTAAATTCAATAATAATGATACTTCAAATAGCGAAGACCTAAGCTTACCTTCGTATCTGCCTAAAAACAAAACCATGAGTGGATCATAAAATGAAACTACTTTTCATTGTTGCAATTTTTGGGTACTCGTGGTCCCATTTTTTTTGTTTTATTTTCACTTTTACTTGACACATAGAGAGCAGAATATCTCCAAACATCAAAATAAGTATATTTCACACAGATTGTTCAAATCACAGCCATTATCACGAGTGTTTCTTACACAATTAACCCTACATGGCACCACTGCGTAACGGGCCATATGCAAAGAGTATAAAATGCGGTAGAAGTTGTGTAAAGAAACTTTCGTGACCATGGCATGCCCGATATTGCGCAATTGTTTTATCCTGTCAGTATCAAATTTGATATTACAAGATAGTTACATTCAGGACAATGCCCTATCTTGAGTTCATTTCTGTTAAAAACGTTGCCAAACATCTGAACATTTGGAAACAATAGGCAAAGAACACAATAATATACTAACATCAACTACAGAATTTAAGAAAGCAGTCAGATAAAAAAATAATAAAAAAAACAACACAATGAACTACTAACTGCGTTAAGATTCCAGATAAAACCTGTTTGAATGAAATTAAGACTGAAAGGCATCCCACAACAATGGGGCTCTTACAATAAATGTACCTCTTGCATTCGACCATACTGTTCCAATGATTGAACCGCTCCAAAAGGACAGGCAATGCAAAGGAAAAAATACATTTGTACTAAGAAACAATACACCATTCATGGCTTTTAAATGTCCAAATATAAATATAAAGGTCTCACTTTGTAAAGTGAATTTGCAGTTGAACTCTAAGCACTAAGCCAAATACATTGTCACTCACACAACTGAACTTGCAAACGGTAGCCAAAACTAAACCATATGCTGAACAATCCAATGAGCTGTTTCTTAATTTCAAACTAAACGACTACACGTTTTCTTCTCTATCAATCTGGCTTGTCACAACTTAAGTTTCAAACAGTCTTTAGAGTTTCAACAATACCTCACATGGCCCAGTAGAGGCACAAAGCACAAGCTGATCAGCAAATCGTGCATCTGCTTTGAGATCAAAAGTCACCAGAGATACATAATCAAAAACATCCTTTCCTGGAAGTCCATGACCTAAGCAATTGTGTAGAAAGTTGTGTGCATGTTTTCTTAGGTGTTTAGAAAATTCTGGTCATGAAATAATTGAATTTAGAACACATACTGTTCTTAAATGGCAACAAATACAATTAATGTTTGAACATACCAAAAAGTAACCGTGAGGGGAAAATTGACTTTTACAACCATGAAATTAGAATACACTTGATGAAATTCTGCTTTCTAACACTTGCAACTAAACTTTGGTTCAGGTTTTTAGTAAAAAATTTCAAATACTGCAGTTAATACAGCGAAATAAAGTAACACATGCTAGACAAGTTTCTACACAATAACATACCTTGTGCTTCCTCGCATCACAGACATGGCCTACAACTTAACAGTCAAAAAAAACTCATATTAAGTACGTTTTCCATAAGGGCCAAGGAGAAAAGCTCCTTGGCCTAAATGCATATCTTGTTTTAAGGGGTGGGTGGGAACATCAGACAAAATAAATACTCAAGTAACTCAAGTTTTAAACAGTACCTTTGTGCTCTTTGCTGAACTTAAAAGACATTTCAAATACTTAATATTTACATACAAACTATAACTAAACAAACATACACATTTCACAAAAAAAATTGCTGTACATTGTCAACCCTTTGACAAAATACAAATGAATGCAATAAAAAGATCTAAAAGAACATCACTACACTGATTTTCTTCATTTCTGACATGATCACATAAACTGAAGAACAACAGCCTCTTACTGGGGCCATGGAATAAATAAGGGTGGGAAATACACTTTCCTAGGATTGTAGTTTCATCCAAAAATAGGTTTGCAAAGTTCAGAAATGAGAGGTGAGATTCTTTAATGAAATAGAGATCACTAATGTGTCTCCTTTCTTGCTTTTCCATCACATTTCATAAATGATTAATAAAGAAGTAAAAAAAACAACAAAAAAAACAAGTAATCACACTTCTCCAAATAAACAATTCTCTACTCCCAACATACATTGTAATATTCAGCACTAAGCAACTTCAAGTTCACAAAAGAAAAGCAGAATGAAAACAATATGGAGAGATGATTAAGTTTCAAACCTATTTTTGCATAATTTTTTTGCAGTACTGGATAAAACAGGATAGTCAAACCCTCAAAAAAGAGGGTTTGCTCGAAGGGAAAAATACATGACATGACTAGGCCAGAATTGTTCTAACTCCGTAATCACCTCTACACTTTTTAAACAAAATCTATTCTTGGAATTCTGTGTAGCTAAAAGCAACTAAAGATATAAAAAAATAAATTATCTTTTGTGGACATCTGTAACTGTCCAATACAAGATCTTACGAGGTACACCATCATATTACAAAAATAATTAACATGCGTAGTAGTAGCAGCAGCAGCAGAATGAAGTCATAGTAAGCTGTAGAAAAAGTAGTAGAAGTAGAAGTGATAGTAGTTGTTGCAGTAGTAGTGAAAGTAGTAGTAGCTGTTGCAGTAGTTTTGTAGTGTCAGTAACAGTATTTGGAAGAAATAGTAGTAGTTCAGTAGGATCGGTACAGAGAGTTCTAGGGGTGGATAAGTATAAACAGTATGTGTACTACAACTAGTACAAGTAGAAATTTTTGAGTCTTGTGTCCATGCCTAAACAGTAAACTACTTAGTAAATAAATATTTGCTTGAATCAGTCAATTTGCCTCTGATGCCACTCATATCACTGGAATATTCTTTTTGTGAAACAATGGCAAATAATTATTCATTTACTGATAATCATTTGCCAGTGTTTTATCACAAGAAGGTACTTCCAAATCTTCCCTCTCATCTAACATATCGTGCTTTTGTACTTGATTTCACAAACAGATCTAATTCCGGCACATGCGAATTAAAAGTAACTAAAAATAAAAATAAACATAATAAAGACAAAGATCTGGAACACTAGTAAAAATGCCTACACGCAAAAAACACATAAATCATCTTCGACTAGTATGTCAGCAAAATACTTGCAGTGAATTACGAATCGGTCGGAAATTGCTACACGTTATCAGCACACTGCTGCCACCATGTCAAAACAAAAAGAATGTCGAGATAAGTGAAGAAGTTAAAAACAAAAAAATCTTTTGACATTACAAGTCTTTATGTTTACTAACAAATGTGGAGGCTATGAGAACACACTGTTCGTGGTCTCTCCAGAGCTTAACTGCCTCCTGCCACATGTCAACAGGTAGGGGTGAGTCAATTAATCAGCTCTTTGCGTGCCATCAGATGCACAATAGAGGTACAATTTGTTTGTAATGAACACATTACAATCTGAGATGCTTATTTATCTCCAGTCAATCTCAATAAATTAAAAGCTATGTTAACAGTTAACAAGCCTGTCAATATAAAAACCTCATTAATACCTGAAAATGCCACTCCTAATAAGTGATTATATCAGTTCCTCTTCAAAACGAAAAAAGTTAATAAAACAAATGAAATTCACATGTTGAATACCTAAGTAATGTAAGGAGAAAGGAAGAAATTCAAGAATGTTCTATTAAGAGACAGAAATTAATAAGCACATAAATGTTCACCCCAAAGATTAAATTTCAATGTCTTATTACCTAAAGCATTCTAACTAAAAACTTTTGCTAACATAATATTCTATTCATGTAACATGAATAACATCAGTCATCTGCTCATTTGCTATACGTTTGTAAATTAAATAACTATTGTGTGAGAAAAATGTTGAATAGTAAGATAACTAAAACATAAATTCAAATGAGGAAAATAATCTGCAATCACAGAAAAGAAGAGGTATAATTAATTATATTTAAGTTACCTAATGTAAATGAAAACAGAGTCATAATGAGAATGGAACATAAAGAACCCAAAGTATGAATTAAAAAAATTCTGAAGAAGAAGCAATAAGAAATGAACAAGAACAACAGAGAAAGAAGAATAATTCAAAAAAATGGTTTGAATCGTAATAAAATCATAAAAATTGAGACTGATTTATGACCTCACTGCTGTTCTACACAATCACAAAAGAAAGCACAGATAAATAATCAAAATAAAGCTTTAAATGCAAATGCCTAATTTGCAAACACTTAAATATGTGTAAATAAAAAACAGGAACATATAAAAGAAAAGATCAAACTGAAAATTATTCTCCACCTTTAAAATATCTTATCAAAGGGATCACTTAATTAACCTTTCCAAAAGAACACTGTTTTATGAAACAGAAACAAAATAGTAAAGTACTAAAAAATAACAAAAAGGAACACTTTCTGCACTTAGGGGCAAATTTTGGAAGTAATATACATTCCAACTGAAAACATATTCCTTCTGTTGTTGAAACAGATTTCAGAAGACAGGCAAAAAAAGGTTAGTAGTTTGGTGACATTTTCAAATTATAAACAAGTTTTTTCTCCTTTCCAGTGAAAAGCTTTATCGAAGTCAGAAACAAACTTAATTTTTTTGGCAGCAGCAGTGTGGTAAAGTAACGGCAGCAATAAAAAAATGTTTTCGGACTCCGGGTGTGCGATATGTCGCACCTGGGTGGCCAGCTCAGGCCTCAGTTGAGGCGACAAGGCTGCCCTTAGGGGTGTATGCGGTGGCGTTGGGGTCAAGGGTGGAGACGGTGCAGCCAGGACAGGGCAGACACTGTGCGGATGTGTCTGCCAGCCGCAGCTTGGACATCCCAGAGCCCCCTGTGGGTGATGGGCCAAACGCAACGTCTGTTGGCATCACAGCCAGAACCTGCGCGATCTTCGATTTCAGTTCTTCTATCTCCTTCTCTTGTGCACGGATGATGCCTAGAGACAAAGAAAATGGGTTTGTGGGGTCCATCAAACTATTACATAACTTGAGAAATCCATCAAAATTTAATCAAAGTTGATTCTGACACTGTTTGAAGCATGTTTAGAAGGAATCCAGTTTGGTTGGTCAAAGTGTAGTTGGGAAAAACTTATAATAAAAGTAGTATCAATCAACAATAGAGTGATTATGTTACAAATTAATACTTTTTTATTTTCTTTATCCATTATACAGGGTGAGTCACCTAACTTCAGCACTTCCTGTAATTTTTGAACAGTTGAAGTTATTGCAATGTAGTTTTCATGGAAGTGCACGAGGGAATGAGGCTAACTGATGTAAGTATTTGTTTCCATTTGAACACGAGTATTTTCACGAGAGTTTTTAATGTTTAAAATGAATCAAATGCTGAATAAATTATTTTGAGACTAAAGGCCATTTTACACAATATATTTTTCATGCAAATTGGACATACAAAAAGCATGCAGTCCAGAATGCCCGAAGTCTGCATGAAAACTTTTGAGCGTGTTCTATTTTGTTCATTCAGGAAAATGCAGTTTTACTCTACCAGAAGGCATCTTTTCTATTTGTTCTACCTATGTTTCATTAATACTTTTAAAATAATGTTAATAAATTAGCTCAGAATGCATGTTCACTAATGAATGAATTTACATGAATGGCGCAATTGGGCAATTCTTCTGTATGATGGCAGAGCCTCTGGCGGGGTCACGTGGCATCTCGCAAAGTAAATGCGTAGAAAATGTGCAGACTGTGTAAACACGACTTTTAGATTTTATATTTCTAGTTTGGGATCTTGACATTTCTGCACAGTTTCTGTATGAGAATGTGGATGAAAACTGTACTGTGTAAAAAGGCCTTAAGAAATAAGCAATTTACTCCCAAGCCATTAAAAATCATTGAACTCACTCTCTCGGATTTCAAGCTGCCGCTTTGCTTCTCCCAGAGCAGAGAAGAGATCCAACTTAATGCGGGTCTCGGCGCTGAGGCTGTTTTCCAGATGGGCGTTCTTGTCTTGCATGGCTGACAGAGCAGACATAAGTATCTCAGAGTCATTGTGGCTCTCTTTGTACTGCCGCAGAGTCTGAAAATAAAAAAAAATAAAAAAATAAAATTAAAAGAAAACGTTTTTTTTCACTGCTAATTCATCTGATGCTGTCAAAACATTAGAGATTTTAGACACTATATGATCATTTTTTTCCCTCCACTTCTTTTGCATCGCTGCTCGCCCTACTTTGTAAACCTTCCTCACATCACAGATATTTATTTTAAAAGGAGTAGTGTGACATTAATTGATGCACTGAGTCTACTAAGCTGGTAGTTATTGAGGGAGAAATAAAGCAAGTATCAATGTTTCAATAATTATGGAAAACAATGGGCAAAATTCTCAAGATATGCAGCACAAAGTTTTCAAATATAATAGAATAAATGAATCAATTAAAAGAGATTTTTTCAGAGATGTTACACAGGAACCTAAAATATAAATTCAAAATTTGAAAGTCAAGCCAGTGTTCTTGAATAGCAAAGAAACCTGAATCCTTAAACTAGAGCTCTAGAAAGACAGGTATCCTAATCTTCCACTTTTGTGCCTCCCTTTGCGTGTATTAAAATGCAATCTGTCTTAAAATGCAATGTTTTTAAACATTTTTTAAAAACATTCTAAAGTGATATTGAAATTCTTTTAAAAAAGGATAGCTATTTACTATTTACAGTATTTAAGATATTGTTGAAACTCTAGAATATAAATTTTTCTTCAATTAAAAGAATATTTCTTAAAACTTCAAATTGTTTGTACTGTCATTTATCAGTACTTCCCTTCAAATCATTGATTTAGTATACTTTCATTTACAAAGAAATAAATATAAACATTAATTTCTACTTTCTCCAATACATACAGAGTAATACAAGTTCTTTAGACATTTCCTCAATTGTACAAGACTTGATCAACACGGAAACAAAACAAATATGGAAAAGACCCAAGACAACAAATACTAAAAAGAGGAAGTCTAAAAGAATCAGAAGAAATGTCTGTCACATATTAATATAATGAGTGAAGGAAGATTCTCAAAGGTAAACTACTCTCTCTCAAAATACAAACCACTAAGACAGAGAGATATAGGATGAGCATGATGATGTCAACAATTACAAATATTTTGTAATTATTATTTAAAATACGAGTTTTACAGGTTTCATTCTCAAGTCAGATTAACAAACTTTTTAATTTTTTCATTTAAAAAGTATTTACTAACCTGTATTTCACGCTCTGCTGCAAGGACTCGCTCATCCTTTATCTTCAGCTCACGTCGCAGCTGCTTGCCTTCGGCCTCCAGCTCGCGCCTTCGCGCTCTACAGCTCTCTGTACACTCCTGCCTATACACATAAGACAATTATAAATAACCCACTAGCTAAAAATTTATTTTCTTCATACAATAACATTTATTTATTTATTTATTTATATACATATAATTACAGGCAATCGCCCAATTATTAAATATCATTTACATTACCGTATTCTTGAAAATCATTTAGTAACGTAAGTTTTTTTAAATTGATAAGGTGAACAAAATAAGTTAATGCGGTTACAGTTGGCACTTCTACTCATTTTCCATACTGGCGCATAATAGTACAAGGTTGATCTGGCAAAAGGAATATTAAATAACATACTGTTAGTAGAACGCAGATCACGCACTGGATTAACCCAAGGAATTTTACAATGTAATTCTGAAGAGTCTATATCATGATTTATCAAATTATACAGAAAAAGTACATCAAAATAATCGCTATGGGAGCGTAATGAGCTAATATTCAATCTAGTTGCGACTTGGAAATAATTGTGACTAAATCTAGGAGATGGAATATCAAGCTTGAAGGCAACAAAAATAAAAAATTTGTGCTGAACAGCCTCAAGTCTAGAGATATGGTTCTGGTAAAAGGGAGACCATATTTGTGAGCCATATAATAATATCGGTCTTACTAGAGTTAAATATAAAGTTTGATGGTTTGCACATTAGTAAATTCAGATGCAATACGTCTCACAAATCCTAACATCTGATTTGATTTATTAATAATATCGTCAATATGTAGATGAAAACTCATTTTTTGATCAAAAATAACACCCAAATCTCTAAAGTATGAGACTGATTCCAACATTGCATCTCCTAGTTCATAATTGAATACAATGGGATTACTAGATCTAGTAAAAGACAAGGACTTACATTTACCATTATTCAAATTCAAACATTTTGATGAACACCAATCTAACAATGTATTTAAGTGTAACATGACAGAAAGTCTCAAAGTAATTTGGGACTATTAAGATGAAAAATGCAACAGTATTCAAAATAGTTTTGATTGAGCTGTGGGATTGGTGATTGCTGATGCACAGGGTGCCATGTCACCAACCTGCTGTTATTATGAAAGAGAACTGCAAATGGTCAGATATTAACCCTTCAGCGCAGGAGCACTATAGCATAAAACAGGACTCCAGAAATAGAAATGGAAAAATAAAAGCACTGCGAAAGAGGAAATGACTGGCACTGGATGCAAGCAAGAATGTTATTGTTGCTAATCCCTACAGTGCTTAGGGAATTCTCAAGATAAATTCACAACTTGCAAAGCAGATAAATGATTTTCACATCCCAGGAGATGATCTTTATCTTCATTCGTATGCAGCTTAGATAACTAAACTCATCTAACAGCCAATAGTTGTCTTTTTTTTTTTGTTGCAAATCAGGGGTTTATACTCAAAGCAATCGTCGTCATCATCAAAGTTTATAATCTCTCAATTATCTCTCATGCTCAAACTGATCAAAGAGATTTTATAAGTATTACAAATTGTTGATTCTTGTCTACTTTGTTCTCCCATGAGTTACCAGGAGTGTGGTAGACTATGAAGTTATTCTGAATTTGCTAATAATGCAACATTGCGCGAGAGAAACTGTTCAATGATGATGATGATGATGATGATGATGATGATTAAGGTTTAAGGGCGCTTCAACAGCTAAGGTGATTGGTGCCCGTGTCAAATTATTTTAAGAGCAATACGCACTACAGCAGTGCCAATATAAACAAAATAAATACAAGTGAATACACAAAATATACTATAATTTTGTATCTCGCTAAGAACACATTCCTGTGCGCGAGACCTGATAGTACAGAATACAATTTTCTCAAAAATAAATATCACTTTTAAAATAAAGAATAAATAGTATTAATAATAAAAAGTATAAATAATAAAAAAGTATTAAATTTAAAGTATACAGTAAATGAAAAGTAACTAATTTTTACATTATAAATAACAATGGATTACGTTAAATTAAATAATGAGCTGGATCGCAATTAAAGGCTCTGTAGGTAAGGTGAGTTTAAGTAAGATAGAGAAGTCCCAGACAGAAAAAGACCTATGTTGGTCCAATTATGCCCATTTGTAAAGAGACGAAAATATTTTTTTGTTTTATAAACAGGCCAGACTAAAACATTTTTGAAAGCAGAGTAAAATGTGAGTCAAACTGAAAATAAACGTGTTCAATTATTTAAAAAGAGGGGTTGGCAGAAAAGAGCCACTTAAACACTTTAAAATCTCCAATTAAAAGCCAAATAATTGGCATAATCCTCTTCTCTCTGATAATGCCGTGTATGTCAGACTCTCGTAAGAAGCTAAAAAGCTTGCAGAGAGAAGACTCATCATTTGCAAGTACCTGTGCTAGAGCACTGGCCTGGTGAAGCCTTCAACGGCTATTTCTTATCTTAGAACAATGCAGGAGAACATGCTCCACGATAAGATTCATCTCACAACTATCGCAAGTAGGAGTGGGGTCACCGTGGAGAAGATGGCCAAGGGAGAAATGGCAGTGACCGATCCGAAGGCGTGTCAGAGTTATCTCCTCATGCCTAGACTTACGAGATGAGGAAGTCCAAACCTTTATAGAATCCTTGATTCTTGCGAGTTTAAAATCTGACTTCTATGTATTTCAGGTCTTGCAGAACAGTGAACTTCTCAGAGAAAATGCTACAGTACGGGTGAATTTTGAATGACTGTGTGGCTGTTCTACAGTAGAGCGCCCATGCCACAGAGTCATTTGGGGCAGAGCCGTCAGTGTACATGGTCTGAATAAGATACTCTTGACTCATTAAAGCTCTTTAGATATGCAATGGGCAAAGTTGATGTTTTAGGGAGGCTGGAGAAGTTGAAATCTATAAGGAGTCAGAGAAGTTTCTAAGGAGGGACCAGAATTTTGTGAGGTTTCACTGAGGGCAGGAAGTTTCAGGTTAAGTTCCTGCAACTAAATGTAAAAGCGGATACCCTGTAGTTTAAGTAAAGTTGGTCTCAATAAGTATGATGTTTGGAGACTTGGGGCAAGAGTACTTGCCGAGATGGACCATTCAACTCTTTAACACTTTTGCACTGTGCGAACAAATTAAAATCTCCTGTCTTCAGCTAAGAGATGATTCTCCAGCTTCAGCCAAGAGAGACTCGATACGGCTTGTGTGATAGGCACCTGGGCCAATGTGGATTCCGGTAAGGTGAATAGAATTGAGAGGTCGTAAAGTTGAAGCTGACGTGGAGCTGTATACAATTCTGCGATAATCCAAAACAAATCAAAAAAGTGTCCTATATAACTGTAACAGTCATGTATGATGGGCGCCCCATGAGGTACCACTGAGATTGCAAAGTAGGTTTAATGGCATTACACTTTGGCTCTGCAGGTTGTGGACATGTTTTTGCCATGTCAGGCTTTTGTCGAATGTCAGATCAAGAAAGGAAGATGTGTCAACAAACTGAAGTAGGTGGTTTCCAAGGAACAGATCTAACTGACTGTGGAGGGATATCCTGCAGAAAGGAGTGCACTTTGATTTTGAGATGGAGAACTTAAATCCTGTTTTTGCACTGCATTCATGAAGTCTATTCAGGACGAGTTGTAGTTGCCTTTGGACGAAGTTCATGCTCCTGGATGAGCAGAAAATGGCAAAATCATCATCAACAAAAAGCAATGCCTTTACAGGCTCTCGTATGACTGTCGCTATGTTGTTAATTACAATGGCAAAGTGGTGCTCAGAACTGACCCCTAAAGAGCTTCATTTTCCAAAGGCTGAGTGGAAGATTGTACCAAAAGTAGACTGGAAAAGGTCTTGAAGAAAGAGAACAGTGTTCCTTATGAACTGCCTAAGTCCCCAAGAGTGCAAAGTGTGATGTACGCCATGCTTCCAGGTCATGTGATAGGCTTTTTCAATGCCAAAGAAGATGGCTACAAGGTGTTGTAATACAAAGGAAGTGGTTATCTGCGATGCAAGAGTGACCAAGTGATCCAAAGTAAATCAATGCTTCCTGAAGCCTCATTAATTGGTGTTAAAAAGTTTCATTGCTCCAGGAGCCAGACCAGACGTAGGTTAACCATTCTCTCAACAACTTACAAAAACATTTAGTAAGCAAAATTGGTCGGTAACTCGAAGGAATCATTCAATCCTTTTCTTCCTTACGAATAGGGTTTCCAATGGTCTAGCAGCAGGTGTCAGGAACGATGTGTTCATTCCAAATACGGTTGAAGAGGTTACGGAGGAACAATCGTGCCTTCTTGGGTAGGTGTTTTAACATTTGGTTGTGGATTTGGTCAGGTCCTGGAGCAGAGTCTTTCAGAAGAGAAAGCTCAGACAATAATTCTTCCATGGAAAAGGGGGAGTTATATTCCTTTTCTCTGCCACCTGAAAAGTCCAGTGTATTTTTCCCCGTCTCTTCTTCCTAGGAAATTCAGATATTCAAAATCATCCCTATGCTACACATGGTGCAGAGCCAGATATCATGCATGGTTACTAAATACAAAAATTACTGAAAGCAATTTCTACAAATGTGTCTTTGTGATACTCATTTCAAAATAAGGGAGTCTGCTCCTATTATTATTGCTTTGTCCAGCTTAGGTTCAGCAAGAATCCGTTGAACCTAAGGAGTCACATTCAGAACTAGTTTGGTAAATAACTATATAACAGTATTAGTCAGTTGATATGAGAAAACACAGGCACACACAACTTACTTAGTCGCAGCTTGCGCCATGGCAACAGCACGTGCTGCAGCAGCCTCCTCAGCCTTCTTGGCTTTGCGCTCAGCTGCAAGCTGCGCCTCACAGCTGCTGCGGATGCGTCGCTCATCTTGAAGGCGGCGCTCCAGCTGTGTGATGGCCTGTTTGTCCAGCTGTCGAGCCGTCACGAGGCCGTGCAGCCTGTGAGGGCAGAAGGAGATTCCAGATGTAGGTAGATTCCAGACGTTTATTATGAAAACCCATCCAGCTATACTTTAAAAAAATATTTTTAGAATTAAATATTGTTCCAATTTATCAATTACCAAGATTCCCAAGATTGGGTATTGTTGAATAATAATAATAATAATAATAATAATAATAATAATAATAATAATAATAATAATAATAAATACAATGTTTTGTAAAAAAACTTTAAAATAATTTTGTAACACAATTGGAAAAATACACTAAAATTAAGGACATTGAAAACTTTAGTTATATATTAGAGAACTACGATATATTTGTATTTACTGGAATTTGGCTAGTCCCAGAGATTTTAAGCTCTGAATTTTGCTTAAAAATGTTTTTGATATTTATAAATGTCCATAATAATAATAATAATAATAATAATAATAATAATAATAATAATAATAATAATAATAATAGTATTTATAGTAGAGGAGGTGGTGTCCATATTGGTATTAGAAATGTCCGTCATGGGGTGAAAATTGAATGCTCAGTGGATGATGAATACTTGTTTATTCACCTACATTTGACAGCTTTGTTATAATGATTAGTACGGTTTATTTTCCACCTCTCATTGGAGAGGAGGTATTTTTGTCACACATAGCATCAATTGAATCTCATTCTTGGCATATCCAAATTCAAAATGGATAATTTTCGAAGACTATAATCTTCGTACAGGGGCAAGCTCTCACACTTTACTACATTTGATTCAGATACCACGACACTCAAAAAATATTGTGCGACTGCGTTAGCTGAAGGTGTCGATTTCATAAATTTGTACCAACAAAATTATATTGCAAATAATTATGAAGGAATGAATGTTGGATCTCATTTTTACTGATTTAGAGCATTTCTCTGTCAAGTGTTCGGATGAGTCTGTTCTACCAGCAGACGCATATCATCTGCTTGCAAATTTAAAAAGTTCAAAAAGGGAGAGTAGGGGCCTTTCAAATACTATGCACCGTGACACATCAGCTTTTAATGATACCAAATCTATCATGGATGGGTTTGTGAGATTTTTTCATCTTTCTACAAGAATTCTCATATCACTATTGACGATGGGCCAGTTGAAATGAGTCTCCTCTGGCACTCTGTGGTTTGGAAATTGGTGTAACTGACATATTGCGCAGAAATGAAAAGTTGGAAACAAAGAACTCAGCAGGTCCAGATGGCATTCTCTCAATACTATTGAAGAACCGTAAATTCATTTTTCCTCAAATTCTCGGATTGTTATTTGGAAAGTCTTTGACCGAGGGCACTTTTCCGAGCAAATGGAAGTCTTCATACTACCCATCTTTAAGTCTGGTGACAGAAATGACATCAAGAACTACAGACCGATTTCCATTCTGAGTGTTATCCCAAGACTTTTTCAATTCTTGAGTTGTTGTTAATCGGAGTTGTTATTTATGCACATATTTTGGATAGACAATTTGGTTTTCTGCCTGGGAGAAATATAGAAGTTAATTTGTCTTGTTACTCTTCTTATATTCTTGAAGCTAAGGAACATAAACTTCAAGTTCATTGTATGTATACAGATATTAGCAAGGCATTGGACTCGGCAAACCACAAGATTTTGCTAGTTAAACTGGAGCAGTTGGGGGTCAGTGGACCGTTACTAGAGTGGTTTCACAGGTACCTGGCTCATCGAGTTCAGTTGGTTTCATATAAGAGTATTTCCGATCCTATAGAGGCAGCTTCAGGTGTCCCTCAGGGGACACTTAGATCCTCTCTTATTTAACATCTTTATTAAGGACATATGCAACAGTATATTGGACGTGGAGTATCTGCTTTTTGCAGATGACCTTAAATTTTTTTAAAAATTCAATCTGATGAAGACAGAATCCTTATGCAAAACACCCTAAGTGCCTTATATGCATGGTGCGTGAAGAACAATCTTTTTCTCAATATCGCAAAACATAAAATTACAACTTTTTCAAGATCTAGATCAAATAAAACCTATGATGAATCTCACGCTACTAGAGAAAGTCTATACCATTAGAGATCTGGGCATGATTTTTTATTCCAAGATGACGTTCACACAATAGTCAAATCAAACCAAGTCTTGGGATTCATTAAAAGATTCTGCCGTGAATTACACTCAGCAGTGGTCTTGAGATCACTCTCTCTTATGCTGGACAAGCCAATAATGATGTACTCTTCTGTGGTTCGGTCTCAGATTTTCTCGCAATACAAATCGCAAATTGAAACAGTCCAACACAAATTTTTCAGAATGTCAGGCCTTTCAGAATGCCTTCACAGAAGACAGGCCTTGGGGTGCAGCTTTATAAAAGTCGCACTCTAACCAGTCCGCCTTTCAAGGACAGATATTTTTGCAATAAAAATGAAAATTATTTTTCAAGAAGCCTCACAGGAAAATTAGGGTGCAGATAATATTCGGGGAGGGTTATATTCAAATGTATATGGTATCTTCCAGCTGTCTCCAACTCTCTGAAAACCAAATGTGCATTACATAGTTTTGCCTGAAAATAGTACCCAAATAAAATCATATAAGATAGGGAAATATCACTTTGATTTGTAGGCGAGTTTCCGAATCCAATGTATACTAGTGTAGAAAACAGTAGCAACTCTTAATTTAGAAAACTGTAAAAGCCATTAATAATAATAATAACAATAATAAGAAGACTAAGAAGAAGAAGACTAAGAAGAAGAAGAAGACTAAGAAGAAGAAGAAGACTAAGAAGAAGAAGAAGACTAAGAAGAAGAAGACTAAGAAGAAGAAGAAGACTAAGAAGAAGGAGAAGACTAAGAAGAAGGAGAAGACTAAGAAGAAGGAGAAGACTAAGAAGAAGGAGAAGACTAAGAAGAAGGAGAAGACTAAGAAGAAGGAGAAGAAGAAGGAGAAGACTAAGAAGAAGGAGAAGAAGGAGAAGAAGAAGGAGAAGAAGAAGAAGGAGAAGAAGGAGAAGAAGAAGGAGAAGAAGAAGAAGAAGGAGAAGAAGAAGAAGAAGGAGAAGAAGAAGAAGGAGAAGAAGAAGAAGAAGAAGGAGAAGAAGAAGAAGAAGAAGGAGAAGAAGAAGAAGAAGGAGAAGAAGAAGAAGAAGGAGAAGAAGGAGAAGAAGAAGAAGGAGAAGAAGGAGAAGAAGGAGAAGGAGAAGAAGGAGAAGAAGAAGAAGAAGAAGAAGAAGAAGAAGGAGAAGAAGGAGAAGAAGAAGAAGAAGGAGAAGAAGGAGAAGAAGGAGAAGAAGGAGAAGAAGGAGAAGAAGAAGAAGAAGGAGAAGAAGGAGAAGAAGGAGAAGAAGGAGAAGAAGAAGAAGAAGAAGGAGAAGAAAGAGAAGAAGAAGGAGAAGGAGAAGAAGGAGAAGGAGAAGAAGGAGAAGGAGAAGAAGGAGAAGGAGAAGAAGGAGAAGGAGAAGAAGGAGAAGGAGAAGGAGAAGAAGGAGAAGGAGAAGAAGGAGGAGAAGAAGGAGAAGGAGAAGAAGGAGAAGGAGAAGAAGGAGAAGGAGAAGAAGGAGAAGGAGAAGAAGGAGAAGAAGGAGAAGGAGGAGAAGGAGAAGAAGAAGAAGAAGGAGAAGAAGGAGAAGAAGGAGAAGAAGGAGAAGAAGAAGAAGGAGGAGAAGAAGGAGAAGGAGAAGAAGAAGAAGAAGAAGGAGAAGAAGGAGAAGAAGGAGAAGAAGAAGAAGGAGAAGAAGGAGAAGAAGAAGAAGAAGGAGAAGAAGGAGAAGAAGAAGAAGAAGAAGAAGAAGAAGAAGAAGAAGGAGAAGGAGGAGAAGGAGAAGGAGAAGAAGGAGAAGAAGGAGAAGGAGAAGAAGGAGAAGGAGAAGAAGGAGAAGGAGAAGAAGGAGAAGGAGAAGAAGAAGAAGGAGAAGAAGAAGAAGAAGAAGAAGAAGAAGAAGAAGAAGAAGAAGAAGAAGAAGAAGAAATAATATGGAAGGTCAGTCTGAGATTGATATAAAATTAATTGAAAAAAGCAGTGATGGTATGACAGAAGTGGATAAGTGGAGAAAGAGCTTGTACTTGGATTGCAGCTCATCATTGTCCTGCTGCAGCTGGGAGAGTTCGCACTTAACGCTCTTCTCCCCAGAGAGTAGAGAGCTGATCTGCGAGCGCAGGTCCTGCTCCACTTGTCGCGAAGCCTGCAGATCCACCTTCAGGCGCTTCACGTCAGCCTCTAGCCTGCAACAAGACAAAACATACTGTAGTGCACTCAAGGCATTCTGACAGTCAGAAGTTTTACTTTGGTTTTGAAATTCGGAGGATCACTTCATTGTATATATTTATGGTCAGAATATAAATTTTAACTGGATGTCAGATGATGTGACAATAAATTTATGTTGACTTGAAAAATGTTGAAATGACTTGAAAAATGTTATAAAAGAGTAAAATCCTAGTTTTATATGCTCATTTTCATTCAACACTTTAGAGCAGTTTTTGAGAAAATATAGTTGGAGTTTCTGAAAATGCAGAATTATTTACTTATTGATTAGGAAAAGAAAAATCCAAGCACTTTAAATTCTGCTTCCACTTTGTGAACTGCCTTTTGAAATAGAAACTGTTCTACATATGTCAAACACCTTAAAAAGCGAGTATAGCAGGTATTTTAATAAAGCCTCTCGCTTTCACAATTCGTACAAAGCTATTTTTAACGTGTCCTCTACTTAATTGTGGTTATAATTGATCTTCTTATGGTATTACAATCTAATGTTTATTAAGATCAAGGGGGTAATGATAATTGTAAATTTTGTTTGGTTAAAGATCTGACATCAATAATGAGATGTGAGAACTGAGAAACAATGGTGGTGACCTTTCTTATGTTTAATTTGGTAATGTGAAACAACATATTTTATTCAACATCTAAACATTTATTCTCTGTTCACTGAAGATTCACTTGGGTACAGCAATATGGGCCAACACAAATATTTAAGAATTTCTTCATAAAATATTATATTGTGTTGCTTATATATTAAAATGCATGTAGAGAGAAACTAAGGCAAATATAAAAAAAAGTAAATTTGAGAGATACACTAATATAAAAAAACTTAATGAATTATCAATACTGTATTTCAGATCATCATTTTGAAATCGTTGATTGCAGTTCAGATCTTGATGTTATTTTCAATTTGCAAATGATTTTCAGCCATCACAAAAATTACATAATTTATTTATTCATTGCACAAAGCCCATTGGGATAATTCATTTATTGCCTGATCTTTTAATTACATTATATTAATTAAATTTAAAAAAAATGAACAATGCACAAAAATATCAATATATAAGCCTTCTTTTTGAAATAATAAAATCTGATATCAAAAGGCAATATGTGTCACAACTTACCTAATAGAGTATTCTTCCTTGTGGTTGTGAGATGTTGCTGCAGCAGCATGGTTCTCTGCTGTGTTCTCACGATTCGCTTTGTTTTTGCGCTCCCTCTGGGCATTACTGCTGTTGCTATTATTATTACTATTATTGTTAGTACTGGAACTGTTGTTATTGTGATTGTTGTGATTATGGTTGTTGTTGTTGTTATTATTGTTGTTGTTGTTGTTGCTACTGCTGTTGCTGCTCTCAGAGCTGTTGCGTGCCTGGTTGCCGTTGCCCCACTTGCCGCTGGGGGCTCCTGCACCAGCACTGCCCTTGGAGTGGCCCAAAGGAGCCACACTGCCCTTCGAGCTCTTGTCCTGCAAGACACGCACAATGCAACTTATCACAACAATATGTATCAGATAGTACTGGACCCTTACACCCAACAGATCTTAAGAAATAAATACAGTAAAACCCCTCTTTTACACTTTTTATGGGACCCTAGAACAATGGTGTAAATTGGGGAAATTATTTTTTTCTTTGAAACTATGACTACAGTATTATAACATGCTTTATTATGTATTATTAGATAATAAACGATATTACAAAGTCAAATACAAATCTGATATCAGAAACCGGAGGAAATTAACAACATCAGAAATCGAAGCCTTATTAACCAATGCACAGTGAATTTTAAATGTCGCAATGACACTTCCACGAGTCCCTATCTTCCACTGAACAGAGTCTTTGATGATGCAACAATGCACTATTATTGGATGATAGGAGAAGTGGTATTTCTACCGTAAGAAAAAAAAAAAAAAAATCCAAAGTTAATGTTCTCAAAAACTTATAATTTGTTGGTTTTTGATAGTTGGTAATGATTTAATGAAAAATATTTTAAATTTATTTATATGTGAAATAATAAGAGTATAATAGAAAGAGATAATATACTTAAAATGACACTATAATATATGCAATGATTGTGTAATGTTTATTTGTCCCGGTATAAAGAGGGTGCAATCTCAAATATTTGGAAATATACTTCAACTGTATCCTGAAACGGAAACACTATATCCCAAATTACTAACAAGTTACGACGTTTGATTTATATCTTCTATTAATTGCAATTTTGATTTTGATGAAAAACAGTTTATTATGATATACTACGCATAATTTTGGCCAATTGCTACATACGGAATAATAACATGCGGAGGCGTCTACGATACTACTTTGAACTCATAGGAGTGATGTTCGGAAGAGAATCCTTAGGTTGATTTTCATGAAAAACATATATTCATCTGATAAGCTTTTAAAAAACTATAAAATGTTACCAATTAGGAAATTCTTTTTGGAAAAATGCTTTCTGAATGATCTGTCTGTACTTGGGCATAAATATAATTATTTGCAAGATAAGAGAGTGGCACTAATAGTACCATGCACTGTTAAAAAAGAAATCGGTAGACAAAATCAGGTTTATGTCAGTTACAGGGTACAGTAACTTACTGAATGATGAAATCAAAATTAAGAACCATAATTCAAATATCAAGAATAAAAAAATAGGGAATTTTTGATAAATCTTATTGAGGATGCCCTTATGTAAATTTTTACATCCTTAATTTTTATATCACTTATTCTGTCATTATTATATTTCATTTATTTTATTCCATTGAGTATATAATAAGCACCAAATTATTTTGTGATTTGTAATGTCCGTATGAGTTATAACAGGAATTGGACGTATTTCCTCAGCGGATAACTGTAAAATCATTTGTATAGAAGTCTGTTTAATAAATTTAATTGAATATTAGAAAGAGGGTTCATGAAACCAATTTACTGTTAAAAACATACAGAATTCCATACTTTGATGTTAGAGCTTTCAAAGAATGAAAAAAACAAAAACAAAACGATTGTTTTAGAACGAGAAAATGTGAAATGTAAAATAAACAAATGATTGTGAGGCTACCTCGCACAGGCCTGTGCCACATAGGCGTGTTCATGCGTGCTTATCTAACACAGATGACATCATCTGCAACAATGCCTGTGCACATGTCGCATAACTGCATCATACATTACCACTATCTTATGCAAAACGTCACAAGAGTGCTCTTGGCGAAGTGCTTTGTGCCCACTGCTGAAGCAAGATGCTCAAGCTACCACGTACATCCAGATGAAGTGCATTTTCTAGCTTTCAATGCATGACCAGTGTTGGCAACAACGCATGTCACCGAGAGCTCTTGTGTGTCGTTTCATGTAAGACACAGTGTTAATCTACCAAGCGTGTGAAGTGACTTGTGTGCGCAGGTATCGACACAACTGGCGTTGTCAGCGTTAGATGATGCACATCAACTCAAAGCAACGCTCATGTGGCATAGATCTTATATTCTTCTACCAATGTACATTAGTAATTTTTTCCACCTTTTCAAATACCTCTGTAATGTCATGAAATGAAAATTTGCGTAGGCATAGCTCCTCAATAATGATTTTCATTATATTTAAATCTTCTTGTTGTCATGTAACATTCCTTAAATCTTTATAATATTGCACCAGTTCAAAACCCTTTCTGATATAGCCATTTTCAATGCGGCAAGATGGTGGGAAAGCGTAGTGCCAGTGCCTGTTGTGCGCTATTCCAAGTGCTCTCCGGATGGTGTTGTGGCAAGCAGACTGTTGTAAATTGCAGGGAAATTGAAATTATACAATAATATAATTTCAATTTATAACATTATGAAAATACAAAACTGGTGGGACCACCAAGAAATGTAAACGCCAGGAAAACGTAAATTGCAGGGATGTGAAATCGGGGGTTTACTGTAATAATAAATAAAATAATTTTGTCAGATACAAAACAACTTTTCATCACAAATTTTGCAATAAAATTGCTTATAGTTCTGAATCCTGTTAATAACAAAGAATGAAATTTTGTAGGCATGATTTATAAGTATCTAAGAGTATTTTGGTTTTTGAAAATTGAAAAAAGATTTTTACCCATTTATGTCCTTAGTGACCTTGGAAAAATTTATGTTGTGCAACTTTTCTGTTGCTTCATATTAGCAGATAGTGATTAAAAAATTCGAGACTTGACTTTAGGTATTCAGTGTAAGCTTGGAATTTTTTAAAGCAACAAAACCGGAAAATTTATTAAAATCGTTAAAAATTGAATTATTTTTAGATTAAAAAGTCCCAAAAAATCCAAAAACATTTTTTCTTGTTTTTATTTCATGCTGAATTCGAAAATATAATTGCTTTCATGATTTCCGATCCTTCAATATTTGTTGGCTGTATTGACAAAGAATGTCCGAACAGTAACCAAAGTCACTGCACGCACTTTGTGCCATGACTGGTAATGGAGACTTAAGTCAATGGCATATTGCTGTGCCCCTGGTGACTATAGTAACCTTTATTTACGTGCTATTAGACTGTATTAATTTTTGGATCTGGCAATGACTGGCAGATTTTAGATATACCAACATCATCTTCGGTTGCGACTAGATGGCATAAAAAGCTTGTTTGTTCAAAAACTTTGTTTACTTTCCCAGCATCAGTTGAGGGTCATGTGGTTCATGACTTCTGCACTCCGAAGCACCCTTGTGTTGCCTTACTGGTGTTCGTACATTCTGCTTCCTGGAGGTTTTATATATTTTATTAATTTTTCTAAGTCTATTGGCTCTTTTATGCATGGCTAAAAAAATGAATAAACATTCTAAATAACAAAAACCTTATAAGGCAGACACTTTTAACTTTGTTAGTGCAATCGTGACCACATAGCAGTCAGAGGATTAATGTGTAGTCTGAAATTTCTACAAAACTAACTAGAACTTGGAGTGAAAACTATATTTCTATAATAAAAATTATCATAGGATCATAGTGATTAATTCAATTATGCAAGTTGGTTAGTTTATTTAACACTGAATTTTCACTGGCATTAAATCTGTAATTCTTCATAATAGTTTTTAATTTTGTCTGTTCTCTCATGTTAGATCACTTTTAACTCTAAATTGTAATGGAAATTCCCTTGCCTTTTTGAATATGATCAAAATGGCTTATTCAGTTGGTAGTACTTGGTCTGTTCGTACCATCCCATTGCTTCACAAGTCTTATAACTTTTACAATTTCTGTTGGCACTTTCAATTATTTAAAAGCATTTTTAATTACTTACGCATCCTTTCTTTGCCTATTTGTAGCTACAGTCTCTTCTGATTCTTTTTCTCAATTGTAGTGTATGAGTAATTGCCTCATTTGTATACTCACAAGTACTCAATTGTAGTATATGCTCGTATTTTGTTTTATTTCAGTTCAGTTGCTAGATGAAACTGTACTTGATTTTTGTGAATAAAAGTGCTTCTCTATGCTCCACAGTTCAAATGACTTGTGTATTTTTTGCATACCTTGTGTTTATTCTTCAGTTGTTTTTTATTATTTTCTGTAATTGTTTTTTGCAGAAATGAAATTTGCCCTTCAACTCAACAACTGTTTGCTACATCTTTTTATACCAGTCATGTCATGGAATTAAAGAAAATGTGCAATGAATACACTTCTCCCCATAGTATGACAGTTTTTAAAACTGCTTTTGACATTAATTAGTTTTTAAAAATCTCATTGTTTCTCCTTCAAGTTTTTTTTGTTTCTTTCAGTACATCTCGGTCACTTTCAATGATTAAATAAAGTCTGTTCTCTTATGAACACATTTGTATTGAAATTGTGTTTAAATTTCTAATGTAAATGTAATTAAAGACCGTGCTACCATCTTTTTTCTCAATACAGATGAAATGTCAGGTTTTCAAGTGCTAATTCTTGCACAAGAACTAGTGCAATCTTATTCTCATAAATGGAAATAATGGGGTGCATTCACATTATTGTCATCAAACAGAAATTCCTCAGGAGCACCTCACCTTCTCGACCTCATTGATGTCGAAGTCGTTGACAGAGCCCCCACCGCGCCGACCGCTGGTGGGAACTGAATTTGGAGCCGGAGTGGCCCGCCCATTTGCCGTGACTGTTGGTCCGGCTGTGGCGTTTGTGTGGTTGGCCCCACCTCCACTGTGCGCGTGGCCACTCGAAGCCTTGGGCTTCACCACCACTGCCAACAGGGCGTCTTGCACCTTCCGCCTACACCAAAAAACATCACGATATAAGAAACATTTATATTGTCAAATAAGGGAGTAAAAGCGACACATTTCAAAAACATTCCAACTTCAATTACACAAAAACTGCAGCATATTTTTTCTTCAAAAATCTTCAGTTCACTTGTTCACTTCAATGAGTTCACTCTTTTACACTACTCTGAAAGCCTAATTCCGAATAAATATTGAGCTAATACTGATCTTCTAGAACATATCAATTTTGCAGTAGTCAAAAGTAAAGTATCACATTAACTGAAATATTCTCAAAAGATTGAGTCTTATAACATTTCATGAAAAGCTAGTAAATTATGAGAAAAATATTTATTTATAGACATAGAAGCTAATGAACTCAATGTTAAATAAAGCTGTGATTTGCATCATCATGGGAACAAATTTTACATCTTGTGTTCAATGGTGGAAATAGTGTGGGACTGAATTTTTAGAAGAATCATTTGTCATTATCAATACTAATGTATTTACTAGGATTGCGAGTTTTATTTACTCTTTTTATAGCAATTTTTAGTATATTAATTTATTTGTTTTAGTAGTTACTATATTTTAGTTATGTTAACTTTGGATTTGTGGTTTTTAAGATTTCAAGTATAGCATTACATTCCGAAATGTAGGTAACAGCATGTTTTATCTCCAGAACTTAGTGTAGAAATTTCATACATCAAGTAAAAGCATTCAAAAAGTAAACAACACAGCATTTCGTTTTTAATCATTCCATAGATTCTTGTTAAAAGAGGATTTATAGAATTTCCTGAACATACACAATGCCTAGTGTACTCGCCACTGCGTGGAATATTTACATGTAAATATAATCCAAAGATTTCATAAATTTCCTGTCTTATGGTAAGTTACTAAATCTTAGCAAAGCAATATTTTCCTTTCAACCTTATTTTCTTTTGAATAATATTTCTTATCTGATTAGCAACTGCATTTCTTTCTTGTTAGGCAATAAAAAAAAGTTGTGCTGTGGAGAATCTACATATACTTAGGCTGCCACAATCATAATAGCCATGGGACTCGCTTTCAGATTTTAGTTTTGTTCTCACAACATATAATAAACTAAATTACTGAAACTGTTTTATAACATTATTCTGGCTTAATTTAGTATCCCTAAATACTTGGAAATTTCGAAAACCCATAAACTTTATGATATTAGTCTATGACTGCGCATTCCCCAGCATCCATCCATATCCTCTCTCTTTTTTGCTGTGCCTCCCGCTTCATCTCTTCTCTCACAAAAGAGTGTCATGTAATGGAGGGGCGTCGATTCAGCATGATTTGTACTACAAGAAATCAACAACACTAGTTCGTTTATGTTAGTTTCCTTTGAAGTATAGGAAAGATTCAATTCAACACAAGTTCCAATATTATAATTTATTTATTTATTTACATAGTTTACGCCCACATTGGAGCACTTAAATCAAGCCCAAATATATTTATGTTAATAAACAATTAACTGAAGATTTAGCTTGCATCATCTTCTTCCTTTCCCAGAACCTCTTCATTCTGGCTGACCTGGCTGCCCTTTCTTCATCAGATATGACATATTGTCTGCGTTGTACAGTTTTTAATGGCAATCTTATTTGTTTGTTCTTGAGAATCCTTTTTTCTTCTCTATTTTCAATTTGCTTCATTGTAATATTTAGCTCTTTTAAATCATTCTGAACTTCTTTAAACCAATTATTTTTTGTTTTACTGTTCCAAAAGTAATTAAATAGTTGTTTTAGTATCCTATTATCATTTAATCTAGAAAGATGACAGAAAAAGGCAATTCTTCTTTTTCTCATCGTATCTATTATAGATTCACTTTCCCTATAAACCACTGCATTAGGCACTAATCTCCATTGTCCATCTACCTGATGTTTTTTATTAATGATGGTTCTGAGTATCTTTCTGTCAACCTTTTGCAGTGTATCAGTTGTTGCTTTGGTGTTCAATTTAAATAGTGTCTCACAAGCATAAGTCGCTTCAGGTTTAATGACGGAACAGTAATGTTGAAGTTTAGCGTTTATTGAAAGAGATTTTTTTTGTACGTTGGCCATGTAATTCGTTGTGCTTTTTTTAACTTAAATGTTCTGCTTTCTATTGATGATTTTTCATTGGTGTTCCAAGTTATAATTTCACCAAGATATTTAAACTTATTCACAATTTTAATTTGTTTGGTATTGGCTAAGGTAATGGTTGGTGCTGTAACAGGGAAGGTCGGCATTATTTCTGTTTTTTCATATGAAATTTGCAATCCAACTTTTCTTGCTATGTTATCAAGTTCTTCTATTTGCAATTTAGCTTCTTCCATATCATTAGCAAGTAGTGCAAGATCATCAGCGAATGCTAAACAATTGAGTCTTATTTCTCTGCCAATCTTGATGTTAGGTTGACATATATTCCATTCCCGCATGATTTTTTCCAATACACAATTAAACAATAATGGTGAGAGTCCGTCTCCCTGCCGAAGTCCAGTATTAATGTCAAATGGCTTTGAGAGTTCATTTCTAAACCTGACTTTAGATTTAGTGTTCTTAAGGGTAATTCCAATAAGGCGAATAAGTTTTGGATGTAAACCAAATTCTTTTAGGATATTCAACAATGACTCACGGTGGATACTATCATACGCCTTTTTAAAATCAACAAAAGTGATAACTAACTTTTGGTTTCTAACCCTATGATGCTTCATAATCCACTTCAAACTGATAATTTGATCTGGACAACTTCTCCCTGGACGAAAGCCTCCTTGGTATTCTCCAAGTTCACAGTCAAGTTGTTCTTGAATTCTCATGTATAATATCTTTGAAAAAATTTTGTAAGTGATATCCAGCAATGATATCCCCCGATAATTGTTATCGGGGGTGTTGATATTGATATTATAATACTACATAACTGTTATAAATATATATATATATAAATGTTACAAATAATGCTGGGAAGTATGTGCTGTTGAGGCACCTTTAGTTTTCTATTTACTTAATTAATAAATTGCAGATAACAATAAATCTGGTCCACCATAAAGTTGATAAACTTAACAGGCTTGGCTGGTCAAGCAGAACTGTCGCAAAACAGACACAGAGTGTTGTCTGTTGTCGGTCATACTGGTTGATGTTAGCTGCGTACATAATGAATGTTATCGATATGAACTTTTATTGAAGCCTGATTACTATTCATTTTTCTGGTGAATTTATGTTAGCTCTCAAATTCACACACTAATGGCCAATTCTCAATTGGAATCACAAGGATAACAAATAGGAGATATTAACATACATTAATATTTGTGAATCAGACAGGTCAAATATTTTTCTATTGGACTAATACGTATTACCAGACAATGAGCAAACAAATGCCAACTGGGATAGTAATTTTTTTTTTGCAATTGATTATAATTTCTAACAAATAGATGCATTACACATACAGTGAAAACTTCATCTACATACTATAAAGGATATCAACTGATATCCATATGGAGGACATTTGTTAACACACAATTCTTTTATTGAAATCCTGTCAAAATGTTTTCTCATCTCAAAAGTGTGTCTTTGACATGTCTTCATGTCAAAATTTCCACATACAGTAAAAGAGTGTTTTAACCTGCACGCATTTTACATTTTCCTACCTATTATGTAATTTTCCGTTGGACCAGTTGTAAAGCATATTTTTACAATGCATTCTCTTCTGTGATTTACAACTTCATATGAAGAGTGCTTACCGTCTTTTAGGTAATTTTTCTCTCTCCATTTTTCTTACTTTCTATTTACCTGTTCATCTACTTCATAAGTATGTAACAAACTCACAAAGACTTCAGTTTGTTCCGATCAATTGGAGAATACCAAATTTGGAGAAAATCAGCTGAATGGTTTATGCACTGGCATTAACCATAGATGGGCAGACAAACGTTTTGCCATCAATCGATTTTCCAGTTTCAAGGACCTACAAAACATGGATTCTGACTACACCCTAAAATATACCATAACTTTTTCATGTAACTAACATAATTATAAAGCATGATCACAAATGTGGCACCCACTTTAGAAACTAGTGGTGCTACAATATAAAATAATGTTGGCACTCTTCTAGTCTATCGATTTTATTTTACTGCATTTTACAATATTTTTCCATGAAAAGTGTAAAAAAACAAACAGTTTTACAGTATTATTTTTGTCTAGTCAAAATGGTCTACACCTAATTGGACTGCCTACCTATGTGATTGAGCACCCTCACAAAGCATACCATGCATTCATGGGCCTTTCAGCCTATGTTTCCTTTGAGCAGCACTCCTCACAAAACTCTTTCAGTGCTCCTTCTTCTTCTGGAACATATTGGCTTTACTTCTTTGTCTTTGCAATTTTTATATTGCTTTATTGCTTTACTACTTTACTTTACCCACTGAAAAGAAACTACTGTAATGCTGTAGCAATGGTACAAGTATCATTTTCCTTGAATTTTCTGAAATTTTGAAAAATTCAAATGTTGAACATTCTTTTTAAAGCATCATGAAAGTTGTTATGGCACTTTGAGTACCGGATATGCTGTTTGCTAACCTAAAAACCACAGTTTGAATCCCAGCTGGTCAAATTTATGCTAACTTTGAAGCACAAACAAAAATAATAAGATTCCCGAGTTCTACAACAAGGAAGAAGCAAGTGATGTTGAGCACTGAGCAGTCAGTTGAGCATGTCCTTTCTATGAACTCTTGTGCTCTTATTTAAAACTAGTTGTAAAACACTTCACAGCAGCGAATTATAAACCATTTGTAGTTGAACTACGAATTCCTTTTCAGATATTATTAATGGTTCAAAAGATAAGATTCTGGACCAAAAAGAACAGGTTCTATACGGTGGGATTTTCTTAGGATTTAAAATGCATTGTTTATATGAAGATATTTTAGCAGCTCCTCGTTTTTATTTTATTAGCTTTTATTAATTTTATTAAACGAGTTCTATTGTATCTCTATGAAAGCATTAATGTAAAAAAGTATTTGCAGTTAAATTCTACTACTTTCATTATTCTCAGGTAGGATTTCTTGAGCACTTCAAACTATTTAAAGAAAATACTGAATAAAAAAAGCTAGGTACTTGTTATAAATTTGTCAGCTCTGTGATTTTGGCGAGCCAAAGATAAATTTAACAATAGTCCTATTGGCTTAATGAATAAAAATTGTACCAACAAATAACACTGAATTTTTAAGGAATTTAATTAATTTTACTATCGTCTCAAAAATGTTCCTGGCTTTTAGAGATTCAACAAATTCCCTCATTTTCTTCCCAACATTTTCAGATCAATAAAATTCCATATCTTTTCTTGTTCTTCCACAGAGTAGGCTCTAGTTTATAGAGCATGAATGCTAAATGTGTCCACAGCGGTAAGGATAGATTGAATGCTAGCCCCTTCATAAAAAACATGAGAAATCCAAAATAGAATTCAAGGAATGCCTTGTAGCAGAGTACCAAAGCATCATGTAAAATGTATGTTTCCGGGGAGGTGAGGTGAATGGATTAATTGAATTCTCGATATTTATAATGGGGAAATATTGATCAGTTTTTTCTATCTTTGGTTTTTGACAGACTCTTTCAAACATTTTTTAATGAAAACAAAGGTTTCACTGTATTGAGTGAGAAAGAGAGAATGAGAAAAAAGATATATATAGAGAGAGGGGGGGAGAAAGAGTGAGTGAGGGAACGAGAGAGGGAAAAAGATAACTCTCCATTGGATAAGTGGAAAAAACACATCAACAGGGATCTGTACTCACCCAACCCTCTCGATAAACTCCAACTCTGTGTGGATGCTGCCATTGCTGTGCGCATATTTGGCAGCTTTCTCTGAGGAACTCTTTGAGTCTGTCTCTGCTGGGGTACATTTCTCACGTTCCCCTTTATCGAGAGACTTTCTGTGGTTATTTTTAGTCACTGATGACTGCTGTGTGGTTGCACCACTATGCACTGCAGCACCGTTGGATGTTGCAGAGTCGTTTGTTGAAACACCTCCTGAAACAAAAAGAAAGGGGTTTTATTAGGGTATTACAACAGATGCAAGTTTAACTGAATTTAAATTATGAGTATTGAAAAATTTTAATCAAAGATTAAAATGTAATAAGTTCTGCTAAAACCACCAAGCATTATTAATCATGAAATTAAAGTTTCAAAGAATTTTGTTTCATGCTATTATTCCATGTGATCGGTACTTGATACATGAGTATGGGCAAATAATAAAGTACGATCATATTAGAAACAATAGCTATTGAGTGTAATTGTAAAGAAAAATGTAAGAGATGATAACATATGTGCTATTTATTTAACAGACTAATCCATATATACATAAATTTAACAATAATTATTTTCCAAAATATTACAATAATCAAATACATTGACCACACATGAGTGTCATGTCTCCTTATACTGACAAAGCTTACCTACGGTCTTAATTTAAACAATAAAACATATGAAACAAGTGTATATGAAACTTAAACACTAGTTTTTTTGTTTCATAACAAAGTGTGGAGTATTTTGACCTCGCATATTTATAATTTTTTTTGTTTTTATATAATACACTAAACAGCCGATTAGATGGCCGAGATCGCTAAGGCAGTAGTGCCGGAGTGGTTTCGGACCAGAAGATCGCGGGTTCGAGTCCCGCCTCGGGCATGGGTGTATTTGTGTGTGTTTGTATGAGTGTGTCGTCCTTTCACTCCTCATTATCATCATTTCATCTTTCATACCCCAGGGCTAACAACCCTGGGGGATAAAAATCGGATTCAGTAAAAAAATACTGATCCCCCCCAAGTGGAGATTACATACACCTGCTACCGCGATATATGATACTGAGCCACGATAAATGCAGGATGTATGAACGCGTGGTCCTAAGTTGGCCTATTCGCGAGCAAAAAAAAAATACACTAAACATACTTTTGAGGGGTCTTATATTTTCACATCAGTCATTTACTGTATTGTATTCACAGATTTCTACATTTGCTTGTTGCATTTTCCATGCAATTGGCCTTTTTAAGTTTTCCGAAAATCTTTGTGCAAAGGAAATAGTTGATTATCGTCAAGAGCTAGAATCCCAAGTTGGCTGACAGTTGAATGTCTTCACAGTCCCCCCAAATATTCATAGTGATAAAGATGAAGATAGTGGAGGATGAGGATGGGGATAGCGAGGAACGTTGAACAATTTGAATACCCCTTGATTCAGAATTGGTGATACAAAACAATTTATTATGATTTTTTGATACTGGCCATATTGTAGCTGCAAGTAATGATCACTTGCACACTTTGGAGGGTGATGGGTTAACTTACTGGCCTCTGAATCACCAGAGTTCAGGTTCGATCCCGGCTGAGGTGCTTGGATTTGTTTGTGAGTGTTTGTTTGTGTGCAAGTGTTTGTTTGTGAGTGTTTGTTAGTGAGTGTTTGTTAGTGAGTGTTTGTTTGTGTGCAAGTGTTTGTTAGTGAGTGTTTGTTAGTTTGTGTGCAAGTGTTTGTTAGTGAGTGTTTGTTAGTTTGTGTGCAAGTGTTTGTTTGTGTGCGAGTGTTAGTGAGTGTTTGTTTGTGTGTGTGTTAGTGAGTGTTTGTTTGTGTGTTAGTGAGTGTTTGTTTGTGTGTGTGAGTGTGTTAGTGTTTGTTTGTTTGTTTGTTTTTGTGTCCAAGACGTTCTAAGGAAGATCTAAAAGTGATGTCGAACAGAGTAGACATGCCTGCGAGTGAATTAATTTAGAGGGCAAAAAGATATGAAATGGATATTGCTGCTTTTGGAAAGGGAGAATAAATGGGATGAATACCTTGATTTTAATTTTTAATATTAAAAGGAAGAACAAAATTTGACATTCACATAATGAAATCGTTAAAGGAAATAGATCTCCTACTGGGAATAAATATCAAATTTATGGAAAGATTAAAAAAAGAGCTCAAGTACTTGTATGTAAAGGTTTTTAAATTTGTAAGTTTGTTTTTCATTTGAATTCCTAAAGAATATATTTATTTGCGATTTACAAATCAAAACCTTGTCATTTTTGTAAACAACTGCACTCACACAATCCATCTCTTTGGGAAGAAATGATAATCAATTCATTATGTAAGTATTTGTTTGTTTATGTAGAAGGTACTCCTTCTGGTAAATTATGGATTTCATAAATGTATAATACATATATAATTACACTTGGTAGTGCAATTACTTTCTAAGTTTCACACCAATATTAGAGCCTATAGGGTTATTCTGCCAGTTTACCCACTGTAAATACTTTTCTCCATGTTTGAAATTTTTGATGTGGTGGTCATTCAGTGTGCTACAATTTTTGTGGTTAGGTCTTGTACAACCAAATCATAATAAAATATCATCATTGTCATTATTATTATTATTATTATTATTATTATTATTATTATTATTATTATTATTATTATTGCAATATTATTACTATGTTACCAAAGTGAAACAGCTTACCTCTACTCTTTTCTGGGCTTGTGTTGTGGCAGGACTGTGGCTGCTGCTGTGGCTGTTGCTGCTCCAAAGGTAGCGCTTGTTGCAGTAACTGCATGTAAAACTCGTTCTCTTTCGCTACATCTTTCTGCTTGCGCTGAAACAACATGACACACCACATTTAACTAATACTCTACAAACAATGTAGTTAACAACTGCACACTGCTTCACGGAGATGAGTTTTTAAAAGGAATACCCATGAGAATATCAAACCTTTCAATTAAGAACTCGACAGTCAAGTTATATTACTTAATACAACAGGAAAGGTAGGGAAAATACGAAACACAACATCTTAACAGTCCACCTCAAGGACCATACCCACAAGGAGTAATGATTTGTCCGCTGTTCTCCTGAAACTATTTTCATCAATAGAAAAATAAGTAGCTTACTTTATGTTAATTTGATTTGTATAATTAAGGAAAAGAACTTTGGAAGAACTATAATTGTTCACGATTGCAGAATAAATTAAGGTTACAAGAATTTGTCTGTCAAAAAATATGGACCCTAACCCTTCACAAAATCGTAATTAATTAAGACAGACTAAAAGGTGGAAATGAAAAACTTGCTTTGCTCTTAAAGCAAAAGCATAACATGTCACTCCTAGGCTATTACAAACATAATTATAGTATGTTCACATACTCAAGTTCTGTTTACTCTGGTTTAACTTTGGGAGACTAACACTTTTGGTTCACTATATCCGATGGTGACAAAAATAAATAGAATATCTCCACAATTAAATAGAATTCCCCTCAATTATTAATATAGAGATACATCAAAATATATTAACAGCATGAACTGACTGTTTGACCTTGAAAAAATAGATTTTCAATTGTTTACTTTGTACATAACTCATCAAGAGAAATTATTAATCCTTCTCCAGAATTCATGCTCTCTTCCCTTGATTGTGCATTGACCAGTCTCCAAGTATCATAACGCAGTCCTAACCCCCTTCAATGCCTCTTGCACTGTTGGAACACCATCCCACTCTCTCAATGTCCTTTAACACACGCCTAATAGCATACAAGATCCTTTCAGTAGTGGAATGGAGAGGTGTCGCCAGGCTGTGGCATGCTTCCTAACATCACATGCATTTTCCCATGGAATCTCAAGTAACATCAAGCTTGAAACTGAAACAGCATCATCACCACCACCACCATGTAGGATGTAGCCTTTGATTCTACAGTGAAATTGAGTGGCACAAGGTCATCAGTAAGGTCCCTTACCTCCACTTAAAGGGAGACTTCTTCAATGACGGCCTTTGGCAGACAATATTTTTTCCGAACTGCCTAGTGTTGGAATTTGTGGCACTGAGGCCATTTTTTTTCCAGGAAGGAATTCATTTCATAGATGATGTACTTCCTACTCACTATAGCCAAGGTTCACAGTTCACTATATCCAAATCTTCTTTTGCTTATTTGCAAAGTAAGTGAAAGGGGACAAGCAACTTAAGTTCACTATATCTGAGCTCACAGAGTCAACTGTAATAGGCCTCACTAAACCAACCATTAATCTCCATCTCACTTAAGCATAGTAATGAACTCATAAAAAGAAAAAATAAGCTCTACAAGTAATCGTGGATTTTTCTTTTGTTTGTTCATGGCTAAAGACTTGACACAACATTGACTTGTGACTCATCTAAAACTAGTGGCAGTCGGTTAAGAGATAGGGTACAGTACAAGTAAAATATAATTGATGTCCATTAATCTTTTTTCTATACATTTTAGTTCATAGTTTACGATAGAGAACTTGACATATTTTAAAATTTGTATTTTTTATTTGTTTTGGCAGGAGGTTCTTAATTAGATGTTAATTAAAAATGGTTAACATTGTGAAATAATCAATCAGAAAATTCGTTTGCATTGCAAATAGGGGGTCTAATGATTGACTAGAGATCTGTTGGGGTAAATCAATGCTCATTGGTCTACATCAATCCATATCAGCCTGTAACTAGGTACCCTGAAAGAAGAGCAAGGAGAATAGTCATAAGGAACAGAGTGTGGTAATAAGGCCTCTCTCTTTCTCTCCCCCCTTAACTTGGTGGCTCCTGGGCAATGCTCAATGAAGTGAGAGGTCAGTGAGTAGCTACTGAGAGAAGGGCAAAAGGCAAGTCTCCAGCACCTTATGGAGGGAGCCCTCAGCTAAAAGAAGAAAAACCCTGAGAGAAAACCATGGACGGAGAGAGCTCGTAAGGCAGACACCCAACTCTCTAGGTGAGTAAACCCAACAAAAATAAACTTGCTGCCTTGCAAGAGGGCAAGAAGGCTAGTGGACTTTGGGGGCGGGGACACAAAACCTGGTCCTTGAAGAGTTGGGAATGCTAACCTCATCCTGGAAAACAAAAGCTGTTGAGAATCTCATAATGGAGCCTTGGATAAGAAACTGGAAACAACTCAACATGAATCAAGGTTACAAATTGGGAACTTTGAATGGAAGGACCCTTAGGTTACTTGAATCACAAGAAAAAACTTATGCAGACCCTTAAGACATATAATGACCAGATTATTGTACTACACAAGATGATGGCAAGGACAGGGAATTAGAAGAAAGAAAGAATGAATGTACCATGTTGCACAATGGAAGTACAAAGGTACAGTTTTGTGTAGGTTTCTTTGTTATGGAAAGCCTGGCATTTGCCATGATTGACTTTAAGGCAGTCGATAAAAGGCTGTGTATATTACGAATGAGGGAAAGCACTTTTAATATTACTATCCTAAATTTGAACGCACCAATTGAAGTGAAAGATGGTGAAGGGCAGAACAGATTCTATAATAAATTAGAAAGAATATATGATGAGACACCTAAATACAGTATAGTAACAGTAATAATTTATTCAGGTAGTTAACATTACCAGTACTTTAAAATATATACGTACATATACAATAATCAATATACAAATCATTAAGAATTTTTGTGTATAAAAATACCTCGGAAGGCAATAAAACCTGAAAAATTATGTAAAACTATTAATAGGCAACTATAATGCACAAATAAGTAAAGAAGAAGGATATCAGCCAGCAACAGGACAAGAAAGTCTTTATAGCAAAAGGAATTATAATGGGCTAAGAACAATACAATGTACAGGCATGAGGATCTGCAGTACGCACTTTCCACACAAAGATATAAATAAAGCCACATGCTTGATGATGAATGAAAATGGAAGTCTGTGCAGGGTCAAATTGACCATGTATTAATGGATGGACAAGCATCAGACATAAAGAAGCAGTTTCCGACCATCTTATAATGTCTTATGATAATATTCCAATATCAACAGAAAATACAAGTAAATAAAGAAGGCAAGGATAATAAAAGAAAAAAGTTTGATGTAGAAAAATTGAAGGAGAAAGAAATAGGCAGGCCACCAGAACAACTTTCTGGGAATTTAAGAATAAAAGAAATAAACAAGAAAAATGTGATGCAAATGATGGATGGATTCTGATGGAAAAATTGAAAAACTTAGTAGATCCACAGAAATCAGAAATTTCCATCAAAAAATCAAAACAGATGGGATTTGAACCAAAAGTGGGGTATATAAGGAACACAAAGGGATATCTTTTAGATGGTAAAGATGAATCAAAAGGAAACAAGGAAGAAATACTTCAGTACATTACTGAATGAGAAAGAAGATAACTTGATAATACATGAAATGAGACCAGAAAAAGAAAGTGAAGATTCATAGCAGAAGCTTAAATATGAAAGATACAAGGACAGAAGCATCCACAAAAATGACAGTAAAAGTAGCTATTAAGTTAATAAAAAATATAAAATAACAGTGAAATAATAGCCGTATGTTGAGAATATGGAAAAGAAAGATAGTAAGGAGGATTTTTGGTCCTAAAAAGAAGGGTGATGCATAAAATTAGAAATAATGTAGATGTAGAACAAATTTATAATGCCCTAAATTACAATAGGTGTCAAAATTAAGAGCATAATTTAATTTTACACTAAAATGAGATTGTTCACTAGCACATCACAAGGTAGAGAAAAACTGGCACCGTTTGACCACATTTCAATTAACTCATGTGAGCCTTAAGTTTTCTTGGGCCCCTTCTACCACAAACGGGCCTGAAGATGGCCACAGTACAGATCCACAAGACAATAAATGAAAATTTTATTTTCCTCCTCTTGAATGTTCGATTTATTCAATAAATACAATCCTTGCAGTCCTATTATCTATTATTGGTTAAAAAAATTAAAGGAGTAAAGATTTAAATGATAGGATTTAATCTATTTAAATTATTTAAACAATACTATCATAAATGTCTTTAAATACTTCGCGATTTACAACTGCCCTCTCCAATAGGGGTTTCAAATACTTCCCACAAAAAACCAAAAAAGGGTTCCAAAATATTTTTGTCATTATAGTGGGGTGTAGTGTAGAAGGCAGTGTCTTTACGAGGAGTTTCACTTTATTTCCACTGTCTACTACACATCATTTTCCCAAATAAATTTTAATGGTATTTATTATGATATAGTTGTTTGAATGTGAACCTTCAAAATAGTTAATCTATACCAGTGCTATATACAGTGTAATCTCTTTTCCTTATGTCTAATGATCTCCACTTACCTGACGCATTCTGTATCCTATGTAGCTTTTGAAGCCAAATCCCAATGTTACTACTGGATAACCAATGCTGAAACACATTACATTTAACTAGATTAGGGTCGTGTATCTTACAAGTGTAGGACATCAAACACAAAGTACATTTATCTCTTGTACATATTTAATTTATATCTATTTACGAAACAAGTATTGTAAGATATTTTATTACAACAGACTGGAAAATTATTGAACAAGGTTGAAGAGATAAGTTGTTGCATTTGGTTATCAGTCAATTGGTCCACAAGTAAATGTCCACTTCTTTCAAGGTCCAAAACTGTTTTGGTCAAGTTATTTATATGTCCATTACAGAAATGTTCAGTAGAATACAATGACCACGTAATTAATGCTCAGAGGAATGATATGGATATCCCTTTCAGAACACCTCCAACACATTGTATTTCCATTTTTATTTCAGGAATGGAATCTGTATCCATTACTCACAAGAATTTTCATAGTCTTCTGTAAAAAAATGTAAGTTGCCACCACGAATTACCTTAAAAATTGATTTTAATCGCGAAAACCTCCTATGAAAATATAAACTGCTAATTTCATGGTGGTTTTTTACAATTTTAAAAAAGGAGGATGGTGGTAGCGTAATTCTGGCTTTGGGTTCATCGAGTCAACACACAGAAACACGAGTCAGGCCTTTGGGTATGACAACTTTTGGCTTCGGTAGAGTATAATACTACAATTAGTATTCACATGTAGTTATCGCGATTTAAAAAAGTCTGGAGGGAGGTGGCACAATTCTGACTTTGGATTCAGTGCATCGACATATGTAGAGAAACATGTGTCAAGTCTTTGGCTTTGACAACTTCTCTTTTGTGTGCCTGTGAAATATTATAATTTTAATTTTAATTCTCCTTTCCACAAAATTAATTTTATATATTTTAAAATAATTATAATTGCATTATTTATTGAATAGGAAATGATTTTTGGCAGAGAAGAAAATGATAATCATATTCCCTCATAAGAGGTCCACCAGTTCAAAGTTAAGCAACATACCAGTGCGCAGCGAATGGCCTGCAGAGATCTAAATGGAAGGGCATATGACGAAGATCCCTTAGTCGAACTGCAGCTTCTATGTACACGAACAGTAGCCACAAGATGACAGTGGGAAGGCAAATGCCTTTTTCTGAAACACATCAAAATGCATTATAAAGATTTTCTACATACTGGGCAACAGCACACCTCTTTTATTGCACTGGCTCCAAAATTAGCTGCATTTACGCTACATTTTAATATTAATGCTTACACAAAAATGATTTAATTTGCATTGATATAAAAGTATCGAATGTTGGTAACCAACTGTGAAAAATTGATATGCAGCTTAGATTTCTGCCCTTACTAACATAGAACTACACTGGTTATGATTTAGATTTATTTTGTAAAAATTGTATATGACTTATAGGGGAGAAGATTATCTGTGCACGTTTTCTTGAGTTCCAGAATCCCTTCCCGTCATTTTAACTATAAATGGTTGAAAGAAAGTGAAAATTAAAAACAAATTAATGAATTAGTAATATTTCATAGATTTCGAGATTAGCAATATTTGAAAAAAATAGACATTTTAGTTTCCAAGTTATATAAAACGTATTTGCATTGGTAAACGAATTGTAATGATAATGTAACAAATTGATGGTGGCTATCAGCATTTATAACAAAAACATCAGATCCAATTATTCACAAAGCTCACGTAACATTTCTTAATGGCTACAATGACCTCCAATATAGTGACAGAATGACCTTAGTAGCTAGATTTATTGGGATCTATTTGATGATAAGATCTTGTATATTAGCAAACTCTCAGAACTGACATTGCACTATGAAAGTCGTCCAGTATTCCACACAAGAATTTTTAATAGGTCAGTCAGAAAATTTAGAGTTATGGTAAATATCAAAGTTCTAATGTTCTTCAATAAGAATACCACAACAAATAGGTTGGGCTATGGTTTTACATAAGGTAATTACATTAACGAAATAGGTGTAATCAGATATTTATAGTTTACATAAATGTAAGAAGATATTCTATTTATGAAATAGAAATCTCATATTTGTTTAAATTGTTCAAAACATTTACTCCCAGTTGCACTGATCACTGAGCTACTGAGAAAAACAATGCTTTGGCCAGGCAACTTGTATTGCCCATTTCATGGTGACAATCAACCCTAATATTTGTCCATTTTACATTGTACAGCCTAAGAAACATACATTAAAACCTGTTTAAATGTGTAAAACCGAGGGAGAGGTTTCTAATAGTCTTGTCTATTATTTTCACGATTTAAATGTAGACAAAGCAATGTGGTACAATCATTCCTAAAAAATTATAAATAGACTTGCACATGGTATTACAAACAGAATTATTAAATATATTTTGGAAGAGATGTCCCAAGAAGCCAAGTTGGGAATACATAATATGACATAAAAACCAATACTATGGATCAGAAATATGGGCAATGAGAAGTAGAGATTGTCAAAAATTAGAAAGCACACAGATGAGATTCCGATATCACCTTGAAAGACTGGGGAAAAAAAAGTTTTAATGGATTTCGGACCTAGGCCATAATTAATTGATAATCAAGTAGAAACGTTTATCTTCTGCTTTACAATTCCTGCATCTGCTATGTATTTACAGAGTTGCAATAATGGCATTTACAAAGTAGAAGCTAATTACCAGTTATTTGTTTGAACCAACTACGACAAATGGGGAAAAACCTGCATAATGACCAAGGGTATGTATCCTTCATAGAACTGACAGTCCTGGTAGTTTCAGTAGTGAAGCAACTAGGAGATCCATATTCAATGGCTGGTACAGGTAGTAAATTCATTGATCATATCAACCATTATTTGTAATAATAAGAAGCAGAAGAATAGCTAATGTCTGTCCTTCAATGATATACATCTGAGTATTACATGAAATTCTGATGATTAACTATCCAGAAAAATAAAGACTCACATCACTTTCAGCTAGAATAGGGGAAGATCTCATGTAGAAATACTCTCATCATAATTGATATTTATGAATGAATGATGAAAAAAATATTTGCACATCCTTTCCCAATTTGTGAACTGTTACCATCACCATTAATTGATTTTGCATACCATTTCAATTGGGCAGAAAGAATATTAATAGCTCAAAATTGTAAATGAATATTAACAGAAATAATAAAATGGTGTTTTAGAAATCGTAAAAGAAATCACACATTTGCAGTACTATTACAGTGCGAATCGTCTATATTTGAAATTCATATATCACATACACAATTCCATAAAGCACCCATTTTAGACTTGAAATTTGTCTATTCGAGACTTTGTTGCACCTCCCCTATAATTTAAAATCCTGAACATAATACAGAGCTTTTGCAAGGCTTCTTAATCTTCTGCACATACACTGATGTACTGAAGTGAAAGTCAAACTGCGCATGTGCATAAAACAGTGCTGTCATTAGCTATAACGCTTTGATGTGCGAAAACTCTCTAATAATTTTACAAGGCAAACTGTCATTCAGTCTTCATAATAATTCTTCCCAAACCAGATTGTTGAGAGTTGCCTTTTACCCTGACACATCACATAAAGCTAACAGTTCAGAATACTGGTTGAAATATCTACATTAAGACTTTCCAAATTAGATCAAAACAACAGCAGGGTTAAGAACTTGTAATGTAAAAGCTGTATCTGTATTTCTAGATTATCATACATGTGCTTCTAGAAACTCTTACCTGTGTGCCATACATACTGCACCCATACATATGTACTGGCTGCAAAAAACAGCCAATGTACAGGAATAAAAAAGAAGCAGATCATATCGGATGTTAATGCTATACAAATAAAAAATACAGAAAAGGCCTGAAAAACAAAACAACACATTAATACTTCTTTCATTACTCAAGAAAAGAAATATGTTAACCAGAAATCTTGGAAACTTTATCATATCATTCAATATAATAATATTACAAATATATAGAAATTTCAAACTAGCTAAGGGATTAGTTCACTTTCTGATCACAACCAGTAAGAAATTAAAATGCAAATGAATTATAAGAATCATTTGCAAGTAATAAAGATTTCCTTGATACTTTGTATAAAAATATCTACTGCAAAGCTACATGCAAAAGATACTTACCAAGCCTTGATACTTAAAAGAATCGTAAACACTTCGAAGAAGTAGCCAAAATGGCCAAAGGAATTCAAAACGGAATTCCAGAATAAAGTCAGCTAGCAACACAAACGCCCATAATATGAGAAATTTCAAGTAGAGTAAGGTGCTGTAAAAAAACAAAGAATTTGTTACCTTCCTTTAAAGGGTGTCAATACACTCAAGAAAATGTCCTCTAAACATCCTTGTTGTCATTAAGGAAACAAATGCAATGATTTGAATATTAAAGCACTAAAATATAGGAGACAATTTGGGGCATACATAGAAAATTTGACAGTTGTATTTAAAGAACAGTCAATGTTGACACACAATAAAAACGGATTTTAGGACTTTCACGTCCATGGTTTATGTTTAAAAGACAGCTTGAATATCAGAATAGAAAAGTACGCAAATGAGTTGACTTTCAATGCATTGAAAATGTCAAAAATTGGGAAAAAATGCATTTATTTACAAAAGCCAAGGCAAGGGTGCAGTCCATTTCGTTACAACGCGTTCATCTTGGGAACAGCCTACTGTTATCCACAAGACAAAATAAACTCGCAATCATGCTATTTACAAACTAAGCAGAGCATATTAATTCGCTTGTTTTTAATTTATTTTTAAGTCAGCCATTTTGATAAACATATGGCGACGGCTCTCACCTTCCGTAAATTCCTTCGGTGATTTTGTTTCGCTTTAACGGCCTCCGGAGCTTGCCACATTCGGCATTTCTTCTCTTCATATTCCTTGAAGCTTTCACCACCTTAATGTAACGTTACTTTACCACTTCAACACAGCAAAATTCAACTTATCTTCGATATTCGGAACACTTAGCCTGTCTCTTTTGTTGTCATCCGTCTGAAGCATTGCCGGCTGAATCGTCTGAGCGCCGAACGATCCAATGGGCAGAGGAATCGGCTGTGCAACGCGGTGCGCGCCTGGAGCAATTGGCCAGCGCGGGGCGCAAGGCTGCTGTGGCTGCTGGGCCCACCAGTATCACCAACACCACAACGTGTGGGTCTTCGGTGGCGTTGTCCGAGGTCCAAGGGATGTTGCGCATATAAGGTCATAAGGCAGCAAGTGTGCTCAAAACGCGGGTGAAGTGGTTCGTGGTGATTCCATAAAGTTATGACGTTGACACTTGGTAATAAGGGAAATCAGTTCACGTTAGGTTGTTTGGTGAAACATGCAAACATCTGTAAATTTTGTACTGTATATTATACATAATACCGTGCCCTTCAATGCCAAGTCACAGAGTGAGTTATTTCAATTTTCCCGAAATTTTTGACTGACTGGTAATGTTCCTGGAAGGGCATTGTATCAGTCTAAAATGCTGTTTGTGATATTTCTTACTGTCTTTTTTTCTTTATTACTCGAACTGCCAGTGTTATTTATAATTATTTGCCTCTTTTTCCTATCAGGTCACTCGTGAGACCCTAGATGGTCAAGTACATTACCCAGATAAATTACCGCATCGCCGAGGCTGTAGGTCAACCTGTATGGCGTTAATCGTGATTGGTCTCATCGTTGCCGCGTGTCTCGGAGGTACGTTGCAAAGGTTATGGATTTTTGCAAATTTTGTGTAATATTTTTTTTTTTTTTTGGAGGGGGGGATGATGCTTGCAAATGTTAAAAAAACAATGTATTTTATTTTACAGATGTGGAGCAAAAAACCGGTGACCCCGTTTCTTTTTGTAAGTAACAGTCAAATAATGTTTATGAATGAAGAAATGCATAATTATTAATTTTTATTGTGAATATTAAAATCAATGTAAAAGATCTGCTGTTTTATCTTTGCTTATGCTTGTAATTTTTTTCACTGTCATGTACTGTTCTATAAGAATCAAATTGAGAATTTAAAAACAAAAACATTCTGCAAAGGAATCTTTTCCATCCTGGAACGGAAATCATTTACCACTGAAGAAAATGGCAGACTTGTGGAAAATCTTTAAACCTTAGGATATCCGAGATATATAATTTCCCATCTTTTGCATATGATAATTGTACATTTTTAATAGTATCTCCTGCTAAAAGTAAAGGATACATTTGTGCCTTGATATGGTGAATGTATACAATTTTGGATGAAGGATCTTTAGTCCCACAGTTTTGAAAAATGTCAACAAACCTGTTACTGTGTTATGTGATAACTATTGTCATAGCATAAACTTAAGTAATGTACTTGTATTCCGAGTCAAAGAAGTTCATAATGTTCCATTTCTTTATGTCATATTTAGTCATCTTTATTGAAAATTAAAGAAGGGAAAAAAATTTAAACTTTTAATGAGTTTCTGTATAAATTATTATTAGAAGTATTATAGGATGATATCTTGTTATTAAATAAATAAAAGCTAGAGGACCATTTGTGTTAGCATGAAAGTTGAGTTGCTGTGAAATGTTCTCATGATAGTGTACACAATGATGCTCCAAAAAATATCCGATTTATAATTTTAGGGGATTTAAGATTTGCTATGTCTTCTGTAATTTGGTAACGTTTTTCAAACACTTCTTTTCCCATTTGTACTTTCAGAATTGTACCTAAAGCATTTACTATATGAGAGTAAAGAGTGGCTATCACTGGTTGAATATTCTCAGTTGAAATGGGTTGTGTTCTGGGTTGTCTTAAGTGGGGTCTTTTTGTTTGAAAATTATATATTTGAATTATTTTTAAAATGAATTAAATTCTTTACCATCAACAATGCCCTTGGTTTGGGAATGATTTTCTTGGCCTACTAGTAGTTAATGAAACTATAATCCTTCATGTGTTGAAGTGTTCCTGCTGGGGCATGTTCTCGGTCTTGTCTCTATTGTCTGTCTTATTTCTGTCTCTATTGTGTTAAATTTTCTGATTTTGTTTGTTTTTAATTCTTTCATTTCGAACTTGGCTCTTGTTATTACTGTTAAAACTACCCTTAAGGGGAGAGGGTACTATATATACCATCCATGTTAAGTTTACGACTGTTGAAGTAACTTTTCTGATATTTCACACATTTGAAGAATAAAGCTATGTTTTATTGTGACATTTTTTTGATTTGATTAAAAAATATTTAGTATTTTTTCTCAATTATAACTTTTACCCAATTTTTTCAGCATATTTGGACAAACATTATATTTTTAATTATTGAAGAATGTTTATATAAAAATGTCAATGTATTGCCAATACTATAAATAATGTATTCTGTAAGTTTCAAGGAATTGTGAATAATAGTTTCTGAGGAAAGGCTTCTTAACTAAAAAATAAGTACATTTTCAGGAAACGCCATTTGAAAAGTTCTGTACTTGCCACTGCTCTACTAGATCATTCCTGTTTCATATTCTGGATCATTTTCTTCAGCTGAAAAGACAAATGCTACCAACACATGAATTAGAGCGTGTCTCAGTAACTCATTAACAACCCAACATGCGTTCAGAATTATGAAAAACTAGCTATACTTTATGAAGTGTCAAAAACGAGAGGGTGGATCATATGCACTAGAACATTTAAATAAAAATTAAAGGGATTTTCAGGTATCCTAGAAGAATAACATTGATGTATTTGCAAAGAATAAGGTTTCAACAATTTATTTAGCCAAAAAATCGATAATTTGACCCATTTCATGGTACAGTCTCCCCGTAAACTGTAAACTAAAATGTTTCTGGAACAAATTAGTACAGTATCATTGAATGACAATCGTGTTCCATGAGTAATCAAAATAATAACTAATAATCCTTTGAAAACAAACACCGTAGATTTTGGTCTCTTAGAAGTGGGAAATGCAAATATAAGTTGATATAAATCTCCACCGTGGTTGTCTTACATTTTTTACAATTGTATTTCTAATTAACAAACATGATGATGATCATCATCTTACATTATCTTTGTAATTATTACTTTATATTATAGTAATGAATATGAATTGTTATAAACACAAGTATAAATAGCGTTAACAGTAATAATTATATTAGCTTATAATAGCAGTTAGAATTTAGGAAATAAAATTGTCACAACTCAATTTGCAAACATACAATTCTGCCTCAGGGCTGTTAGATTCATGGGTGCTAGAACATGAGAGTTTACACAAGTATCACATGAGCTTGATAGCTAGGCCGAATTCAGTCGCTTTGTGGAGGAGAATCTTAGCGACCGGCTGCTCTGATCGGTAGCTTTAAATGTTTTCTCTGACCAATACCAGATGGATGCCAGAGCAAAACCCTAACAAATGGGCCACGGACCGCACATAATTTTACCTTCCTTGTCCTATCCTCACTTCTTACATACACTTACACTTACATTCAGTATACTCCTGCACATACCAGGAGACTGGTCGGGAGTTTAGAGCTTGTCCCGGCTGGGGCGGTGCCCTGCTGGTGGGAGATACCTGGTTAGAGAAACCCTGCTGGGCAACAGTGGGTTTGAGCCAGATCTTGCCATGCAGCTGGGGAACGAGCACCCTCTCGACAAAAGCATGCACTACACCTATGGAACTAATGACCCTAGTAGTTGACGTGCCCAGAATCACTAATAATCAATCAATGAATCGTCCTCTACTCTGTAATTTCAAAAGTTTCTCTAATCACAGAATTTTTTAATGAAACTTTAAGTGTCTATTATACTTTTATTACTCTATCATGAAGTACATAGTCTTCCTAGGAACTTCGGTTTTTGAATTGAATTGAATTTGCCTTATTTTACGTGGCGAGACTCGGGCCATCAGGCCCGCTCTTCCGTCTGACCACGCAAATTTCGCTACGCTCCTTTCACCAACTAGCAGAGGAAGGAGGTATTTCTTGGGCGAGAAACAGGCGATTATGAATTTAGCTCAGAGGCGTCATTTAGGCTTGAGGATCTTTTACATGCAAGTAAATCTACTAACATGGGACAGCCGGCTTTACTTCCCCTCTGAAGGAAGGCGTACGAAGGATTTTTTCGCCCTAAAAATCCACGGCTTCGATCGGGTTTGAACCCGCGAGCTTGGGTATTACAGTCCGGTACACTAACCGTCACACCATCGCCGCCGCTATCGCCATTGAGTTTTAACATTTAAAAGTTGAAACTCCCTCAAAAAAAGTGTTCTTATCACAACACATCCGCCTCGCCGGGCTTTGTTCCGTTTCCTCTGTCTATTATCGCAACACTGCTTCTCATGTATCTATCCACTGTTTTATGATGCAACACAGTTTTATTTTAAACACATTCCTTCATGACTTTTCTTCCACTTATCACTTGTTTATCTACACCCTGCACTATCTTTCACTATTTTGATATTGTATTGTGTACTGTAAATGGCTTCTTAATCTTCACTTCATCCAAATGTTTTGTGAATGTGGTAGGTCTATCCTTTATTTACTACCTCCTATTCCCTTCCGACATTGTCTTATACATGTATTTGTGTATAGTTTTCTTCTACTTGATGTCTTTAATATCGTGGCTCCCTTGTTATATTTATGAATTTAAATTATTTACTGTATTCAATTTTGTGGTGAATATAGCTTATCTCAATACAATACATTAATAATAAATTATATTACCTTTATTATACCTGAAATAACTTCCAATTGCAGTGAAAGGTTTTTGTAACCGATATATTTAAAACATTTTCTCTGTGTCAGATCTTTTAAACATATACCACTACTTATCTTGGTGCGCTCTAATTTTCATCTAGTAATGTAGGTCAAAATTTTTTGTGATTGTTTTGTTTTCATATATTTATTGACTCTTCATTCAAAACAGTAATGAGATTCAACAATTGGCAAATGAAATTGGCATGTCACAATTTGACATATGTGTTGTTTGAGATGCTAAAATTGAAAATGGAAACTTAATTTGTATACCTTTAAAAAGATCTGCTCTCTTGTTAATCTTCAAAAAAGTGCAAGTGTGGATCACTTGTTTTCTAAATGATCAAGAATGGATGAAGGAAGACATATCCTCAGTGGAAAGCAATGTATGTTGCAGTGGTGATTCTGGGGTGTGCCATCACCATCCAGATGGTGTTTGAGCTCCTCTGGAGGGCCACCTACTACGTGGAGGAGTGGCGTCATGTCAAGAGTCGACACAAGGGCAGCCATTGGCATTTGCTCAACAAGTTGCTCCTGAAGAACTTCTGGGCCACTTGGGTCTATGTAGCTGCATGCATAATCTTTATTAGTGTAAGCACGCTTTGCAACTTCATACAGATTTGTTAAATAATTTGTGGTGCTACAACAGCACATATGTCCTTGCATTATTTTTAAATTTGCAATTTTTGAAAATTCAGTGTCCATGAAAATGAGACCAGCACTATTCTTTTAATCGTCCCTTATTTTATCTGTAGCAAAAATTTAGAAAATAACAATTGTAATATCATTATTATTATTATTATTATTATTATTATTATTATTATTATTATTATTATTATTGTCATTATTATCGTTATTATTATTGTTGTGGTTATTATTATATTTTACTTTCTTTTTATGTTTCTTTGTATTGTTTTGAATTTTGTTCTTGTTCGTTGTGGTTTCTCCTTTAAAAATTTATGATGCTATAATTATTACTGTATCTATGTGTGTATTATGCAAATACCCATTTAAATATATAAATAATTGTTTTAGGTAATTGTTGTGCAGAATTGTGATATTCAGGATCATTTATGGAAGGTTTCCTCCTCCTTGCAGCAAGTTTTTGGAATATTGTGTATTAGTGATTTTCTCAAACGAATAGTTAACCTGGTAAGTCTTGGAATTTAAAATAAATCGTAATAGTTCAACTAAAAACTATCTGTGAGAATGATTTACTTAAGAAAAACAATATTGTGGGGTCTAATAAAAAGAAGAGTAAGTAGAATTTTATTTTAATTTTAAAAAAATGTGTTTGTATCTTGGATAATTGATTTTATATTAACTGATTTAACTGAGCGGTTAGTACTTTTGCTTTGGAAAATGAATACAGTTGTTTCACAATTTCTTTGAAAACTAGTAATATTAATTTCCAAAACTTACAACTGTATCAAATAAGACTTTCTCAAAAGTATTTTAAAAATCCTTTGTTTTTTGGTGATGAGTATCTAGTTTTTCATTGAATAATTAAATTTCATTGAATAATTAAATTTCATTGAATAATTGAATTTCATTGAATAATTGAATATAAGTAAATAATTAGATATTTATACCAACTTGGTTGTTTGTATTTTATGATTTTTAAGGCTCCCAAGTTTGCTCTATATTTGAATGAAGAGTTTTAAAACATTTATGACTCAGATTATTGTTTCCATTTATTAATTTCTTTATTAATTCATTTAAATATGTATTTATGTACAATAATTTAGCAGTTAATTTGAATTTTAAAAGAAATATAAAAGTTTGAATGATTTTTGCTTTTCAATTTTAAACGTATTTTGTTCATTTAAACATATATTTAAACAAGGATCTGTCTCACTTAACATATTCAATATTCTCTGGATTGTAATGTTACCGATTGTCTTTGTTTGTAGAGTAAGAATCCTGTGTCTGACTCGGTGTTTCTGGAAAAATTGGAACTTTTAGATTATGGGAGTGGAATGGCCCAAAATTTCTTCTACGGTTACCTTCGAATTATCCTTCCTAGCACAGGAGATGAAGGGAAAGGTTTGTATGAGTGCATACTAGCTTCAGACATTTGGCAGATCTGAGCACTGCTCCTGTCTCAAATATCTGTGAAATATGAATATATAAAAGTAAATCTGATACCCAAAAGTTATTTTTGTATGTTTGCATATGTATTTTCCACAAATCTTTCATCCAAGAAAAAAAAAACTTGTGTGCATGGGGGGGGGGGGGTTGGTTTGAGAATGTTTTATTTATTTTATTGATACATTTAAAAAAGTAAAACATTTTGAATTGCTACACTCTACACACATCTCACTTTACGTTTTCTATGTATGAAATGTTAATCCCCTTAACAAAACTTGGTTAAAAGCAATCTACAATGCTACTAGGTGCAACGCCGGGTAACCAGCTTCTATCACAAAAAATACAATGTAGGTAGTTATAATGTTCAAGCTCGTAGGTTTAAATTCTACCAATAGAATTCCTTCCAAACCCATTCATTTCAAGTGGAACCTGGAGATCTTGGAATTTGTCTGTGGAAACTTGTTTTTATTTATTTATTTATTTATTATTATTCTACAGGCAACCGCCCAATTTACATTTTGATAATTCTTGGTACAATAGTTCGTTGGACACAATTTACTGGATTATGAATACTGCTTTTTCATTTGTAGTCATTTAGGTGTAACAATTTAGATCTATTAATGAATTGTGTAAGTGATATGTTGTATATATCTATTTGACTATCATTCGCAATAGTATACATGCGCCTCACAGGAGCATTTAGACCAAGGTTTGTTTTGGCAGATGGGATTACAAAAGTTGTTTTTTCGCTATTTCTCGTATTACATATTGGAATTTTCCAATTAACGTTTGACACCAGTTCAATACTATCAATTTCATTTGTGACTATTTTATGTAGAAGTAGATGATCATTATAAATTCTATGAGATTGAAGTGAGCTAATGTTAAGAGTAGTTGCTATATCTATGTAGTAATGAGATAATCTAGGTGAGGGTAGGTGAAGTTTAAAAGCTGCAAAGTTGAGAAATTTGTGTTGTATTTTTTCTATAGATTTATTATAAATCTCATAGTAAGGAGACCATATTGTGGATGCATATAATAGAATTGGTCTAACCAATGTTAGATATAAAGTTCTAATTGCAGTAATATCCTCAATATCTATTGTGTTTCTCCTGACGAATCCCAACATTTGGTTAGACTTATTCACTATATACTCTATATGTTTATCAAATTTTAAAGATGTATCAAATATCACTCCAAAATCTTTAAACTCTAGCACTGTTTCAAGTTGTTGATCATGAAGTTTATAATTGAACTGAATTTGGTTCCTCGTTTTAGAGTATCTCATAACTTTACACTTCCGAGGATTTAAATGTAGTTTATTTATATCGCCCCATAAATACATCGAGTCTAGACAGTCCTGGAGTACACTGCAATCTGCAATGGATTTGATTTCTAGGTAAATCTTGAGGTCATCAGCAAACAATAAGAATTGGCAATTTTGCAAATAAAATTTAATATCGTTGATAAATAATAAAAACAATAACGGACCCAGGTGCGAGCCTTGAGGCACGCCTGAGGAAACATTAATGTCTTTTGAGACAAACGATTTGTATTTAACATTTTGTTTTCTGCCAGTTAAATAATTTTTAATCCATTGAAGGAAAGCCCCATGTACTCCTAAGTGCTGCAGTTTTTGTAGAAGTATACCATGATTGACGGTATCAAATGCCTTTGCAAAGTCTGTATAGATAACATCTGCTTGGGAGTTTTGTTCAATTTTCTCAATCAAATAATTTTGTATAAGTAGCAAGTTGGTAACAGTGGATCGTTTTTGCCTAAAACCATGTTGTTCTTCTATAAGGATGTTTTTGAATATATATGTTAATTTATTAGTAATTATTTTTTCAAAAAGTTTGGGAATAATGCTCATGATGGAGATTGGTCTGTAATTTTTGACATTTGATCTATTTCCACTTTTATATATCGGAGTAATATAGCTAACTTTCCATACATCTGGCATAAGTCCTTCAACTAGAGATTTTTCGAATAGTTTATGGAGAATGGGAGTCAAATTAGCTATACAATTTTTCAACAAAATTGCTGGTATGCCATCAGGACCAACTCCTTTGTTTATGTTAAGATTTCGTATTGCTTCATATACTTCTGTTTGAGTAATATTCAAATCACTAATATTGATTAACGAATCGGAGTTTTGGTTAACAGTTGAAATATTTACATTTTCATTTGTATATATTGATTCAAAATATTTCGCAAATAAATCCACAATACCTTGGCCAGTGGTGACACTTTCATTATCGTAAAAAATATTATTTGGTAAGCCTTCAACTCCTCTTTTGTTGTTTGTAAATTTCCAAAAAGCTTTTACATCATGTTTGATGGATGTACTTATTCTCAATATATATTTATCATAATCTTCAATTGCTTTAGATTTACATAATTTACGAAGGTTTGAAAAAGTTATATAATCGCTAGTTTGTATGGTGCTTTTGTAGATTGCATGAGCTTCAGTTTTTGATTTCAGTAATTGTTTAAGTTCTTTAGAGTACCATACAGGATAAGTTGAAAAGGAAATTTTGTTTTTTGGAACATGCGTATCGATGATTTCATATAACATATCGTAGAAAAAGGCAGTAGATGACTCTAAATTATTGTTTTCAAAGTATGTTAACCAATCATATGTAGTTAATTTGTTGTTAATTTCATGATAGTCGGCAAGTTTGAAGTTAAATCTAATTTCTTCTGATTTAAGTGAGTGAAAATTGTCATATATAGGTACTGCTAATTCCAAGGCTGGATGATAGTTGTCGCAGGGTATAATAGGTGAATCTATTAGTCTGGCAGTACTATTTAGTTCCTGTACAAATATTAGGTCTAACATATTTCCATATATATTTTTTACATTATTTATTTGTGTTAAGTTGACGTAATTGAAGGTATTTGTGATTAATAAGCTATTTTGATTTTCATTTTGAGAGGCATTTTGGAGATTACAACTAAGATTAGAATCATTGTTTATCCACTCCGTGCAGGGAAGATTAAAATCACCCATGACAATAAATTTGGCGGTTGGATTTGATTCAAAGATTGTTTCGAGATTTTCAGCGAATTGAGAATAAGCTTGTATATCAGATTTGGGCGGGAAGTAAACTGCTGCTATAATAAAATTAGTTTTACCTACACAGATATGTACAAAGATTTGTTCAGCTGAAGAATTTTCAGTTTCTATGACGATACCGTTAAGTTCTCTTCTGGTGATGACAGCCACACCTCCACCCCTTTCAAATTGACTCGTATTTTTACTTCTATCAACTCGATGTACTTCATGGTCCGGGAAAGCCAGCTCAGAATTCAGGATACCTCCATGTAGCCATGTCTCGGTGAATACAAAGATATCTGTATCATTAAATGAAGGCGCGGTACTATTGAGAAGAGATAATTTTGTTCTCAGTCCTCTGGTAACATTTTGGTAGTAGATGGATATTTGATTAGATGGTTGCCTTACATTTAGTTTTCCAGATTTGGTTCTTTCACAATTGAATCATCTATTGTAATTGGTTTTTCAGTCGCATTAGTAATTAATCTCGGAATACCCTTTATGTATTTGATTTTCGCATTTTTGTTGCCACTTTCACGTTCAACTTCACATTTCGAAATGACAGATTTCAAATGTTGTCTCTGACGCATGGTTCTGTCAGGTCCCATACGAACATTACCATTGTTTTATTCTTTTAAATTTTATTTTCCTCAAACTTTAAATTCACAAACTCAAAGTTTAAATACATTTTTTTGTCTTCCTTTGTTCCGTTCTCAAAACTCTGATCTTTTCTAATCAGGACAATACTAACACGATATATAATTTTGTACATATTTTGTTCTATATTACACATTTTATACATTTGCAAAGCTCATGGTCAAAGCTATTGTTTATATTCTTTGTCAATATTATTTTTATCAAATCACATATGTGCTTTTGTTTTGTGATTAATTTGTGTGCTAGATATTGTAGAGAACTGTGAAGGGAAGTTGATGAACGAAATCTTTATTTGAAAAGAGATCAATGCATGTAGACTCTTTTGTATACTTGTTTTGCGATGGTGCTACTGCCCCAGTCAGGTCAAGTGTTTTTCTCTTGGCCTAATGACAAGGGGAGGGACAATTGATGACTTTATAAATTTATTATAATACTTACTGTAATAGTACTTATACTTATTATAATAGTACACTATAAAATTATTATAATATGTTTAAGTAAAGAGAAATGCTTGAATATTTGTGTTGGATTGTGTGCTCTATAGGAATAATAGAAAGGATTGATGACTTCATATCCCAACAGAGGCTTTCTGAAGACAGTTTCCCTGTTAAGAAGCTATTCATTCTGATTCCGTCATCATCATACTTGCCAAATGATCTGAAAGATTGTTCTTTTGACTGGATGAAAAGTGCTGGTGTAAGTATTAGATACTCTTTTGTAATGGAAAGCAAAGGGAGAATACTATATTTGAATTTAGCTAAAAAAAAAAATAATAAATAAAAGTTAATTTCTAGAAATTACTCATTTTGTAATTCAGTTTTGGGAAAAGGACTGTAAGGAACAATATTGGAGATAGAAATATTTTGGAAGTTGTGAGAACGTGAAAGAAAATGAAATTCTTTTCCCCTCCTGTAATTAAATAATTTCTTCTTTCAGACTTTGGAGAAGAAGATCAGAGATCGTGCGGGGGTAATAAGCAGACCTTATAAGAACTCTGTGTATCGAATCAAAAATCCAGATGATGACAATGATAAAGGAATTTATGTTGTTGCTGAAGGAGCTACCCCATGCAAAACATTGCATGAGGTTGTGCAGTATAGTGGAGAAAGGCAGGGTATGTATTGTTCAAAGTATATCTTACAGGTTGGCATATTAGAAAAACACTCTGGAGTGAGGACCCCTCTTTGTTAATTGTTCTTACTTTATTTAATCCTGCATTCGTTCAGTGTCTACATGTAAAGTCAGTGGTTCAGTGAGGTTTGGTAACCCCCATGATTCTCATTAATTACCCAAATATTTACTGGCAGTTGTTTGAGAACATGTGTAACAACTAACAAAATATATTTTAAATCAGTCTACTGAAAAGAAACATGATGAATATTTAGTTAATTAAAAAAATTTAAAAAAGAGGAATATAAAAGTTCAGTTTTGATGTATCATTGTCTTCATAAAAATTGTTTGAAATAAAATAAATCCATAAGTTTTGCACAGCAACATGAATAATGAGAAATTGTTGCAAATGTTATGATACACATGCAACATATTTCATGATTCAAGTAATGTTAGTGATACTGCTGCCTGTACATGCAAACAAGATTAGTTAATGCAAAATGGTAAGTAGGAAAACCCTGAGAATTTCAATTTGGTTGTGGACTTTCAAACTTGTCAGTGTTTGTAAATAGCCAGTACAGTTTGAATCCAAAAACAAGGTAATTAACGAATGAATAGGAATTTTTTGGCTTGGTTGATAAAATAGGTATTTAGGCAGTAAATACAATATATTGTTCCTGTAATATTGTAGTCATCACACACAGTATGTAAGTTTTTTTTCATTGCTTGTGAGTGTGTATCAAAAGTGTAAAATTGGCATTTGCCTAAAAGCCCTATGTCTAGAATAATGATGATCAAATAGTGCATTTCTAGATAGCCTGTAGTAGAAGCAGTTATTTCAGTGCACTCAAAAGTTAAATTTTGAGCACTAGTGCTGAATGTGAGACAATGCTGAAAAGTTCTGATAAATATGTGAATGAAACAAAGGAAACAAAATACTTTACTCTGCATAAACTACTATTGATTTCAATGAATCATTAACTGATGTGTACGCTTGAATTAAAATAAAATGAAAGTCAGTAAGGGTGTCTTAAAATAGTGTATGATACACATGGTAAAAATCCTTAGTTCTTAGGATTGTGCCCTTTCACCTATCAACAATGTGTTGCAACCTTTCCTACTTGCAAAATAAATGTCACTTTTATCATTTGAATCTTCAACTACTCCAAGCAGTAGTGTTAATAAACTATAAAATCCTTCTTTTATTTTGTTCAACTTTGTTTTGCAGATTTTGTCATTAAGTAATTGCATCTCAAAAACTTCATTAAAGTATGGTCTTCAATTTTTAATTTTCATATAAGGTTGCTGTTGCAAAGTGAACAATATCTACTTGACTGCCCAGGAGATACAAAATGAGGCACTTCACTCTGAGGAAGGTCACAGCATGATGGCTGAAGTGCTGGAGACTGTGCGTAAGACATTGCATCTCCTGAACAGCCAAGTAGATACTGACTCTGGCCAAGGAAGCTTAAGCTTTCAAGTGTTTGATGGTTTCTTTTAATGTCGAAAGTTAAATTTTCATTAAATTTAAGACATTGCTCTTTGGTAATAAAATACAGGTGTTAATTCAATTTACACCTGTCTGTTAACCAGTGGAGTATTGATTCCAATGTGTATTTTGATTTTGTGTTCCAGAGTTCTATAAAGAACATCAAAAAGAAATAATCTTCAGTTTCTTTGAAACGTTGCGAGAAACCTTACGAGAAGACAGGGACTGTAGAGGACTTTGTGAATTTGTTTACTATGATGGTGAGTTCATTATTTTTTCTTACTATTGCAAGAAATCATATCCAACAAATAACGGCTTCTATCGTGGTTTCCTAAAAAAATTGTTTTTCCCTGCTTGCTTTCTAAGGGACTAAAAGTCATTACTGTTGTTGTTTACAAAATATGCATAGCAAATTTTACACTCTTTTTTTACTGTGATTGATGTGTTGTAGGTAGTCATTATTTCATTTAACTTATTTATTTATCCTGTTTGTGTACAATAAATAAATCTAATTCTTTGTTTCTATTTATTGAATATTAGGCTGATGTAAATTCAATTGCAGAATTATTTGAATTTCAAGTATGGTATTTCGATATGGTATTTCCAAGTGTTGTATGATGAATAATAATAATAATAATAATAATAATAATAATAATAATAATAATAATCGTTATTATTATTATCATTATTATTATTTACATTATTATTATTATTATTATTAATATTATATAATGTATTAAATGAGGATTTTTTTCAAGAACACGTTTGTAGAACAAAATGTTAAAATTGGTGACAATTAGCTTTTCCAGTGCTGCTATATATTAATGCTGGAATACAAGGTCTGTTCCAAAAGGACTGCTTCACATTTCACACATGCTACTGTAAGTTGGAGAGCAGCGAGACTGGTTTGAATAGGGTAAGGGGAGTTTTATCTTTCCAGCTGTTCCAACCACTGTTGCCTCCATGACCTGGATAGGTTAGAACGTGTCAGTTTGTGAGCTCCTGTGTAATAGTCATATCATACTTACCCTGGAGAAATATTTGGATCAGAGATATCTGATCAAATTTTGCATGAAGCTGAACTTGATGCGGGTGGACGCTTTTGAGTTATTTCATCTTAATTGTTTGGACATAGTTATCACCAGGGATTAGACCTAAATATAAAGGAGCAGAGTGTGAGTGGCCCTCCTCGACCTCTCCCCTCCCCAAGGCTCCCATTAACACATCACACGTGAAAGTCATGCTCTTTGCCTTTTTTGACTCAAAGGGGATAGTGCACAAGGAGTTTGTACCTCTTGAACACCTGTAAATGCCTAGTTCTACAAACAAGGGCTCCAGAGACTCAACAACAGGGTCACCGGTGTCTGAAAGGACATCAGCACTTCGTGGAAGCTTCACCATGACAACAAGCTGGCCCACACCACCTGACACTACCACACATTGGTGTGGAAACGCTTCTACAACCTCCCTATAACCTCAACCTTACTCGACAGGCCTATTTTTGTTCCCTCGTCTGAAAAGGGTCATGAAAGCATCACATTTCAAGACAAGTCAACATTGAAGCAAATTTGAGAGCTCTAAAGGAGCTCTAAAGGAGCATAAGAGGCATGGAAATCATGCTGGCAAAAATGTATGAACGCACAAGAAATATACTTTGAAAAATGTTAAGTTTTAAACCTATCTGATTAATAATTTTTTTTTTTTTAAATGCAACGCATTACTTTTTGGACATTTCTTCTAAGTTTAGTTTTTATACAATCTCTTTTCTGTATTTGTTAATACATTACCTTTAGTGTAAGCTATTTTACTTCCTTTTATATTTTCAGTTCTATGATATTCACATTATGTTTAAATGGTAACCACATTATTCTATACTATCTACTGAATAGAAGGGTTGCCTTTTATATTTCAGGATTAGAGAACAAAAACAAATATTAATCATTGAAAATCACTTTATTGTTTTTCAAAATATTCCCCATGAATTGAATTGAATTTGCCTTATTTTACGTGGCGAGACTCGGGCCATCAGGCCCGCTCTGACCACTCAAATTTCGCTACGCTCCTTTCATCTAGCAGAGAAAGAAGGTATTTCTTCGGCGAGAAACAGGCGATTTGAATTTAGCTCAGAGGCGTCGTTTAGGCTTGAGGATCTTTTACATGCAAATAAATCTACGAACATGGCACAGCCGGCTTTACTTCCCCTCCGAAGGATTTTTTCGCCCTTAAAAAGCCACGCCTTCGATTGGGTTTGAACCCGCCAACTTGGATACAACAGTCCAGTACGCTAACCGTTACACCATCGCCACCGCCTTCGCCATGAACATCTATACACTTTTGCATGCGTTTGAACCAATTGTCGAAGCACTTTCGCCACTCTGATTGAGGTATCTCCAAAACATGCATTCTGAATGCAGCAACTGCTTCTTCAGGTGTCGAAAAACGTTGACCTCTCAGTTTGTTTTTTATGTACGGGAATAAAAAGAAGTCATTCGGTGCCAAGTCAGGACTCTACCGTGGATGACTCATCAAATCGATGTTTTGTGTGCTTAAAAATGCAGTTGTTTGAGCCGATGTGTGAGAGCTCGCATTGTCGTGATGAAGAGTGATCTGTCTTCGGCGGTTGATTTTCCTGATTTCTTGGAAGACAGCTGGCAAACAAATCGTTGTGTACCACTCAGAATCAGGGGGGGATTAATATTTTTGCCGCCTGTAGGCACATCAAATTTGCTGCCCCCTGTTTAAAATTGATGTTACATTTCAAATTGTAATGTTTCAGTAACAATTCCTCATTAATTTGAACGTTCTAACTTTAAAAGTAACATTACATTTTGCACATTGTTTTCATAAATTAAATAATTTTTTTGGATTAGCTAATTTTGGATATAAAGTGTATCTTCATAGCAAGTAACGTTTCAACACTGAAACGTTAACATTAAAAGGAAACTAAAACATGACAACTAGAATTGCAACATGTTTTCTTTCGTCAACAGGCCTTACTTTCGGATTCATATACTTCTGAAATTATAAGGTATACTCTAATGAAGTAGACAAATAAATAGCTTGTATTAAATATTAATATGATAGATTTTTATTTACAACAACTGAACGATTAGAATATTACGACATTGTAACTGTTTTTGTAACAGTTTTTATAATTTTTGATTTACCATTATAAACAAGGAATATAACATTTAACTTTTTGGATGTTTTTTTTTATACAGTTGAAATAACGTTTTGTTAATTATAGCTAATTTGATGTAAAATTTTGCGATGTGCCTTTTGGTGAGAAAATTCATCAATAATTATAGTATAATCTAAAACGCTGAGTTAATTTTCTTTGATACACAATAACACTAAGGAGTTCAGTCGATACTCTGTCATTATAGAATGCAAATAATTTTTAATCCTTTTCAAACAAGCGAATGAACGTTGTGCTGTGCAATTGGCCACCAGAATACATAAAAAGATTCGAAGTGCAATGTCAACGTTAGGATAAATACATTCTAATTCTTCTTTCCGTAACCACTTTAATAAAGCTGCAGTATTTGTTGGCTTAACATCTTTGTCAAGGATTTTTAAATATGAACTTAAATGTATAAGCTCACAAACAAGCGATTCTTTATGATCTTGGGGAAATTGTGAATATAAAAATATCGCTGCTTTTTCCAAATCTATCAAAGCTAATTTTTCTATTTCAATGACAGCCTTCAATTTGTCATATACATCTTTATACGCTTGAAGTCTCTTATTCAATTCTGCAAGTAATTTATCAACAATAACCAAATAAGTGTCGATTTTAAACTTGTCTCATGCGGTCAGTTCTGCTGCATTCTCGTTAGTTTCATCACATTGCATTTTACATTTCCTTTTTCTTTTGTTTTCCGATTCATACGTTTCAGTATTTGACAGCTTCTTACACTTCTCTTCAAAAAATTCAAAATTGTCTCTGTTCGTTTTTAAAAGTTCTACAAGCGAAGTGTAAATACCAACCTTGGCACTTAAATTGATATCGACTTTTTGCAGTTGTTTGTTCGACGCATTCAAGTGGTCTAAAATGAATCCCCAAACCTCGGTCATAATAGCAGTTTCAAGTCGATTTAAAGCAACAATAAGACCTTTAGCTTCTGCACACGTTGATGGTTTTTGCGTAGAATCATCAGATATAATTTGAAGGGCATCTAAAACATTTTGCCAACTATGTTTTAGAGCTTGACATGCATCATCTCGAGCTGACCAGCGCGTAATTGAAAAACGTTTCAAAGAGGATGTACTGGATCCTTCATCTACTAAATTTTGAAGTATGTCCCACCTTGATGTAGATGCACTAAAGAAATTAAATAAAATTTGTAGAAGTAGAAAATAAGTACATGTTTCAGTGCATGATTCAGCTGCATTTGTACCAACTAAATTTAAAGAATGAGCAGAACGGGATGAATTCAATTAGAGCATTTACATCTTTCATCTTACACGGGCTTGAAGACCTGTGTAAAGACCGGACATATTTGACACGTCGTAGGACTGACCACGACAATTATTAATGTCCAGTTCGTTAATCTCCATAAAATTACATACAGCGTCGAACATCTCCTTTGATTTATGGCCTGTGTTTGGAAGGAATTCCAAAAATGACTCTTTTGGTGTACCATCTTTTCCCACATGTCTAATAACTATATAAGAATATTTTAGCAACACAACTCTGCATTAAAAATATATTAATGTTAACATTTATTTATCACAAGTTATTAGTACATGGAAAAAATATACAAGCTGAAAACTAAATATGTTATCTGATCTATATGTTTATACTAACTCGGTAATAGAATTGTCGAATGAACTGCAGCAGTGCTCAGTTTCACATATAGATTTAAAGATTTTTTTTTTTTATTTTGGTCAATTTCATTTTGACATTTCTCTTCCTTTTCTTTTCGGATTTTTACTTATTGACTACCACTGAGACTTTTTCGATAATCACTCATTTTAAAACTTCAAAATATCATTTTTACTCAGCAGGCTCTTACAATAAATGATACACAACAATAGTAACAAAAGAAAGAAAAGGGTTATTTCCAGATCCGTCTTCTAGAACTCACTCGAGAAGTAATAGATGTCGCTACTTTCTATATAGCGCAATATGAATGCATGGCGAAATCCGTCAGCGATTTCTGATTGGCTAATTCAAACTCCTTACTCCAAGAATGTAATTCTTTCTGCTCAATCAACCAATCAGAAGTCGTTGGCGAATCCTTTTCATGTATTTGTAACATTGAAAATGTCCCCATTTGAAATTCAAACTTAATTTATAAATCAAAGGTTGAGGGGCGGCTTTAGTCTCGTTTAAATCATTTTTAAAATAAAAATATGATTTATGCTGTTATAGTTTTTAGAGAACCTAAATTTGTCTTAGAAAATATAAAGAAAATATTGCGCCTTTGGAAATTTGCCGCCATAGGCACATGCCTACTGTGCCTATGCGTAAATCCACCTCTGCTCAGAATTGACTGTTCTGTGTTGTTCTAGTGGTACGGTTGAGACATGTCCAGTTTTTCCGAAAAAACAGGCAACCATCTTTCTTTTTTTTTTACTAGGCTGTCCGGGTGACGCCACGTCCAAGGGGAAGGTGCCGACGTTTCGGTCGCCATTCTGCCACCTTCCTCAGGGCGTAATGCCGCAGGCACTGAAAATTTTATTAAGTGATCAATTCGATTGATGTATGAAATTCTAGGATAGGTGTAGAAAAAACTTACTTAACCAGGGGAAAAAATATTGATTTGTGATGTTTCATGAGACTTGCTCACTATTAGTTAGAAAAAAACCCTTTTTATTGTTTGAAAAAAATCTACATACTAAATATTATATTGAAACACAATTTGTATATGTAAGCCTAGGCTTTTGCGACACGAGTTACAATATACTTGGCTGTATGAGAGTGGCTACATACTAGGTACAAATGCCATCATACTGCAATCTTCCTCGGGGCAAAATGCACGGTGGGCCCCACATGGGTTAGAGATAGGCAATAGAACCTATGTGACCTTGTTCAGGGTAAAATGCACAGAAGTTGCCTGCACATTGGTTAGACAAGCAATAGAACCTATGTGACCTTCCTCGAACTACATTTATAGTACTCAAAATGCCTATTAGTCTGTTAATAATCCCATTTTCGAATTTTAACATTATTTTACCTATTTAATTTGCAAGATTTTTACATCATCTCAAGGAATGACAATTGTGTTGTTTATATGCTCAGAATATCACAACAAGCAGTTTCAACACTTCTTGACTCTAGTTATTGTCTTGAATTACAATTGCGCTTACTCAGACAGGTTTATTTCTTAGAAATATTTTCAGATTTTCAGATTCATATTTCACCTTGATCAGAGGCATCACAAAATTTTATCAACTGTTACGTATTCCTGTTCAATCAGTCTGCCAGTTTTATTGACAGTAGGCCTTGCTAAGTTCTAGGATGCTGAAAATTTATCTTAAAACCATAAAAGTGCTCTTGGTGAAATGAATTTGATTGTTTTTCAATACTAGTGCATGACCTTCTTTGGTCAACCATGCTTTAGAGCAGACAAGCGGCATAATTTTCATTAAATCTTGGCAATGTATAGTAATTGTAGAGCACTGTCAATTGCATTTTTCTAATATGTGCACTATGTTTCTCATTGCTTCCAGTTTTCTTGTAAAAAAAAGAAACAACAACTTGAAGTTGCTAACTTCAAAGTGACAATGAAACAACTTGAAGTTAAATAATTATATTCTAAAAATTTATTTTCATTTCAATTTGTATTGCTTTTTTAAAAAAATTATTATGCCTTCTTTCGCCTTTCAAAAACATTCTCAGACCCATAAATTGAGAGGTTTTAGAGCTTAAAAATCTAAAATTTACTCGTTTATCTTCGTTATAATATCAAATCTATTAATACATTGTGTATGTTATTAGTTAATTTGGTGTATCTTCTATATGTGACCTTTAAATGGTTATGAAATCTTTGTGGATTTGTCAATTTTCTGGGAAAATGTCAACGAATATTTACAAGGTATCTTCAACAAATCGACTGTTTGAATGTGTATTTTCCTTCGTTTCTTTTCTTCTCCCTTTGTTCTTCATTTTTAGTTTGTTCTATAATTGTTTGTTATAATATATTTCTTTACTGCTTTTTGTTTCATTACTACATCTTTATTGGGTGTCTATTAAACATTTGTTTGTTTTTTTATTTCTCGTCGAAGAATGACCACTACACTGGAAATGTGGAATTGGAGATTTTATTGTAATTGTTTCAGGTACTGATGAATTTGGACTCAGCGACATCAGTGTGAGCAAGTTGATTCTTCAAAAAATTAACGAAATTAAAGCAAGGGAGGAGTTCTTGGCAACAAAGGAGAAATACAAATCACAATTTTTTTCTCTCCTTTTATTTTGTTTCATGCTTTCTTTTATTCTTTCTTTCTTTCTTTCTTTTTTCTTCATTTGTTGTTTACAATCATTAATGTATTAGTTTCAATGTCTTCAATACAATTAGTCTTTGTGCTTAGCTTGTTCATTTGGTTACTTGAGAAAAGTAGTTGGCAGCTTATTCCTTCCTATTATTATTTTATTTTTTTTCTTTTTTTTTTCATTTTCTTTTTTTAAATTCTTATTCTTTATTGTCTTAATCTTTGTCATCTTCTTCTTCTTACCCTTCTAGTTCTTATATTCCTTCTTTTCCTTTTCCTTCTAATTTCTCCCCTCCATTCCCTTCTATGAATGCATGCATATATATGCATGTTTTCTGTGAATGCAATGCAATCCCATAATTTCTGTAGCAAATTGAAGCACACGAATAAGGTTTTTTGTTTGTTTTTTTAGTACAATTTTTCCTAAAATTTTCTCTCCCCCCCCCCCCCCCCCCGTTGATTTTTCTTCAATAAATCAAAAACAAGAACGTGTAGCCAATAAAAGAAGGGTAGTTTGCAACCAATCTTAAAATGTGTCACTATTTTCCCTGAGAAAAAAAAAATGAATGAGGTTTTTCAAATGAGACGTTTTGCGGCTTTGGCAATATAACAGTTATTCCCAACTTCTTGGGTCTCAATCAACCAGTCAAACGCAATCAAAGCTGTTGATTTTTAAGGGTGAAAAAAATCCTTTGGATTGTAAAGTAAGCCAGCTGTTCCATGTTGTAGATTCACTGTATGTGAATGATCCTCAAGTCTAAAAGAGGCTTCTGAACAAAATTCAAATAACTAGTTGTTTTTTTCCCCCAAGAGATTCCTCCTTTCACTGCAGACAGTGAAAGGTGCGTAGCGTAATTTGCATCGTCAGGTGGCAGAGCAGACCTGGCCTCAGCTGTGCCCCAGAATGTAAGCCGGAATTAAATTGAATTAAAATCTTTATCTTCATCTTGTCTTTCTCCTTCTTCCTCTCTTTTCCTCTCCTCTTCTCTTCTTCTTTTCTTCATGTTATGGCACTGAAGCCTAACCGATGTTGGTGAACCACATGCTCTTCCTTTGCTTCTGAAGCTGTGGCACACTGTAACTGCTTTCATAGTGGCCCATGTTCACTCCCTTAAACTTCAAGACCCTTCTCTATCAACATTCACCTACACTCAGGGACATGGCCCCTTTGAGTGAGAACTGACAGGGCAGTAAACCGGCTGAACAAGCAAGAGCTAGTACATGCCTCTGGAGGTCAGATAAGAAGTTTTCTTCTCATCGCTGGGCTGAAATACAGCAGGAAACCTTTCCTTGTATAACTAAAAGGTTAATGTTAGACAGTCATCCTTATATACCTGAAATCAATCTATTCATTGTTTCAATCAAGAACATTAGTGTTATTATCAAGAGGCATTTTTGTGTTCTAAGTGGAAGATGGCATTTAGGTTAGAAGTAAACAAGATCATGGTTCGAGAATGAAACAATTAACCTGTCTGCTGTGCTGACGGTGAGCTGAAGTGTTATTCGTGCACCTGTACTAATGCTTTTATAAGCTTTAATAAAATACATTTGCTTTTAACACTTTCATTCTTGATGAATAAACAGGGAGTTTTGCCAGTCAATAGGACAATATCTTTGGTAGTGGTGACAGGAAATACTTGCTCCTTAAAAATGAATGACCCATTTTCTTCAATTTGAAAAGATAATAAAATTTAAATAGGGTGTAATCGACCTAGTATATAACCAAAATGTTGGGTGAAGACCAGTGCAAAGATATCTTACATGTGGTAATCTGCCTAACCATTCAAGCTGTGGAATAAAGAAAAATGAAATTTCCCTCCATTTGTGCTTTGCGCAGTTGCTTAACAAAGGAGACCCATTGTGGAGACTCTCTCAGTCGGCTTAGAAAGAGAGAGATGTGCAAATAGCCTAATTAAATTCTGATGAATTAGTTTGTCTTGGAGAAGATGTGTAGTCACCCTCATCAGATTGGGAAACCATAAATTTCATGTGAAGGCAATTTTAAAAGCAACTGTTAGACGTGTTATGCATTACTTGTTGGTATCAGATGTTTAATCATTGTGTTATGCATAACTTGTTGGTATCAGATGTTTAATCATTGAAGGGAAGGTGATGTAAAAGTTGCACGTTTTAATTGTTGCAGACACTGTCTCATCCAACCCCTTCAACGAATAGCTGCAATTCAACATTAACTATTATTGAGCTTGCAACTCGAGATTGTAGAACCATTAAAATTTACTGTATCACCATAGATATCTTGCTATCTTTGTTCACTGTCTAAGCAGCTAATAATTTGTGTGACCAGTATTTGTAATATCTACCTTTAAATTTGCACTGTTGAGATGCAAGAGGCAACCGTGAAGGTATTAGCAGTACTGTAGAAGCACTTCAGCTTTAATTGCTCTCACTTTAGTTCAGTATATGTTGCTAAAAATTAAGACTCTACAAAAACAATAAAGTAGTTTAAGCCAAAATAACATATCCAATTTTTTTTCCAATTTGCATTCAATAACATGCGACGTAACTGCATCTACATCCAACATTCATTGTGCAACAATAACCACTCTGTTGTTTTGAAGGTTAGAAACTGTGATTTCTGTTCTGGATGAGACATGTGATTGAAACAATTTGGCCAAAATATTTTTGGTGAAAAAATATATACTTCAAAACAATATTTTATACAATTTATGTTGTTAAATCAGCTTGATTTTGATTATTTCACATTGCATTAGATGTAATATTTATCCAAAATATCTTTATCAGTTTTCATAATTTCATGTTCATCTTATTTCTTTTTTTAGAATGGACTTTCATCTACAAAAGTAGTGTGAAAATTATAACTTTAGGCTGGTTGTTATTTTGGCAAGGTTGGAACTTATTTTATCATATCTCATTATATTTAAATTTTAAAACAGCTAGATCCTTTTATGATTTTTGCTCGATCTTTTTTGTGATTCTGTGATCATCAATTTTGTTTGATCTTTTGCTCTTATTCATCACACAAACAAAATCATTTTTGACATATCTGGTTTTGTTGTAATAATTTCAGTCCTTACAGCTAAAAATTAATTATTCACATCTTAACACAATAATATTCATGCCAAATTGATTAAGATTTTCACCTCATTGTAGCTTGGTAATGAGCTATTTTTCAATTTTGGTACTTTATTCACTTATAGTTTGTTTTATTCATTGCTGCTGTGACATGCTTTTAGAACAGGTTTTGTACAATACACATAAATATAATTAATCTTGTGTCTATGGAGTAAAAATCTAAAAGGTACTCTCAAAATCTGAAATGCTTAGTGGCATGGGTTAAAACTGTTATTACTCTGAAAGTTCATATCACTTTCTTTTTTACTTTAAAAGTAATGAGAAGGGAATATTAAGAAATTCCAATCTCGCTAAATTAATAAGCACCACTACACACTATTATTCAACTATGTTGACAAGATAATGATGTTTGGATCTACAATCTCTGTCTTGTTATTGTTTCAGATACGGACGAATTTGGTCTTAACAACGTAAATGTGGGGCGATTGCTCCTTCAGCGAATAGAAGAAATTCAAGCAACAGAAGAATTTTTGAGAGGTGTCCGTGATAGAAACATCTAAAATAAAAAAGTAATTAACTCTGTGCCTAAAGCAATGTGAAATATTGCTCTTTCAATAAACAAAGTAAATTATCAGGGATGCATTATATCCAACTGTAATTCTCAAGGGATGTATGTAATCTGCAATTTTTTTATATACTATCTAAAGTTTTGTGCACAGTGTGGTGTGATTGCAAGAATAATTATATTAACAATTTTTCTTGCTGAATTTGAGGTATCACTTTTTTGACCGCAGTCTCAAGTTCCCTTACAGTTCTGCTGTTAATCATATTTTTTTTATTACCAAACAAGCTGACAACTCTAGAGCAGTGGCATAGTTCGAGGCAGTGTAAGCAATATTACTTGAAAATGTTCATTTAAAATTTTATAATTTTAATGTTTTACTTACATTTTTCTAAAATGTAATGTTTTAATTACATTTTAATAATAAGAATAAGATTTTTATAAATTTTGGAAGTTATTGTCATGAGAGTGGTTGTAATATCTCCAGTAGAAATATATTTAAAAAAAATATACATGACTAGTGTTAAACTTTGTTACATGTTGGCATTTTCTCTAACAATCTATTTATTATAAGTAAGAAATGCTTTTAACACACATTTTCATTTTTAATAGTATCAAATTATACAATATACAATTTTTTGTATTTGATTGATGTGGAAGGGGGGTGACCCTGTCAATATTGCCCTAAGCAACTCTTACTCTAGTTCTACCACTGTCATGAGGCAGATGAACTTCATGAAAGAGTTACCTGAACATGTGACTGTCTAGATCTTGTTTGAAATTTCTTCTAATTAATGACTTGTCTTTACGTTATTCCGCCTTATTGAACAATTCAAATAAGTTGGATATTTATTTTTCCCAAATTTCCTTTCAATTTTACTATTTTTTTAAATATATTTTTCAATAAATTGAATGAGACATTGATGTATTCGTTCACTACCATGGCAAATTGAAAAGTTTTGAGCTTATTAATAGTCTTAAAATATGATTAATTGATAGATTACTTATTAGCTGTTTAAGGCTATGCCCACGTAATTCGTCTTTTTGGTATTCCGTGAGAGTGAAATTGCACATGCAAAGTTGAAATCTGTACAAGCATACAACTTCATATGTGTGCTATCTTACCACAATGTGACTCGTTGCTATCACTGGATCTCATGGTTTATATTGCTTGTATTATACTTAACAAATATTCTGAGGAAAGTATTTGTAAGAATTAAACTTTGGAGAAATCTAGACCTAATGGAAGATTTATAATTTTGCTTTGAATTGTAAAGTATGTATTATTTTTTGTGCAAAAGCAACTACATAACACTGTATATTCTTCAGATTACATAACCTAATTCTGTAGTAATCAATAAATTGCTAGATATTATTTTTCTCTGAAGAGGTAACAAGTATAGCCTGTTTAGTGTTGCTTTCCACAAAATTCCTACACATACTCCAACACAGAACTGGTACAAAAGGTCCTTAAATTGGACTTCAGTATTGCTGAAGTAGATAGCCATTTAGTAATTTTTTAATATCAACTGGCAATACACCTAATTTAGTATGTATAATGCCAATGTTAAAACAAGCAAGATAAACTATTCAAAATTTCAATTATGTCCTTTTAAGCAAATGTATAAGTATGATAATCTTATGGTGTATAAAATAGGTAATGGTAAGGTTTAGAAATGTATTTACATTCTTGCCCTCTGAAAGCCACACTACTTGGTCTTGGGAGAAAATGTGGCAAGACCTTGAAGACAGTATGATAGCCTTCATGTTTAGGCTGCATGAAATTTCCACCTTCTGTGAAAAGCAGTGTGCTTGTGCAAATATTCACCCCACATATACCAAGTGTGTTATTGCATGCATTTCACTTGCGTGTGAAATTGAATGAAAATAGGTATTGTGTAGGCATAGTCTTCAGCTATGCATCATTGAAGGTGGGAAAATTCCCCTAAATAATCCTGAAGAAGGTTGCAGTGTAACTGAAAAAGGTGGCTAACTTGCCAAGGACGCCACAGGTCCATTCAACCAAGTTTTTTTGAAGGGGCAGTGGGCCACATTAATGCAGTTACAAATGCAGCTCACATATTTGGCATCTCACATGTTGGCACATGTAAATCATTGAAAGGTAAAAAATCATTTGGGTGTTATCCAGACATTGATGAAAAAGCTAAAAGTCTACCATGACTGTATCATGATATGCCCATCTGGAATAACTCAAAATTGTTTATGATTTCACTCTGACCCCATTAGTTGTATGTTACTTTACAAACTTTCAAGATGTTGATGACTGAAGTTTTGAACCATTTTATGGCACAGAAATATAAAATTCACTAAAGAAAAATATATTTTTTGGTAAACAAAGTGTGGTTTGAAGCACAAATGCACTAATAATTCAGCAATAGCAGAACATTTCTCTGTTGCCTACTGAGAATGAAAAATGCATATTCTTTTATTCAGATTATTAATTATTGGTGTATATTAATCAGAACCTCCTCTTTGGACAGATGAAATGTGAATTAAATCAAGATCTATAAAATGTTTACTAAATTAACTTACTGAAGTATTTTCGAAAGAAATTTCATTGATATAGTTTCATGTTCTTTTCTGTGAATAGTTTTAACCCATCTAAAAGATGAAATGTAAACATGTTGCTTAATCATTCAAATCCTAAATAGAGAATATCTTTACATTTGTTTTAATTCATGTGGTTAAACCAATACAATATGGTGTTTTCTCTAAGCTTTGAGGATGAAGCATTCCGTAGAATTAGGCTAATTTTTACAAAATGTTATTTTTCTAGTCATTCTCTTTTGCAGATGTTCTGAACTTGTTTGCAAATAATAAATTTTCTTGTGTGTGTGAAAGATCAGATATGCTCTTCTAAATCATTCATTAAGTTATTTACTGCTGCCATGACAGTAAATTTTGTATTTGAATGGACTTAACGATTAAAAAATGTATTGCATTGTGACCTGTCTCATCATACCTTTCTATTACTAGTAACAATTGTTTAAGACTGAAATTAATTGAAAATGAACAATGAAATTAGTTTCAAAGAAACATTCAGCATAAATAATTTACAGCCATCTTTAGAAAATTTTTTTAATGGGTTTTGGGGTGTTTGTTGCATCAGTTTGCCACCGTGGAATTTTTAGTCATCTGGCATGATTGTTGATCAATACTTTCCGTGAATTTCATAAGCGCTTTTTTGAATTGATTTCTTTCATTCAAAAATTAATTTCAGCAAAAACTTACTTTGAGTAAATATTCATTCATTTACAGTCTTACCTATGTACAGTTACTCCCATTATGAAAGTTGCTCGCCTTTTTCCATCTAATACTAACATCATTTCATATAATCCAGTATTGATTCTGAAAGTCAAAGAAAAGGTTGGGGAAAAATTCAAGAGCAATAATGCATTTGTTTCAATTTTGATTGTGCAAAATGGTAGCTAGTCAAGTGAGAAAGCATTTATGTGTAGATACCAGAGTAATTTTCTAAATGGAAGTTTCTAGTTCTCTTAAGATTGTTTTGTATTATATGTGTACCTTTTAATTGTGATTGTTTTCTGTGCAATTTTTGGTTTGCTATTATTGAGCATGAATGTGAAAAAAGATTTATATGACGCATTTAAAAATAATTTGTTTTGTAAACTAAGAGTTTTATGAGAAAAAAATACGGTGCGTAGATGAATAATGTTGATCATTGGTACGATGTGATGTTAGACATTAAAATATAACGTATAACAAAAAGGAAAATGTTGAATTTCTCTTATTTATTCCCTGTGTTGGGGGTTGTGATAACCAACTGATCTCTACAGTATCCGAGGAGGGCATGCCGTAATTGTGTCATGCCAGTTGCTGAATGTCGAGCGCTTCAAATACGATGTCCAGACCCCCATCGAAACCGCGAGTTATGACTACTGCAAAGAACGACGGTGCCAAATAATTTTGTAATTCAACGCGAGATTGAGTTACAGCATTTTTGCAATTGCTGAATGTATGAGGCTTTCACCTAAACGGGCATAAATGAATATCGGAAGAGACAGACACTTGCCGCCCGTTGCGCCACTGCGCTTGAAAACTTCGAAGCGTTCGGGAATCAGAAGCTATTCTTGTCGCCTGCTTCGCGGATGCGTTTTTACGAGCTGCAATTCGTGCTACCAACAAAAGTCTGTCCTTAGCATTCTCACCAGCCACTGGTTCCACTGCGGAGAGAATTTACGGTTAAAACATTGAGAAAAAAGATAAGGCAAAAATGTGCGTTTAAACTCGATAATTAGAATGTCATAAGAGTAACTTATTTTTATTATTAACCATAAGACAAGTTTAGTCATTTCGTGCAAGTACTAAAACATTAGACACTTGCTTTGCTGAAAAAATGGGCCCTTAATCCTTTCCTGGCAGTTGTTTTCCAAGGAATATGTTAGAAAAGCATTATTATTTTAAATTTTGCAAAAGTGAGATTACCCCCTTTGTTTTTTAATGTTTTGTCCCTACTAAAACTCTATATAGCATCTGAAGTATTGGGGGCCTTCTTGGACCTCGCAATATTTACAGTGTTTATCCCACTACCAAAGTTAAAATTACACTAAATGTTAAAAATAATTGTGAAGGAATTTAATGTGGAATTAATTGCAAAATGTTGAAATACAAATGCTACGGTATGAGTTTCCCTTTAAATATAATTTTTTACACGTATTAAATGTAAAAATATGTACTATTCCAGGAAATGTGGATTTATCAAATATTTTCAAATTACTTCAAAAATCGTAATCCGTTAACGTATAAAAAAAAATGAAACTAATAAACAAACGTAATTTAGTTGCGACTGGTGCCCCAAAAACCGGGATTATAGCTCCAACGAATGACGAAATTGTAATTTCCAAAATTCAGAACACTAATATAACACGTAAGCAATTCATGTAAATTAATTAAAACTAAGTTTACTAAAAGTTTATTCATCTACGTTTAATAAAAATAAATATTACGGAAACTACTTACATAGTTTTAGGCGCTGTGTCCATTTCAGGGATGTACACCTCCTGCTACTAAACTGAACACTCCAGTATTTGTATTAGTTCTGCATTGAAACAATTGACTGTAATAGAATTCACACAAAACAAAAAGAACTTGGTTTTGAAAATCCGGTGATCGCACTTCAGCACCTTGTAATCAGTACTAGGTTTTTGGTCACGTTTTACGCTAATTCATTTCCTGATCTTAATTGTTATTGCTGATACTATAATGGTGATAATGAGATAAAATAATTTTGTTTCGAAAATTTCATTGTTCTGGTGTATATTGAAATAGTAATGAATCGTCTTTCACATATTCGTCTTGACAACGACACCCTCGGAGACTCGCTGCCGGGAAGGTCACGGCATTCACCGTGAAAAAGTCATTGCGTACATGGAAAGGGGCTTCCTTCCAGAACGCCAACTTTACACAAAAAGGGGCGAATCGGGAGATGGATTGGCGGTGGATTTGTATGTGTGTGTGTATATATATATATATATATATATATATATATATATATATATATATATATATATATATATATATAACAAAGATAATATATGTTATAAACAAGCTAAATTATAGAACATTAAGTTTTTTAAACAAAATATTTAGTTTAATATTTACTAAATACTTTGTAGTTTCAAAATAAAAATAGAAATAATTTGTGATTAAAATCGTTGAATTCAAAGTTCCAAACCGACGAAGAATTAGGGTATTAATTTCTTTTTTTTTTTTTTTTTTTTTTTTTTTTTTTTTTTTTTTTTTTTTTTTTTTTAAATTCTATGATACGAATGTGAACAGATAGAATGATAGGGAGTTGTGCAACCTTGCAGCCTAAGAACAAGCCGGCATAGATGTAATTACATACAAACCAGCCTTGGTTACGATTAAGCTTGTACATAAACATAACATATATTCTTGTTCGTCTTCAAAAAATTGAGTCGGTGCTGTCTTTTGGAGCGGGCAAGACTGGACATGCTGTAAATTTAGTTTTATATAATGCGCAAATGCTTCAATTACGTAGCGCATCCAGACAGTAAGTTCCCCTATTTTGTGAAATAAAAGCAGTTACATGCAAGACCCTTTTGGCAACAAGAACAGTAATGTTTGAGCATTTTTCGACATAGTCACCTCACGAATTGAGACCCTTCACATATCGTGGTATCAGGCGCGGATCCACCCCCCCCCCCATAAAAAATTTCAGAAACTATTAATTTTAACTTCTCTGGAAACTTTTGAGTAACTGTGGTACTGAAACAGCACGTACTTTGTCGCCCCTATTTTCACGTAAAAAGTACTCAAATGTTCAAAAAATTGGTTGCTTTACGGCCGGCACATGATTGATACTAAAAGATCTGTTGCGCATGCACAATTTCCCCATCTAAATGCGTATACTTTTAAAGCAAAAAAAGGGAAATTTACCTTCTGGTTGCGCCTCATAAATAATTACTCTGGTGAGTCATAATCACATCACAATTACCGTTGGTTTTTTGACAGCATCGCCGTTGTCTTTACCGTTGCTGAGAGGTCCTGGTTGGAGTCCCGTGAAGGCGGATTTTGGACTCTGCGTAGCCGAGTCGGATTGAGCCGCTGCCTGAGGGGAATTCAACCGGCTGACTACTTTTCCTCCCATGAATAGTAGGCGATCGGGCCATCGACTACACGCAACCTTTCCTTCCTTTTCCTTATCCTAACCTCTGCTCTTACATGCACTGTCACACATGTCACGACCTAAGGCCCATTCACAATGCGTTCGTATGAGCTTAACACAAGACGTTAACTTAAAAGCTTGCAAGTTTCAAGCTTCTGGGCTTATGCTTAAGTAAGAAATGAACTAATCACAGTACGGGAACTCAAAATCGAGAATCGAAATATGAGTGAAGTCGATAGACTAACGTCATGAGCCATGGATACAGTCGATACCTCGAAATCGATTCTCACATCCAACAAATAGTAAAGTAGAATATCTCACACCAATAGAAACTCTTATGTTTATGTCTGACATTGTGAATACTTGAGTCTACCACTATGTTTACGTGAATGGGCCTTGGGAGCTTGGCCCAGCTGGAGTGGTGCCCCGTTGGGGAGGAACCTGGAGGGGGATATCCCGCAACCCGCGGTTTAGGCCAGTTTCGGATCTCAAGTCCCTGCTGCCCCCACCCCTTCAATGTAACTTTCACTGCACGTAAAGAATTAACAGCTACATTACGTGCACTAAACCAAATTATGAATGAAATGTGCCATTTCAATAAAATAAATCTACAGATATCAATGTGTAGTATGTGAAAAACCAGGTACATCCCCTATTCTTCACAAGCGTGAAAGACTTTCGTCGAATTTTCAAGAAAACTAAAAGCGTTATGTGTATGAAATATGACACAAAATCGCTAAATGGGAGGATTAGAGATAGCACAAAGTAACAAACCAAAACATGTTCATGCCGAAAGTTTTTCAACGTCTGATATCATAAAAGGCACCCATGCATGTTCTTTTCCAGTAACGAGACCGAAACAAGGATTTGACGACCTAAAATCGGAGATGGTTTTGTTGAGGGAGGGAGGCTGGTAGCCGTAGGTTGGCGTTGGGCAGGGAAAGCCCCCTGATGGCGAGCGCGCGCTGTGCAGGGGGCGTAGCGTGGCGAGGCGACTGTCAGCTGTCTGCGTCGGTCGGCCGCCAGGGCTTCAACTGACGCCCGCGCGCCTGCGGCCCCGCTGCGAGCAGCCGCCGCTGCGCGCGTTGTGGTCGGCGCTGCGAGGGCCACGCGGCTGCGCATCCGGATGCCTTGCTTCGCCGCTCTCCGGCACCCGCTGGCGCTCCGGGGCAGGTTTCTTCCTGTGACGTGCATCCAGCACTGAACGTAAACAAATGCGTGGACAAAGTATACTATGCGAAGTATACTATACTATCGATGTGAGCGAAGGTAAGCCATCGTTTTTGCGTCTTATGACCAGGGGTTTTTGCAATACTCCTACGTGCTGGGATATTTACAAAATTCAGAATGGACTTTCGTAGAAAACATGTCGTTAGTGTGTTAGGTAAAAAAAAACACCAAATGGTAGTTCTCAATACCCTTGTTAAATTAATGAATACAGATACATTATCGTTTTTTCTTGATTTTACTGTCTTGCCTTTCTTTGCAAGAAGAGAAAGTATTGCTATCGTGCGCCGAAAAGCAGTGATCTTTCGACAGAAAAAACTTATTTCCGGGCCCTGGAAACGAAAATGTTTATAAATTCTGTTGCTGTATATAGTAAGTTAGTCCTCTGACCCTTGGTGTAGTCAAAATCCATGTTTTGTGGCACCTTGATACGACTGCGTGTGGTCAATGCTGGTGCCCTAGACCGCCTGAACGATTTTCTCCAAAATTGATATTCCCCGATCTATTGAAAGGAAATACAGACCATACCAGTTTGGAATGGATATTTTGATTTTTGGAGGTTCTTTACATGAATCATCATAATCAATTTCTCAAAAAGGCTTCAAGTGTTTTATTAAACTTTGTCCTCGAATAGTGTAAAAGACGCTTAAAAATATGCTGGCCACATTTTCATTGAAACCACCAGATTTTTCAAAAATTGCAAAAGTCAAAATTTTTTGGCGACTTCCTACAACTACAATATTGAAAATAAATATTTTTTCTTAATAAAATCTTGTCTTCAAACACAGATATTGAAATAAATTCATGTATATTTTTTCGAAAATATAAGTACTTTTCGCATCAGTTTGCGTGACGTATACGAATTTTAAAATAATTATGTTTTTCAAAAGCGGATCCACTTTTTTCTTTAAATTTTCTTGTGTGTATCAAGGGACGGTAAAAATGTGGTGCTAGTCCCATTTTTGGCGCACTCTCTGTATTTTCGAAAATTGCAAAATACTAACATTGCAAAAGTACAATATTGAATATTGAGATTTTGTCTTAAAGGAACTCTGTTTTAAAAATCAAATCTTTAAAGAAGTTCTGTATAATGTTTTTTTTTAAAGTTAGTAGTTTCTGCTTGAAGTTACAGCAGTTTATAAAAAAAACTTCTCAAATACTACTCAAATTTGTTTCATGGAGAGAACAAGAGACTCTTAAAACGAGGTCTCATTTTCGTCGAACCCTGAATTTAAGAAAACTAGCATTGAATACACTTCTCCCCATAGAAAGCCACGCAGAGTTTTTAATTGTTTTTGACGTTAAGTAATTAAATTGACTTCAATGCGTCCCTTTGCTTAATGTTTAACGGCCCGCAAACAAACGCATCTTTTAGTGGTGGTACAGAATGGCATAAATTTTTTCGTACTAGTTAATTTCATGTTGTCTTGTATCACGTCTAGCTTTTGCCGCCCCCTCTCTTCCCAGCTGCCAATTATTTGTGCCCAAGAGACATTTTTTCCCTATTTTCTGATTTTTTTTGATCTTAATAGTAGAATTTAAATATGACTTAAAAATTTCAATTAAAATTGTGGAGCCATTTTTAAAAAAATGTGATTTAATCGTTTCTGAAAATATGAAAATTTGAGCTCATTTTCATAGAACGCTTTTGAGTTTTCGAGGAACTTCATTAGAAATAATTTAAAATCTAAAAATGTAATGTTTCAAAACGCCGTTATCTAAAAATATTAACTTGAAAGATTTAAAAAAATACATTTGTGTAATTTTTGGAAAATCAACAGAATACTCGTACATCAATTTGTTATTTATATAAATTTGTTTAGTGCATTTTGCGCTTTTAAAACCAGACGTTTAAGGTGGAAATTGTAAATATTAACAATGAGAAATATGTCGAAAAAAATACATTTGTGTAGTTCTTGAAAAATGAAAAGAATACATAAAAATGGCGTTTATGTCCTGTTTTTCGTGTATTTTGCTCAATCAAGTACTCGTGCTCTCGCACAAAAGTTTAAATTAAAAGATTGGAGCCGTTCTCCCTATTACATCCAGCACTGGATGAAGACTACTAAAATTTTCCAAGGTCTGTACAGATATTAAATTAAAAACTAATTGTGGAGAACAAATAGTATTTAAAGAAAAAATTCCGTATGATTTTAATAATGCTGTACGAGGGGATCCGTTACAAATTTTTGTAATTTAAAAAAAATAATTCAGAGTTAACTGTGAAAATCGGACCAAATCCATCTTTATAAGTTTGCTTCACTCGTTTCCTTGAAGGAATTTAAGAAGAAACGTTTGCAGACATTTTTCATGCAAATTATCTCTAAAATTCAATGCAATCTTGAGCTTTCTAGACGGGCTGGATCTCGCAATCGATTTTCCGCAGAATTACACAACTCTCTCTCTACTAGGTTTATTATTCCGAATGTAAGTTCGTTTCGAGGAAATAAAAACAGTATTATTTTAATGATGAGTTCTACGCTGAGTTTGTCGAGGAAGGCAAATTCCAGCAATCTGTTCTCCTGCTCTGCCCGTAGCGTTTGTACGCCCCCTCGTCTTCTATTCGCATCGTCAGCGCCTGGATACGACCTGAGGCGCATGGCTTGGCAGGGCCTGCGCCCCTCGTGGCGGACAGAGCAAGCAGAAGAGAGTGCAAGGTACGTGCTTCAAAGAAGAGCAGAGTGGAATTAACTCAAACTGGGTGGTTTCATGTGAAAACGTCATACTTTGTAAATAATTGTCACACGGCGGAAATGATTCTCGGCTTATCGGCCTCGCTCCGGAACTCTTCCGTGTAGTCATGGAAGCGTCCACTTTCATGCCTCGTAGTGCAAAATACTATTCCGCAGTGAAATAAAATCTCGCATCGTTAGTGATATATACCATTGATCAAATAAAAATTAAATAATTAATAAACAAAATGGTTCAAAATTGTTTTACTTTAAGACCTTTCACAAGTAGACACTGCAGCGTGCTTCCGAACACCGTGACTAGTTGTAAAGCATTGGTTTAGAGGGATTCTTGCCACGAGCGGCAGATTCGCGCTGCTGTGGCTTTGGGCGTCGCATCCTTGTCACGCGCAGCCCGGGAGCGCCAACAGTAGCAAAGCATTGGTTTAAATGGAGGTCTTCCCTCTGGGACTTGCCGTGGCGTGTTACCTGCTGCATTTCTGTGTTCGTCTTCGCCGAAGAAACCTACCCGCGCCGAACCCTCCTCCGCCCAGGGGGCGGCGGCGGTGGTGGCGGCGTGGGAAGGGCCCTTTCCTTAGGAACTGCTATTCGATGTTGTAACTGCAAAGGTGAGAGCAGGGGCAATGGGCAACGAGCAGACGCGGCAGGCGGTCGCCGGCGTGGCCGAGGCGCTGCAGCAGAAGGTGGCGCCCCTGGCTGAGCAGTGGGAAGCGATGGAGCGGCGGGCGGAGGCGGCGGAGCAGCGCATGCGGCGCACGGAGCGCACCCTCGCGCTCACCGTGCAGGTCGGCCACGCCCGCTCGCCCGCCTCTGGCATTTCATGGCTAATTAATTACGAAAATCTTATTTTACATTCAACCAACTCGTCATTAATTACTCGGACGTTTGAAGAGCCAAAAAGTATTTTTGCGTAATTAAATAGCAATTAAATCGTTCTACAGGATGGTATATTTGTTTTTGTGGTAACCGAGTGTAGTAGTGCCAGCGGAAGAGAGCCCACGCCCGTACAACGCCTTACACCCTCTGCCCCGAACGTCTCAGCGCTCACGTCCGATGTATCTCCCCCGGCCATGTCTATACGCCTCTGACGCCTCCACCGTCTTACACGTACACATCCTGTCCACGCCCACACCCCGTCACAATATCTCAACCGTTTCTCGGTTGAATCGGCCAGCAGTTTAGGAGGTTCCTGGGAATACGAATGTATGTCGAAGCTGTTTCGTTATTGCCAGAAATACCAGGGTAGTGAAGTTTCCGAAATAAAATAATTTTATTTGTGTGAAACAGTCCTTGTTGCAATGTGCTGGAGTCTAACTTAAGTGCCTAGTGGAAATCAAAGCCAGAACCACGTGCGTCGGAGGTGTATATACCTTACACGAACATGACACATAAATGTCTTAATTAATTTACTCGAATTGCTTACTTTTTGTTATATGAATGTCTGAAAATGAGAACGATATAACATTTTATAAATTCTGAGAAAACGTATTTATTTTAGGCTATATTTCAGTGCCAATGTAATTTCGTAATTTAGTGAACTATTGAAATACCATGGTTTTAATGATGAAACAAAACACCACGCCTTCACTGTAATATTGACTTAAATAAACAGATTTGTCAGACTCTATAAAATGTCAGTTATACCGTTCTGGTTTTCACCTATTCATATGTTCGTATTTTGAATTTTTGAAATTACATTTCCGTCATTCAATGGAGGCGCAACCTCCAGTCTGGTGGGCACCAGTCGCCACTGGTCCATACCTTTCTCACCTCCCAGGGCGAAAACCCTCTCACACCTATACCCATGCTCCTCGCACGCTCATACCCCGCTCACGCCGCACTCACTTTCTCGGCCAAACCCCTCTCGCCCCCGCCCCCCCCCCACGTCCATTTTGGTGTCCGCGCCCGCCTGCCGCGTGCGTGGCCGAGGCAGCGCGGCTGATGGGCGGCGCGTGCGCCGTCGGCGTCGTGCGCAGAAGATGGCGGGTGAGCGGCTCGACATGCTGGTGCTGCAGCGCGTGCAGGCTGCCATGCAGGACCGCGTGGAGAAGCTGGTGGCCGAGCACGTGCAGAACGCCTGCATCGTGCGGGTGAGCAGCTCTTCTCTGTTTGTGCTTCTTCTGGGTTCGTAAGCGCCTGCGGTTGCTCGCAGCGATCGGCACTTGTCGCTTCAGCCACTCTGATCGGAATTCAGCCGGCGTCTGGTGGAGAATTCTAGCTGCTCCGATCGGTAGTTTTTCACGATTCCTACGATCAGTAGCAGGCGACTGCCGGAGCGAATCCCCAACAAAGGGATCCCAGATCCGCGCGATCACTCCTTCATCTCCGCTGTTCAACCTCTCACCACACACACGGTTCCTTACATATCGGGAAACCAGTTGGAAGCTTAGAGTTTGTCATAGCCAGGACGGGGAAAGTCCCCGGTAGACCCACGTGTAGGTCGGTGTCGGATCTCGTGTTTCAGCGGCGGAGGGACTCCGCCACCTCGCGGTGTAAATCTTTCAAATCAATAAGAGAATTGGCGGCCATTGCAGTAGACGCGCCCGCAAAACCAGACATTTATTTAATCTGCACTCGGTTCGTGCAGAAAACTATATGAAGGTGGGAGATGACTCGTGAGTTGCAGGTGCAGTGTTGCACACTCTCGACTGACTGCCTGGATACATGCAACGACAAGGCTGTTGACACGCGATGGCTCAGAGATAATTGCTTCCGGAGCGACACTGCGAGGTCCGACGGTGAGGGATTACAGACGAGATTTCGGTACTTTTCTGGATCGAATTTTCTGAATGGAGACGACTTCTAGCAACCGCTGGTTCTGGTTGTACGAAGATGCACTTTCACAATCTTTCATGGAAGTTGCACTTGTGACGTTGCTCGTGAACGTCCTGTGCGGAGGGGAAGCGGAGCCCCCAATGCACGAAGGCTCCTTGCCCACTGGGGGGAGGGGTGGCGCAGCGCGGGCGGGCGTGCGTGCGCAGGCGCAGGCGCAGGGGGGCGCGGCGGGGGCGCGCGCGGAGTTTCGGCGCTGCGCGCGCCTGGACGCGCTGGAGCGGCGCGTGGCGGCGCTGGAGTCGCTGGCGGGGGCGGGGGCGGGCGCCAAGGGCGGGGCCGGGGCCGGGGGCGGGGCCAAGGCGATGCGGCGCCTGGAGACGCGCGTGGCGGCGGTGGAGGCCTCGCTGCGGCACTCCATGGGGTGGCTGCTGCCGCGCGTCGACCGGGTCAGCCCACAACACAACTACTTCTCACGGAAAGCAACTGTTCCAATCGGGAGCTTCAACGTCACCACAAGGGCGTCACTATAGTTATGTGAAAGTTTCCCATTGGATGGCACCGTAACAGCTGACGACCGGTCAAATGCAGCTGTAAATAAATCGTAGTATACCCTTACGAACCTGGCTCCAACCACACGCCGCCCGGAGCACAACCCCAGCGGGCGGGTGCTCTGATCGGGAGTTTTCCGTCATTTCTCCCATCGGTGTCTGGCGAATGCTAGTGCAAATCTTCTTCGCTGCCCGGATGATGCCGAAGCTCGGGCTGAGAGACCCACGTCTCGACTGTCATGTTGCTGGCTTCTTCAGGGCAAGGAGTTCGTATTTTTTGAGTGTATCGTCGTTGCCCTGAGGAAGCCTGCAACATGACAGGCAAAACGTTGCCCTCTCAGCCTGCGACGCAGCATCCCCGGCAGCGAAGATGATGTGGACTCGAGTAGCAAGCGTTTACAAGTCCCGTCTACGAATGCACGCCGGTGCAGTTCTCTAACAAAGGACCCACGGACCGCGCGAGTCCTTTTCTTCCGTCTCCCACTGCACACGCACACACACACACACACACACACACACACACACACGCACAGACACACACACATACACTGAAGGCCTTTTTACACGGTGCATTTTTCGTGCCGATTCTCGTTCAGACACTAAACGATTCCAAACGAAAGTAGAAAATCCGAAAGTTGTGTTTACTCGGTCTACACAGTGTCTGCACGAGTTGCTACTAGACGCCGCCAGAAGCTCTGTCAGCACGAAAATGAATTGCCGCATGGCGCCATTCGTGTACATTTAATCGCAGTAATTATGAACGTGCATTCTGAGGAACTGTATAAATACTTTTAAATGCAATGATCAATCTAACATGAGAAAACAATAGGACGACATCGTTGTCGCCACAAGTATGGTTGGTGCTGCGAGGGTTTTACCGGATGCGCAGAAAAAACTTTTTTTACAGATTAGGAGATATGAGGATCACACAAAGTATTTTTCTTTTTGGGTCGGTATTACGACTTTGCCGGTGACCTGGCGGTATGGTATCCTCAATGCCTGTGTCTAGTTCAATTCCCAAGCTTGGGGGTGTAGCGTCGTGCCACGCTCAAACCGCCGGATGTTGAACAAAGGGCGGAGTGATGACGCACTGGGACTTTCCGTGGACGCAACGGGCCCAGAGCGGCTTTGGGGAGGAGGCAATGGGGGCGGCGGGTAGAGCCAAAGGGCCTATATAAAGGCCAGAAGAACGATGCCCCAGTTTTCTTGTGCTAGCGGCGTCGGCGACAGGTGAAACGTGTGTCTGTGCGTGTAGGTGCACTAGGGCGAGGGGCCGGCAATTCATTGTCGTGACTTGCGAGACGCGTAGATAGTCTCAAAGTAGAGCTGCTTCATACAGGGAACATCGGGGGTATGTTGCGGAGTGGTAGCCGTTCTTAAATTCTGTCTCCTTGTAGTGGGTCTATTTATTTAGTTTTTTGTAGCAGGGTAGTTGTTAAATTGAGACTACGGTCTAGATTGTTAATACATCTACTGTTTTACAAACCACTCTCGTCTGTTCGATTACACCCGTATGACGCCACAGGGGTAAGAGCGGCATATGGCGAGCATGACGTATTCCCTTCACCGCAACTAGCTGGATCCGCCTGCCGGAGCTCTACTTCGTCTCACAGCTGCAAACCCAGACACTCACTTTTTGTCTGGGCCGGGAATCGATCCTGGAACCACACCACGGGAAGCCATGAGCCATCCTAGACGCTATCGCACAATGTAATACACAATACATACGCATCGGCAGGTATACAAATCCCTCATATCCAGCGGTAACTGTGGGTGTAACGTCTGGCCAAAGCTTTCGTTTCGTGCAGAATGGGGTGTGGGGGGCGTGGAGTGAAGGGGGCGGCGTGGGCGCAGGTGGTGACGGACGTGGAGCGCCGGCTGACGGCCCTGATGCCCGAGGGCGCGGAGGTGCCGGGGATGAAGGCGGTGAAGGACGCCCTGTCGGCGCCGTCCCTGGCGCAGCCGCCGCCGCCGCGCCGCAGCCGCCCGCGCACCCCGTCCCCGTCCCCCTCCCCGGCCCCCTCCCCCGACCCGGCCGCGGCCCCCGCGCCCGGCAAGGCGCCCCCGCGCCACAGCAAGCGCAAGGCCACCCCCACGCCAGCCACGCCAGCCACGCCCGCGCCGCACGGCGCCCAACTCTTCACGCACGCGCTCATGCAGGTGGCCGGTGTTGATGCATTTACTTAGTTATTTGCTCCAATTTGACCACTCTTTGTGGCACCAACAACCGCAATATGTTCATTCACAAAAACTAAACAAAACCGACCATCTACAAACCCTAGAAGACTGAAGACTGTAACATTTATTGTAAGACACATTGTCTAGTCAGAATCCCACTTTTGTGGGTCCTGGATTCGATGGCAAAATGCCTGTCTGACTTTGCGTCCGTCTTCGCGCCTGTGGCCAACGCAAGTGCCTGAACCGTTCAGACCATCTAATCAATTTATAAACAACTATTTTCTAAAAAGCTAATGAAATGAATAACACGACATAAACACCATGTCGATGAATTCTTTTTATTTTTAAAGAAATACACGAAATGAAGGACACTACACAAAAGTTGTTATTGATTGCTTGGACTACTCTGTAACTTCATATGTGCATTTCTGTACTGATGTACAGAACCGTTTTTATACCTTGGATTTTTTTCTTCGTAAAATAATTATGCAATATTTAAAAAAACATTTAATTTTTATTTTTTGACTAGTGAAACAACGTAAACATTGAATAAATATGTAATGATGTTAATTAGAATATTGTGCTACATGGACATGAAAAATACTCTTACTAAATTAATAATATCAGCATCTACTCATCATTAATTTCTATTTGAGTATATGGCTATGTCGAAAATGTCTGGTAGAAATGGAAATTTTCATGTGGGATGTACTTTATTATTTTTGAACGTCGGTTATTTTCGTTGAGAACATGATATGAGAAACAGTTGAGGCATAAACTTTCTTGAAAGCCAAATCTGAACGTGTCTTCGTTTTTTCCAACATGAATCAGTAGGCATGCTTTGTAAGCCCATGATTATATGTACTCACGTGTCATGAGGTGACCAAAATATTCTCTATGACACGTTAGCTGCTTTACTTGGAAAGAATCACACCAGGCTCGATGCGAACTGTCAGGACGAGCAAGGGACTTGGTTGTCTTCTTAAAGTAGGTCGACCACCATTTTTCTCAGAGGCTTCTTTTAGGCTTGAGGATCATTTATGTACATGCAGTAAATCTACAACATGTGACAGCCGGCTTTACTTCCCCTCCGAAGTATGTGTTCGCCCTTAAAAGTGCAGGGCTTGGATCGAGTTTGAAGCCCCGAACGTGAGTATGTGAGCCCTTGTGTTGTGTGTGTGTTGCGGGGAGGCGGCGGAGAACGGGCAACTGGAGGAGGTGCAGGCGCTGCTGCGGTCGGGCGCAGACGTGAACTGCCGCGATGCCTTCGGGCGCACGCCGCTCCACGCGGCGGCGCGCGGCGGCCACGAGGCGCTCGTCGACCTCCTCATCGCCAGCGGCGCCGCCGTCGACGTCGCCGACAACATCGGTCAGCCAGCCACTCCCACCCACGCAGTCACACACTCACTCGCCGACACATTGGCCAGTCACTCTCCCACTCTCACTCACTCATGAACCCACTCGCCCTCTCAAGGACACACCACGCAACGGCGCACCATCAAGGGCAAGTAAGACATGGGGAACAAAATTTAATGGTACTAATTGACCCGGCAATGCTTCGCTATTGCAATGCATTACACTTCACACGCTGCCGGACTCGTTATTGTTAATCACGTTTTACGCTATGCTCTGCTAAAATTTTAATAGATAAAATACTTTCTTGCGAATATGGCTTTGTCCTATGTCCTCGTTTGGACATGCTTGTCAAGTATCCTATTGTTAAAAAGTTCTCGCTTAATTTTTGGCATACATTCGCTATGAAATTTGATTTACTTTTTCGAGGTATCGTTCAAGTAATAATTCCGGCCGATATGTTACAATCACAGGGGCAGAATATGCAGCGCTTAATACTCGACGGTGCGGCGAGTTGCGTAGAGCTTCTGTTCAGGGGCGCTTGAGTCAGCATGAAGGGATAAAATCACCACCAACGCCCTGATTTTGCGTCCTTGTGCGACAAATATACGCACATTCTCGTTGCTATGCTTATATGCTTCGCTCAAGTGCAAGCAATGCGTTGACAAAGTTTGATCGCCATCTGATGAACGGTACGGCAGCGCATAAAATACTACGAACACTTACGAATACTAATACTTATAATTATGCAATGCAAATAGATAAAAATAATCACTGTTTACTAATGAACCGATGGTTGGAAATTTTATGTATTGACATTTTATATATCGATTTCATAAATCTAACGTGTAATATTTAACTTTGATTCCGAGGTAACGCACCTTTCACATATGTTCTAAGGTAAACTAAATCCCATTGGCTGCGTGAGCACGTGACCCACCTGGACGGCTGTCGGGCAATTAGGGAAATAACTTCGTTGTAGGAAATTGCGCACGTCATGTAGTTGACAGTGCGGGAGACGCCGCGACCTGGCCATAGATGATCACATTTCGGTCGTCGTACTAATGTATTTAGTCCTGAGGAAGGTCGCAGCATGGAGGCGAAACGTTGCCAACTGTACCTATAACGCTGCGTTTCCCGCACAGCAAAGTACATGTTGACCCCGGCGGCAGGGTTCTCGTCACAGTAGGGTTGCGGGGTGGGCGCAGGGTGGACGCCGCTGCACGTGGCGAGCACGTGGGGGTACGAGGGGTGCGCGGCGCGGCTGCTGGCGGCGGGCGCGTCGGTGGAGGCGCGGGGCGAGTGGGGCCGCACGGCGCTGCACTGCGCCGTCTACAACGACAGCGCCGCCGCCGCGCGCCTGCTGCTGGGCGCCGGCGCCGACGCCTCGGCGCGCGACTCGCTGGGCCGCTCGCCGCGCGACCTGGCCGAGACGCGCAGCCTGTGCGCGCTGCTGCAGGCGCCCGCCCCGGACCCCGCCCCCGCGCCCGACCCCGCCCCGGGCCCCGCCCCGGCGCAATAGGTACGCGCGCACACGCTGGCGACACTCGATCCACGTGTTTAGGAATCTCCAATATCAAATTCGTGTTCATCAATGTGCCGAAGTACGAAAGGAAGGGCGCAGACCCACCCCCACAGCGTATTGACCACATATCAATATGCGAAATGAACATGAAGAAGGAAGAAATACAAGAGCATGGAGGTCATCTCGGATGAGAGAGTTCGGTCAAAGAGGTAGTACAAACAACGTTTCTTTGATTCCAACACATGCACTAACAGTATTATCATCAGTTATTATTTAATATTTTAACTTTTACAGTATTGTGATCATGTGCATTTTTCGTTCACAAACAAAATATCACAAAAGAAAAGAAACATCGATTACAAAATATCAATGTTAAAAAACATTGCCGTTAATAAATCGATGTTTGAAACATCGATATTTTGAGAACATCGACATTGATGTCGCAATCTTAGGAGAGCTCAGATCTTGTCTCGGTTGGGGCGGCGTACGGCTCGTGGGAGATACCTCGTCATGGGAAACCCCGCTAGCCGACGGTAGGACAGCGTCGGATTTCGAATACAGCGGGGGAAGAAAACATGTATTACACTTACGGGACGAATGACCTTAGCCGTTGACACGCCCGGAATCGCTCGCCTTACACCTCTGGGGCAGAGGTCAGATCAATAGTCCTGGAAGGGGTTCAAAAGGCTTATGGACTGAGAATCACGACAAAGGCAAACCGGTAGAGATGGCGCAGGGCACTGGCTGATTTCACTGCAGTCCCTCAGACCGGGAGGTCCTCGTTTCGAGTCACGACGGTGGCAGGATTTTCGACACTCGCTTGCCAGCTAGGTCAAATTCAGTCGCGGTCTGCAGGAGAATTCTAGCGGCCGGCTGTTCTGATCGGTAGTTTTCCTTGAATTCTCCGATCAACTCCAGGCGAATGCCGGAGCAGTACCCTAACGGACCACGGTTCGCGCGCGATCTTTCCTACCTCTTCCCTGTCCTATCCTCTCCCCTTACACACGCACTTACACTAACCCCCGGCTGGGGCGGTGCCCCGATGGTGGGCGATACCTGGGGAAAATCCCGCTAGCTGACGGCAAGTCGGCGCCGGATCTCGCCCGACAGCGAGGGAAAGATCACCGCCCTCCCGAGCAAAAACATGCAGTACACCTTTGAAACTAATGACTCTGGTAGTTGACGTGCTCCTAATCACTAATACAATCAAATAATGACAACGGTAATGATACTGTGTTTCTAGTCTTTTGGAATTGAGGTGTGGACCTTGAGTTTAGACCAGATAAAATATCTCCATTATATACTGGCCATTGTTTCGGTTGAATTCTTTGCCATCAAGAATATAAAAGACGCAATGGTTATCTAACAGTTTTTGTAGATGTGGTTTATTTCTAAACAGTTTTCGAAAATGTCGCGTGTGTATTAGTATGTTTCATACATATAAAATATATATCTTTTGTATATATTTAGCAATAATACATAACATGAAAAGGACTGACGTGCAGATATCGCCATTTTTCAATTTCACCCCGTACTCTATAAATTACTGCCATAATTGTAAGGTTTCTCACTCCCTGTTGTAATGCGTATTGTAGCTTCAACCATGACCACAACAGTATCTGATTCTTTTGTAGCCCTGATAAGGGCGAAATGTACAGCCACAACGCTAGCAATTCAATAACTGGATAGTATTAACTCACCTAAACTCAATATCCACATCCAAACAACGGTAGTACGTAGTAGATTGGAGAATGGTTTACTGATTAGCGAATGAATTGTGTATCGATTAGAGACTGGATTGCGCCGCAGCAGCCCTGGGCCAGCGCCCCTGCGCTCCGCCTGCGCGACAGCCGCTCGCCGCTCCTTCGCCGTGGACTCTCTCTCTCCTTTGTGTGTAAGAGTGTTTGTGTGAAGAAACAATAATTCCAATACACTTCTCCGGGATTTCCTTTGTTATTTATCTGCTGAACTTTAAACTGCACCTTATTGCGAAGTCTACAGTTTCGTACAACGTTCGTTGATGAACAATAAATATTGTAGGAAAACTATTTATGGATTCGAACTACATTCTATGTACGTGTTCAGAAACAAACAAAAACACGTTTAAATTCAAACATTATTGTTGTTTCAGTAAACGAATTTGTCCCGTATAGCTTTATTCATTTTGTTTTAGGCAAGTTAAATATTTGTATAAATAAATAGATACATGTGAATAGTCTTCTAAAGCTCAGGGTGATACCCTGATTCAAGAGTGAAGATTATCATAATCATTGTATTCATCAGTTTTATTGCATGTCCTAAATCACGTATTATTATGAGTAAATAAGTAATAATTTATTTACAAAATTTTAAATAAAGAACCACTTCAACATAAAAGATTGAAATATCAACCAGATTTTTATGTACAAGCCGGAGGTTTCCAAATGGGGAGCTTTATCGTCGGGACATTTCACTTCGAACGACCAAATATTCGTAGCAGGCCTTGGCTACGTCAGTGGTGTCATTTGAAGCAAAGAGGGCTGCTGGTTTTAGGAAGCAGTTGAAGGGGGAAGGGAGACAGAAAGGAATGGAAATACAAAGTGTATCTGCTTATGCCCTCCCTCTAAAATTTCGAAAATCGCTCTGAAATAAATGGATAAAACTTACCAAACTGCACTTTCTTCTTGTTTTGTGTAAGTTGACGACACCCTCAAGGAAAGGCTAGAACCTCTCACATATTTATTTCGCTTCCCGCGACCCATGTCGCCTTTCGCATTCATCTCTTAAACGGATTAGTAACCACTTCCTTATTACACTTGCAATCGAATTCATCACACAACTTTCCGATTCGATCGGCTAAGGTAGCTCAGATTATCTATTGACGCCCCGGGCTCGAATCCCGACGGTGAAAGGATTTTCAGCACTGGGTTCATAGTTAGGACGAAAACTCGTCTAAAATAACTCAGCGAAGCAGTGAGAATCTATTCGAGATCATACGTAGATTATAAAGTAAGTAACCACTCAGAATGCTCCTCTTTCATCCCATCAGTCAGAAGACTTCTGGTGAACGATCATCGTTAATGACAGCTCAGTGAATCACCAAGCTGTCATAAGTCTCACGCTCAGGAAGAGGTGCTTCAAATCCTCATCGTGGTTTGGGTTCTTCTGGGTTTAGGGCCTAGAAGCGAGAATACGTACTACAGAAATGATCCTGTGAAGTACGATTCTAATTTCTAGGGGGTAGAACTTAAACTAGCATTCTAACAACCAAGATATGAAGACTACGGGACGTACGGTTTTGAAGTCAGAGGAACATTATATTTAGAGAGTGTCAGGCATAAAACTTATTCACATATTTTAGTCAAAATATAATTCACAAAAAATTAATATTAAACTCTATACAAAAACACTAAAATGCCAGAAACACTCTATCATCAAACACTGGAGATGTGCGATCTAGCGGTGTAAAAGAGAACTTTCGGTGAGTGGAGAGACGGCGCGGTGCGGCGTACCTCACCAGACCTCAGCAGTGGGAGTGACGGGGAGCACAGACGCTTGGCACTGACTCAAGACCACAGGAGACTGTGCGGAATCTGTATTGGCAATAGTAGGTTGTTCAAAACAGACCGGTACACTAGATTTTAATAATATTTTCCCAATGAAATACTTTTTTCCCAAATGATTACCGATATTTCAGATATTCGTTGCGATAAAGGAAACTGTAGCCTATTAACATAACTAAAGTTGACAGAAGTAATAACTACATTGAAATGTGATTAGAGCATACTTTTTAATTTTTAACACTCTATTTATTTATTTACTTAGTTATTTACGGGATTGTACGAAATTTGCTTTTACCTAATTTTTTCAAGTTCATGCAATTTATAAAAAAATGTTCTCAAAAACAGCCGGAATTTTCGAATATTGTAAAAAGTTAACATTGCAAATTACCATATTGAAGCTAGAATGTTTTTACTTAATAAAATGTATACTTCACTTTAGAACTTTAAATGATATTTTGTACATTAAAAAAAGAAACTGTCGCGGTTTCCCGTAATTTTTGCCCTTCGAAAATGTAGATCAAATTTCCCGCACTTCTTTTGCTAGGAACTTTCAGGAGTTATCAAGTTTTAATACAATATTGGGCACATTAAGGCGTGATAGTTTGAAATTTTCAGAATAACTTTTAATTTTGCGGAGTTGGGGTCTAGCGCTGGAGTTTTGGATTGTTGAATTTGTTGATTTATTCGCTTGAAATAAATTAAATGTTTGCGCCCAATGCCCTACGATTAAATGAGTTTCACACACTATGTCTGAGCTAATTGTTATTGTGATTTTTTTTCAATTATCTACTTTATTAAAAAAATAACAACATATATTTATGTCATAATTGTTTTAATATGTTGTGTTTACTCATTGATTTTTTGAAAGATTTCTCTTTAGTATAAATTCACCAGTTGGATTTGATTGACTTTGTACTAGCATTTACTTTACAGTGATATCGCAGTGAAATATTTGAATTGAGAAGAGCACGTGAGTGTACCAGTTCAGTATGTATTATATGACACAGTAATTTATTTTCTCAATTTATGATTATATTTTACACATAGTTATTCACAGTTTCTACTAATAAGCAAAAAATAATAATACATGTATACGTAGGCACTATAACATATTTTTGTAGAATCTATATAGACCTAATATAACTCCCAGAAAATGATTCTCAAGTCCATCATTTTTAAAACAATGATGTTTCAAAAATATGAATAGTTTTCGTGTAATTTTTTCGTGAAATATAGACAATTTTTAACAAACATTTTCTCAAAAACGGCTCAGCATTTTTGCTTTAAATTTCCTTTTTGTAAGAATCAAAGGACAGTAAAAAATGTGGTGCTAGTCTCTTTTCCGGGAAACTCATTGTATTTTCGAAAATTGCTAAAAGTTAACATTTCAAAACTATAAAATTTGAGATAAATATTTTTGCGTTAATTGGTTCTAAAAAATAAGTTTTTTAAAAAGTTTTGTGTAATATTTTTTAAAAAATAGTATTTTTCTCCAAATCTTAAAATGTTTTTCTTGATTTTTTTCCACGAATATTTTCAACTAACATACATTAAGAACAAAGTACGCTTAAAATATTGGCGCTTGACTCAATTTCGTTTACCTCTGAATATTTGAAAATTGAAATTTTACAAATTGCATGACAAAGTGTACGCTGTATACCTTTGTATACTATGTACACCTGAAGTTCAGAACAGATTTCACTAAGGAAAAAGTCTGAAACGTCAGTATTGTTCTTTCTGCTAAAAAGGCCGAATTTTACCACATTACTTCGCAAGTATGAAGTATGCAAGTATGCCGAGGAAGGTCGTCAACAAAAAACACGCTATGTAATGGAAATACTTTATTGTAACAGTACAGCACATGTTGCACCATTTTCCACATAATAATCACGATAAAAGACACATTTGTCATATTGTGGAACATTCTATTTTACATTTGTATCCCTGTGTCGTAGAAGTCAGCCTCCTCGAATAGGTTGCCCCCAGACTCCTGACAGCCAACTGCAACTCAATGTCTGATACTGTGTACTGTGATAGCGTAAAGCTGACCGGGCGGAAATTGCCCGAGGGGTAAGAAAACATGGAAATCTCTTCGGATGAGATCCGGACTGTGGGGTGGATGGTCAGACATCTCCCAGCGGAACCTCTGCAAAGGTCTGTGGCAGAAGGTCCGATGATAGATTCTCTGATTATTTCGTGTTGCCGGACGCTGTAGACGCTGTAGAACCGTAAGTGTAGTGCATGCTTCACATCAAGGGTGACTTGCCGCTGGGTGGTGACATCCGGTGTTTAACCGTTTAGGGTTTTCGCTCTTCAGGTATCTCCCTCCAGCAAGGCATCGTCCCAGCCGGGACTTGCTCCAAGCACCTGAATGGTATCCCGGCGAGTGTGATAGAAACAATGTAGAGCACATTAATCAGGGAGGGAGGAGTGTTGGGGTTAATTTACTTCTTAAGCTAGTAACTTAGTTGTTAAATTAGTAAGACAAAAAAGAAGACTGGGAAGGAACTCAAGGCCTGCGAGTTTAAACGAGATATTTTGGTTGTTTGGGCACTTTACTTGAAGCCTCAACAACATTTTCAAAATCTCAAAAATGGCTCGAGGTAAACATTCTTCTCGAATAGCTTAAAGGACGTTTAGAAAGCGCGCAAATTTCGATTTCCTGGAAATCTTTCATTTTTTTACATTACCAAAGTTCAACATTTTTTGGCATCTTCCTAAATTACATTATTAAAGATGTAGATTTTTTGTAAAACGGCAACAATTTAAAGAAAATGCATACAGGATTAATTATTACTTTTCTATAATATTCTTCAAGACTTATTTCAGTTCTGCAATTTTGGGTGCGAAAAGTTGTTGTAATATGAAAATATATCTTTAGGCGCCAATAGGTAGTAGTTGGGAAGAGGATGGGGCAAAACCGAAAAAGTAGCCCATATTATAGAGATTATAAATCTAACTAGAACGATCAAGTCTGTGCCATTTCGTAGCATCACTAGTTTAATGTTCTATTCTACTCTGAATTGACAATTTGCTTTTTCTGTTAACATTTTTCATTACTTTTTCTACCTTGACAACATTTTATTTCAGAGGTTTGGTCAGAGACTTGGTTTTGTGTTACTGAATGCAAGTTTGCAATCCTGCGTCTCAGTACTGACAGTACTTGAGTAAAGATTAGGACAAGTATAAAGCATGAAAACGATAGCAGCGTTGTACATATAGTATATATACACTCTTAGGTTCTGTGTGTACTAGAAATGTGTATTTGAACACGGAAATTATATCCTTTTTATGGCTACTAATAAAAATTACTATATAATTACATTAGATGGTCTCTTTATGCATTCACGACAAATTATTTTTTTGTGTTAAATCAATAAGTAATATTACCATCTAGTATGAGTGAAGTTAAGAAATTTTCAACACAACAGTAAACTAAGTAAGAAAAGATTTATTCTAAGGACGATATTCACTATTTCGATCGCAAAACTTTGCAAAAACTGAACTCAGTTTCAATCATACGGGAATTAGTTATATATAACGGAATTTTCAATTTTATGATACAATTGCACAAAAATTAATGTTGACATATTCGATTGACTGCATTAGATTACTTCAAACTTGCAATAAGTTCAATGCTACAGTCATTTGTATTATTTGATTTACATCACGCTGTTTAAAAAACGTAACGACTTATGTCTTGATACTTTCTTAGAATTCCTCAAATAGACGAGTCCTCAGTATCTGTTCTAAAATACTGTAAGTTTACGCATAATTTGATATGTGAAAGAAATCTTCAAGGAACAAAACCGTCCATTGGCTAAGATTGCTATATCATCTTGAGAAATTTTCAATGCAATATATCTACGGTTTTTGTGGACAATCACCTGTTTTCAAGATGTTACAAATATATTTTAAATTATTTTTTACTAGCATCTTATTATTTTTGTAACAACAAAATTAACTCAATTTTACATTTAGACCATTGCTTTCCAAATATGACGTAATGTATTTTGGGTGCGGGTGAACATGCCTGTCAAAGAAATTTTATTAGCCGCCAGAAAATGGGGCTACCTTTCCCTCTTAATATTCTGTATATTCTTATTCCATATTTTAAGAATATCGTCTACATTTAACTAACTTAACAAAAGAAAAATCATAAAATATTTGGAGAAAATTGAAATACTTTTTTAAACTCTTCTGGATTTCGAAAGTATAATTTAACCAATTGCGCGGGTAAAGTAATTTCTTGTGACGCCATCCGCCATTCGCAGTTCGAGTTGTGTCGCTCGCGCGGTCGGTAGTGTTTCATTCGTCACGCGGCTGAAAACTCTAACGATGTTATGTCGCTTATTGATATATTTTTGTGTATTTGTCTATTGTGTGTTTGTGTGAAGAAAGTGCCTTTGCTGACCAGTGGAAGATGAAGTTCTTCAACGATTCTCACCGAGACATCAGATCCTGGTTAGTAACTTGAAATTTGGTTATTCTGTTATGTTCTGTAATATAATAAGTGAAATGTTTCCCCTCGTACATTGTTAAGTTTATTTCCTCTCTCACATATTGCTGTTCTCATATTAAATACATCTACATGAACATAAAGACGAAGAATTAATACGAAACCTATAAGTATTTTAACATCCTGGCGGTGAAATAAGTTTTCGCTGATCTCTTGTTAATATATGCGCTTTATAGAGTGTTTATTATATACCTTTTGATTATATGTTTTCGAATCAAAAGTTACTTTATTCAAAAACTCTGATCGGGGAACAAATTAACAACAATTTCCTGAGAAGTCATAATAATCCACCATTAGGTGTTTCAATTCATCTAACTATTCACCAGAACGTTACGTTCATATCATGCCGCCATTTTAGTCGTGATTAAATAATTTATCTTGTATCAGAGTTACATGTTTTCCTTCCCGTCATACGCGTGCATAAAATCTCGGCACCCTTTTCACCTTTCGATCAGATTATTAAAAAGTAATTTTTCACTGCGCGATATTTATGAACATTGCATCGTACAGAGTCGAATTTTTCTTCCTCTACTAGTTTTAATGGTTAAAATATTACAGCAATTTTAAGGCAACCACTGTGTGAAATGTGCAGACACAAAATTGTTTCATGTTTTTCATTTTGCAGTTTAAATGTTATCTAAAATTAGTATTCAAAGTTTGAGAAAATTGGGAAATACGAGAGGATTATGGAATGCGCACGTAACCAAGAATTTCGAATTTTGAAGAATTTGAAATATGTATCTTGGGGTTGTGTGAGGACGGTTGTGATAAAAATCAAGAACAATATGCACAACTACTACAATGCATACGCTCTACAGCTAAGATTGATTAGAATTGAGCAATGATTAGAATGTAGTTTCGTAATTATGTGACTACATTTATTGGAGCAAAGAGCCTTTTCGACAATCGTAGATGTAAACACGGGAAGGCTAGGGTTCAGGTAAATAGAGTAACGGTGAACTGAGCACAGCCAGCTGTTTTACCAAACCCCCAGCCGCCCCTCCACTAACCTTGAAAACAGTGAAACGGGGTCGAAGAAGCATTTTGCTTCAGTGAAATGGGTTGAAAAATACTACAACACTTATTTCTAATGATGAAAACAGTACCATCCTATTCCACAACGTAATGTGTTCAGTTGCAAAGCACAAGATGGCAATTAAGGATCGTTGCTTTGAAATGTATTTCAAGTAACTTCTCCAGATTTTGGGAATTTTCTCTCGAGGCAGGCAGCCGCATTCTCATCCATGCCGAGAGGGTTGCGGACATTTCAGTCGCTCGCTCCACTTGCAAAATCAATCTGTCGTACATTGAGTGGGTGCAGGCAGAATTGAGAATCGGTTCCTATTGAGTGCGCTGCTATGTTGCACCTGTGGCACACGGCGTGTCGGTCGCTCTCCTCGGATCGTCCCTCGCCTAGGGATGACCTTGGGGCCACGTGGCGGGCCCGAAGGACAGGAAAAGGGTCGCCAACAGGGCGCTTCTTTTTGCAGAAACCGACAACAATGTCGAGCTCCTACGCACTTTGAAAATTAGACCTTCCTCATTTTTAGCGTCCTTTGCTCTACCCAGGCAAAACTATTGGTGCTGCTTTTGAAAAAAGGTTTTTTTTATATAAATGTTCGTTGACCTCTCTGAATTTTCGAAATGTTCAAAACTGAGAAGTAATGAGACAAAATATATTAGTTGTAGCACCACTATTGTACGATTTATTTAGTCGTGCATAAGACACGTATCAGCTGTTGCAGTATCATCCAATTGGGAGCTTATATGTGACGACACTATGGGGACGTTTAAGCTCTCGATTGGATGAAACCGTGAACAGCTGATTTCCTTCAAATGCACGGTTAAATAAATCCTGTATCACAAAACGAGGATTCTGTGTACACAACGAGTTAGGAGAAGAAATTTATTGCACATAGGTAAGCCAATATCTGTCGCAGCTTTACTGTACTTTCTCTTTACTATGTTAGTACTTGGTAAGGCGAGAATGTGAAAAAAATTGTAGTTAATGTAAACACGTCGCTCAAAAAGCGTCGATGATTTTAAATATTTATTTATGCACCGAGGGCGTTGTAAGTGTTCTAATGATCGAGCACTGACGAAATCCCTAGGGCCTTTAGACCGCGGCCTTTTTGTCACTCGAAGTCGTTACAACCAGTTAACGCCCGTGGTACATACATATTTTTACCTAATTTTATTGAAAAAAAAAAAATTATTTACTAATTATCTAGTTTTTAACTTGAATCGATTTGTGTTTTCATATTTCTCTCCCATAATCCTCTGTCAAAATTTCCTCATATATTTTACTCCATAAGAGAACATGTGGCACCATTGAACTGTTTTCGTATTTCCCTCGTAACCACAGCCCTCTCGATCCACGTAAGTTATGCAATGTCTATCGAGCTCCGAATCAAAGGCAATTATGAGCAATAACGTTTCACCAAAAAATAAATAAACTACTGCGGCTAAAACAGCTCACACGTTCTCAGATAACTTGTAAAAGTTTCACAATGAAATATTGTACATTCCATCCTACTTATTCTTTAGCCATCACTCAATCGGGGAATATCCATGTTCGAAAAACAAAATCTCACATATGGTTTAGAGACGTACAGACGTCGAACAGGCGTTTTTAACCAAAAAAACCCTTTATTTTTACTTTTCCGTGAACGTACGTATAGAAAAAGGTCTGCAATGATGCGGAAAATCGATTTCGAGATTTCAACGAAAATACACATGTTGGGGTCCCCAGGTACCGAAAAAGTGTTTTCAAAACATCCGTCCGTCCTTCCGACCGCTCTCTGTGGACACTACTAGGGCGTAAACCATGCGTTGAGGTTTCTTTTTTCTCAAATCATCTCTAGGTGAGGGACGATCCGAGAAAAAACTCCTGTCCATCTAGCTCGAGTCAAAACTCTGAGATTTTGAAAAACATTTTTCAGCATTTGGGGGAACCCTCCGTGAAGCCCTCCGGACATTTTTACAATTTTCTCAAAAACGGTTCTAAATTTCTTTATGTTTCTTGTAAGAATAGAACATACACTTATAAAAGTGGCATAGGTCCAATTTTCACGGTTAACTATATTTTCGAAAATTTCAAAAATTTGATTATTTCTCGGATTATTTTCCTAAAACTACAACTAGAGTGAATATAAAGATTTTTCGTTCAAATTAAATTTGTTGTCCATAATTCCATCTTTCATTAAGGTCGTGAACACAGGAGGTCGTAGGGTGCGATTACAGCCACTGTTCGGAAGCGAATCCTAGCGGCAGGCTGCTCTGATAGGTAGTTTTCCGTGGTTTCTCCGCTCAGTACTGGGCGAATGCCGGAGCAGTTTTCTAACAAACGGGCCACGGATTGCTCGTTTTCTTTCCTTGCTCTTGTGCAATCCTCACCCCTTACTTACACGCACTTGCACTTAACTATACTACCACGCACGTCGGGAGACCACTGGGGAGCTTATAGCTTGTCCCGGCTGGGGCGGTGCCTCGCTGGTGGGAGAGAACTGTTTAGGAAAAACCCTGATAGCCGACGGTAGGCAGGACGGCGCCGCATGGGCCGACGGCCGACGGGGAGGGGGTGGAGGGGAAAGAAGGAAAGAGGAGCCGTCTCTCGAAAGGAGAGGACGCCCGCGGGCTGCTTCGCCCGAAATTTTGCAATTGAGCAGCGCTGCCCTCTTGCCCTCTTCTTGATTAGTGAATCCGGGCGCGTTAGCTACGAAGGGCATTAGTATCCTAAGTGTGGTGCATGTTTTTCTCGTGAGGTGGCGTTGGGCTTCTCGGGAGCTGGCTGTATGGCGAGATCCGGCGCCGACCTACCGTCGGCTAGCGAGATTTTTCCCCAACCAAGTATCTCCCACCAGTAGGGCACCGCCACAGCCGGGACAAGCTCTAATCTCCCGACTGGATGGCAGTGTAGTGCTTGTTAGTTTAAGTGTGTGTAAGTGGTGATGAAAGGTCAAGGAAGAGGTAGAAATGATCGCTCGCGGTCCGTGACCTGTTTGTTATAGTTCTGCTCCGACATTCGCCTGAATCAGAGAATCCTCGGAAAATACCGTTTAAAGCAGCCGTCCACTAGAATTATCCTCCAGACAGCGAGTGAATTCGACTCAGATGACAAGCTAGTGCCGAAAATCGTGACACCGTCGGGACACGAACATACGACCTCCCGGCCAGCAGTGACATCAGTTGATGGCCTGAGCCATCTCTCCCAGTCCCTGTCGTCATGTTCTGACAGAGGGGATTCATATTCCGCTGTAGAAAAGTAGTGCCCCAAACGGCTGAATGATTCGACGGTAGTGGTAGCACTGCATTCGCCTGCACCAAACACTCATCTTTGAATTACATATAATGGAATCTAAACGAATAAAATTGCTCGCTGAGAGCTATGTTTGATGTGACATGAGATATATTTAAAGAACTCAGATGAGAGACGATCATAAGTCCCACTCATGCAGCGATGATGTAGAAGCTCGTTTGGCGAACGCATGCAAATAAATGACAATCAAGATAGTCATGTGTTACTCTGCCATATGGTCATATGCCTAGAAAATGGAAACCTACAATACTGAATTCGTAAGGTTTTGTAAACCCTGCTTGACTGGTCCACTTGAAAAACTCAAAATTGTGACTTATGACTATTCCTAACTGTTCTATTCATATTAGAATTCCAAATTTATGAATGATAACAATCTCTCACTGACCAAATAATTTGTTAAAGGAACGTTATATGCCTAATTCTTTAGTGAGGATAGTTTCATGTTCGGCAGAATGTTACAGCAAACTCATCAGTTTCTTCTAATATGCCTATAATTTCGAAGAATTGAATCGTAGGTCTTTCCCTCATCGAATATCTTCCTCTCATGCTCATAAATTCAGATAATGGCACTTTGTTTTGTGATATTACTAGCCCTGCCAAGTCAGCAAAAGAATAAAACATTCCAAAAATATTCTACATTAGAAATTTAAAAAAAAAACAAATAATATAGCAATGGGAATATCATTTTGAATTAGAGTTTCCTTCTTCTTTTTTCAGATTGGCGATGCAGTCTCCAAATTGAAAACTGAATCCTGACGTGTCGCTGGAGGCGTGTAAAGAGGAAGGTGAGTAATGACAGAGTGGGGTGCCGGTCCTTTACTTCAATTGGAACAAGTACGCAAGTGACATCCCTTAAAGCATTCAAACACGCTGCTGTCAATGAAATGCCCCAAGAGCCACCCGCGTACTTGCTCCCACCGAAGACGGCGCCCCTCGCAGAGCTTCGTGTGTGGGCGACGGGCCTGCGCCCACGGGCCTATGTGTTGGTGGTGACCGCGCCCTCCCGACTGCCCTACGGTGACACAGGGCAGACGCAATCACCCGAAGGGTCGAAATCGGTTCGCGGAGTTTGGGGTGGGCTGAGCTCTCCGTAAGGCAGTCACATCACCCCACTCAGATCGCAATCACGAGCATTAACGTTGGGTCTGTTATATTATTGCGTGTTTGTGTGTGTTGATTGTATGTTTTGCACCATTGTTTTGTGTCTTCGCGTCGCCCCTGCTAAGTAGGATTCTTTTTCAGATATTTTATTGCAGTTGTGGTACCTTAAGGTGCCGCAACAATAGCAAGGAATTTGCAATTAATTCAGTAACATAATAGTATTTAATTGAAATGAATGATAAATCAAATAAATTGACAATTCTTCGCTGAAAGAATATGATGGGCACAACGAGCAAAATACCAGGGCATACACTGGGTAACTGAATTATTGTGCAATAGGTAGGGTAGAATATAATTTTACGTGACACAAGAAAGAAGTTTACGAGTCTTGAATCAACAGAAGACAAGTTCTCATCAACTGCGCGCCTAAAAGTAAGTGTGTTGCTTCTTACATAAGATTTTTCTGCAATACATGATTCTAATAATTTTCATTTCTTTACTAGAAAGAAGTACACGTGAGTAAAGCAAAGAAGCAGAGGAGGGTAGTTGGAAAGTTGACTATGTCCTCACGCCACGCCACTAATAAGCGCAATCCACGTGCGCACGCACAAGAAGGAGAAACGCCTCGAAATGAATATGCGATATGACCCTCCCCGACTCTTCGGTCCATTGCATTGGGGCAGGTGAGACCATTTATTTCTGGAGATTGAAGAAGGCAAATGCGAAATAAAGAATGGGATAGGATTGAACAAGCTAAAAGAATAACTAGTATCTTAGTTCAAAGAAAGTTATCTTTAAGAAAGAAAAAATATTACAAAAATGTCTAATATCACCAGATAACTTTATCTAACATGCATCTCTATGTAGAGATGCTGTTGTCTTGTCACCCATGTAAGGCTATTCATTTTTATAAAATAAGAAAAGAACTAGCAATATTAACATGAATATATACAGTACTTCAATATTACTCAGTACTTCCATATTCAAATATAAATTATATCCATTGAAAACATGGTAGCTAAAGTACATGATCTGAAAATGCATTGTGCTAAAAAGGTACGTTTTTTAATCTAAAAATTAAATTATTTTTTTCGATATTTTTAAATTATATTAACTTTTACAATATTCGCAGAAAATGCTACAGAATTAAGCAGGCATTGGTCTTTCTTAAATGAATGATAAAATAAACACCGCCGGGATCAGAATGCAAAGTATGTCTCCTCCCACGAACATTTCAAAACATCAGCGTATGAGCACATTTCTCCTGAAAAAATATAATCAACCTTTGACTAATTATAATCCTTGTATTTAATTTTTATTCTGATTGCACAATTCCCTCGTAAGGAAAAATTCTTCAAGTCTCTTCGAATCATTTTTTCCAGTCAGTACGAATCCTCAGAATGATGAATCCCCGTTTTTGAACACATCTTTTTAGGCGCCACCGGACGATGCGCGGCGGATACGATGACCACCTGTCACATTTTGGGCGTCATTGTCCTTCATTTTTCATATCTACACGACATCTACTTCTTTGAATTGGGGTGAGTGCTTGTATTTTGAATGTTAAAAGGTTTTATTTGTGCTTTGCAAGCTCATAATAAAAATAAATCTTCGTAATATTAAGGTTGCTTCTCACGCCACGAACGGAAACGTGACGTCCTGGAGATGAGGGAAGGGGCTGCAGATGGTGGCTGCTTCTCCCTACACCCAAAAACGCGCGCATTAAAAAAATATTTCTTCGGGTTCAACTGTGATACACTTTGCAGAGGTTTGAATTAAAATATAAAAAAATAACATTTTTGGCAATTTACCAACGTATCACAGAGGTGTAGAAAGTTATCTGAGTTTTGAATTATTTTTATTAAAAAACAAGTAATTACGTGTGTATTTTAATGAGAAATGCGAAAGTATTTTTGTTTTAATGTTTAATGGTAAAATTTATTGTGATGCGGTGTTATGTTTATAGCTGTATTTAAAGAGTGATTGCGTGTGTTTAAGAAGATCGAAATATTTCTTTTGAAAATCGAGATTTGAACGCACTGGAGTTGTCGCGGGCGATTCTGCAAAACTGTGAAAAGAAAGAAGTCGAAAACCCCAAGGGACCGAGGCAGTTGGGAGAAAGGTCCTCCGCGAGCATATGTTCACACTCAGGCAAACGAAATCACTTCTAGACTTCAACTCTAAATGCGACGATAGGCTTTGGTTCAAACTTTTCAAATGTATCCTCAATCTGTCAAAATGCAGAAATATGTAATTCAGGTAAATAGCACGATTAGTCATGGAAGTTAGGGCGGTTGTAATTTCTCTTAAAATATAAATTCACTAGGAAACTAATAGCGACATACCCATTTAAATAACTAATATTTAACTAATTTTTAAGTTACACAGTAGAAACTCGATTATCCGTGTTAATGCGGAGGGGGTCGCATGGATAAAAGAAACCCATGGTTAATGAGAACACTTATTTATCGAATTACATATGGGTCATGTTATAACGTTACCAGAGCTTGAAATATGTAGTGATCACTCTGTTTGTTTCGGTTTAATATTATTTGCGGTTTATTTTAATATTATATTGGATTGTAAATAATTTTAAATTTGTACTATAAAAGTTCAAAATTTAATTTCACTGCCTGATGATGGGGACAACAATCCTCGAAACTGTTGCAGGAATATAGAATAAATTAAGGTTACAAGAAATTGTCTGTCAAAAAATATGGACCTTAACCCTTCACAAAATCATAATTAATTACGACAGACTAAAAGGGGAAAATAAGTAATATTATTTTCCTTGCTTCCAGTTTTTCTCAAGTTCACATCAAAATTTGTGAACTCATTGAAGTCATCATTTTTCGGTTTGCAGAAGTTTAGGAAGGTATTAACTGCTCCCATTGTTTGACTTTATTTTATTTTCTTTAGCGCCGAAACTGTTTTCATTGTCTCTCCCAACGTCTTCCGAATGTGAGGTGAGGAAGTTGCCGTATGTGTCCCTGTTGTAAGGTAGATATTATTTGTGATGATGCCATAGCGAGCTGCAATGTCATTGTCCCTTAGACGTCCGAATACTTCTTCATTAACATTTAGCGACCAATCGACCATATCGTCTTTACATATATTTGTGTAATCTGGAATTGACAAGCTCAAGACAAGCTTTTATATCTCCCTATTCTATAATTTAGCCGTCATCATAGCCTTGATCTAATATTTTCGCCCGAAAAATTCTTAAAGTTGCAGATACGTTTTTCAAAGCATCAGATACTGCGATAATGGCATCTTTTATGGTCGACAATTTCAAAAGTGATATCATCAAACCAAAACAATTTTCTGGTAAAAGAAAACTGAGAAAAATATTTTCGAACTTTCGTTGCAAACACGAAATCATTCCTTAATCCATTGACTGTATTAAGGAAATCACTGTAGGTGCTGAATGGAAGGAAAAATGAAGTATTTTCTATTTCACAGTACATTCAGAAAGGTGTGAAGAGTCTTCATCTAGTAGACGTATAACTCTTTTAGATATCAATTTTCGTCCATAAATGTCGTTAGTATGGTACGGAAATCTGTAAAAACCATTCAGAAAAACTTATTTGGCTCCTTCCAGCTTTTCGGTCATAGTAGTCACAATGAAAACATAATTTATGTTCGTTTTAAAGATCTTAGTTTCTTAGCTTTTCCAATTACGGTTGCAATTATCGTTGGTTATTATGAAGAACTGGTACTATGAAGTACCATTTACGTTTGAGGCAATGCCACAGCCAGGTATTGTTTAAAACTCAAAACTAAGTAAAATTGAAATCATCAAGTAAATTAGTTATTTATTGTTGAAAACTTCGATACGAAATTTCATCTCGTTCAAACATCTGTTTAAAAAAGCATTTCTTGCCAACGAGAGTCACATTATATCTATCACACACTATTTCATTACAAGAAATATATTATATGAAGTACATTATCAATCTTATCTAAACACCACATCTCCTTATTTTAAAAAATAGAAATAAAAAACTGTTTGTCATGTATGCTTCAAATAGACATCTGTAGATAATTTCGCTATAACCTGTCCGGTCGATGTGACCCCCGCACTGTCGAAAGAAAATCTTTGGGCAACACAGCTTCCCAAAAATCTTCTTTTATATCACATTTTCTTTACGATTCTTCAGACAAAAAAGTTCCTAGAAAATGTTCACTTAACTATTGTGAGCATTTTCCTTTTAAAAATAATGAAAATATCGCTCTTTAATGTATTTATTTTTTCACGCGCTCTAACTTGATAATTTCCAATCACCCCGGTACTCGTCCAAAATGAATCTTCACATCACATAAGGGCTCTCTTTTACACATTAAGCATGTAAAAATTATGGCGTGAATTGTCTAAGAATATTATTGAGAATTAATAAGCAACAAACTAGTTTAAAGTTTAAAACTTTAACATTTTAATGACGGTGATATAGAAAAGTACATTTGCTAATTCATGAAATTAAAAACAATAACAACATGGTAGCATAAATGATAGCCTGAGATCATTTTCATTCTTCCAACATCACACACAAACAAAACCTTACAATTCAATTGTTTCAGCATTCACTTTTCATGTTTAGTTTCACATTTGTTTTCAAAATGCGACGAAAAAGGCGGGTCTGCTTCATTTGAAAAGAAAAAAAAACACCGTCATGGCATCACAACGTTTTACAACTCTCGCAGAAATTTTCTAAGCAAATTAAAAACGCCCGAAGATGAAGTGAACACCAAATGCTTAAATCCCGCCTTCTTTCCTCCTACGGCCATGGCCACCCTCCCGGAGGCGCTTGCGGCAAACGGCCGTTGCCGAGCCTTGGAGTAGTCCCGGATCGGGAGCAGATGGCAGTCGGGTTGTTGGTTCCTCGATTGTCCTGAAGAGCGAGCGTAAGTTGCTGCCATTGTGTGAGTATAATGCAATCACTGTTTTGCCTACGCCGCTACTTTGAAGTGTAGAGCTTTCGTGACCGATTCAAATCCAAACGACGGGGTGCGAATTGCCATTTTTCTCCACAGCGGGGTATTTTTGACCTCCAAGAAGCGCCGAATCGAAGTAAAGTAGTTTAATACTTTACACTGACAGGAGAGATGGGCACAGTTTGGTCTCAAACAGTGACTCTCACTCGAAATAACCCTGATATAAGTGATTTTTAATAACTTCCTGTTTGCTTCGACAGCAAAAAGTTTTGTATATGAATCGCTAGTGATGTTAACTCTCACTGAAACAAATGGTTCTATAACTATGTATTCTTCCTCGCTTTATTTGTAAATGTAATTTTGGAAAATTTGGAGAGTTCAATTAAAATGAGATCTGCGGCAATTTTTAAGCATCCTTTGCTCTAAGCAACGAAAGAATTTAATCTAAGGATGCATGGACCAGAGAAACTACATGAATGCATAATGCAAGGCCTGTGACGACCTACGCAATAAACTCTCGAAAAATGCACAAATGAATCTTGACAATCCATTTCTTAGTAAACGTCAATTTCTAATGTTAACAATTTTAAGACTTAAAAGCCATACATATGCATTGCATAAAATCAATATTCATGATCTAAAAATCGTCTGAATTTTTTTTCCTTTTCCAGAAACCAAAATAAAAATAGAAATATAGAAGAAAGATTACCTGAAGGGCGAGCTTTCAGAAATGCAGCTGTACAGAGTTAAAAGCGAAAGAAAAACCTTAGGGACTCGGAACCAGGATATATGCATCCTAGGTTTAAAGAAAAATTTGGAGCTATTTTTGAGACATATTTTAAATTTCCTTTACTTCAATCGCCATGAGATTGAAAATTCATACGACACCAAGCAATAAAAATTATTTTTTAAACAAATTGTGCATTAAATATTTATCTTTGAGGTTTCACTAAGGGAAAATTCTTTGTCTGTAATATCTGTAAAGGACGTTTTGCCACAAACTATTATACGGTTCCAACGACTCGTAAAACGAGAATTTTGAATACATAACTTGATAAAGAATGTAGTTTACTACAAATAAGTACAAAAATTAACTACTGTTTCGGTATCAGGATCAAAGATAACGGAGTTTTCTATCGAAAAATAGCCGTTTTGCCGCAGCTTTACAATCTATCTCTATCGTACGTACTTAATTTGAGAGAAAACAAAAATAAAGCGTTCTTTGACGTAACACGACAGGCTATTTTCTCTTCAGAACCTCCGCACTAAATTCGGTCTGGTCTCGACTCGTCTCGTCGGGTCTCGTCTGGTCGGGTCTCGACTCATCGGGTGTCGCCTCGTCGGGTCTTGACTGGTCGGGTTTCGTCTTGACAGGACTCATCTCGTCTGGACGGAGACCCGTTGCTCTTCGGGCATCTTCGGGCTCTTCGGGCATCGTCGCAATGTGTCTTGTCTCGGCGGTCTCGTTTTGTCGTGTTTCATCTCAGCGGGTCTTGTCTCGTCGTGTCTCGTCTCTTCGGGTCTCTTCTCGTCTCGTCTCGAGAAACAATTATATGATATTAACCACAATTGACAGAGTTAGATTTAATGACTGAGTTATATTTAATTACTGAATACCTCTGGATTGGTAAAAGACACGTAAAGTTCTTAGTTTAAGTACAAAAAATAAATTACCACTTGGAAATTAAATATTCAGTAATAACACATAAAAATATTCTGGAGTTTGGCCACACTTTACATTGTAGAACAAGTCTTTAAATATTTTGTGAGATACAGAAAATAATTAACAAAGAAAATAAAAAAATAATTCCTTGAATCTGTATACAATAAAAATAATACCTGTGACACCTCATATTTCAGTCATTTCAATGCTTTAATCAATCTAGTTGATAAATGATTGAATAATTACAATAATGTAATGGCTGGCAATGATTTATACAAGAAATCCTTACAAACTTCAGCCTGAAATATTACAGTATCATGTTCGTTGAAAAACCTATTTTTTTTTTTTGAAAATAGCAATAGTTCAAAATTGTTTCGGAGTCTCCCTACAACAGATATATTAAAGACAAAAATGTTTTCCTCAATGAAATCTGTTCCTTAAAGATAGATTTTGAAATTAGGTCAGGTACATGTTTTCGAAAATTTGAGTACTTTTCCCGTATTTTGGGGTGACAATACAGGCTCGAAAGTACGTGTGGTTTTAGCATCACTAGTTTACTACATAGTAAGGAGGTCAGATCAAATTAGGTGACCAAAATGGCCATTTGTTACTGCCAATTTTACACGCTCTTATATTACCAAATGACTGGCGAGGGAACTATTTTCGACCATCACGATAAAATAAGAAGTCCAACTTACTTGTCATCTATTAATGAAGTAAAACTTACCATCATCCAATTCTTTTATATCTTCAATGCTTGCCACTGGCCCTCAGCAACCGCGTAAGGTAATCCTTCATCAAATATATGTTGGAATTTTTTACTCTCGTTTCTCAAGTTTAAAGGTCATTCCACTAACTTCTACTCCTTTTAAGGTCATTGTACTGAGCTAAGTAGCTAGGAAAATATTAAACAAAGTTGCCAACATGATTTCAGTAGTAGTTCCGAAGTGAAAAGATTTGATCGTACGCCAAGTGCATCTGCGATTGGAATGCGCTTTTAAGCTGCCAACAGAAGCCGCGCGGGCAGCGATGCACGCCGCCACCGCCGCCCTCGCCGCCTCCTTCGCCACTCGCGTGCGGCCGCTCAGCCCCGTGCAGCTGCAGCGATGGCCACACACCGCCCACGCGCCCTCGCCCTCGCCCTCGCCGCATAGGTAGGCCCTTCTCCCCCTGCCCCGCCCACTCCACGTGCCCTCGTCTCCCAGGCAGTCTCCTTTCTCACCGACTCTCTCAGCCCCTAACCGCCCACGCAACCACGAGAAAGTGGGTCTTCTCACTCTCCCTCTCTGCCTCTCTCTCATCTCCCTCTCTTCCTCTCTCTTTTTCTCTCCCCCCACACTCCCTCTCTCCCCCCTCTCCCTCTCTCTCCCTCTCTCCTCTCTCTCCCTCTTTCTCCTCTCTCTCCCTCCCTCCCTCTCTCCCTCTCTCCCTCTCTCTCCCTCTCTCCCTCTTTCACTCATTCAACCTCGCCGTCGACACCACGCCCCCGATCCTTAGTACAGTTTTGGACATGTATTTCGGTTTACTTCATGCTCTCTCTATGAATACCACTGTCTACCGCTAAACTCCACAGATCAAGGCGATTGATCTCTTTTCCAGAAAACGTTGCTAGAATCTGCTCTTGACTGGTGTGGCGCTGACTTCTTGGATCAGCATTTCGTATCTTGGTGACATCGTTTGAGGTATGTGAAGTTCGAGAGACAATATAAGCCCTCTTTACGAAAGACACCCGGGCGCCACAGGGAAAACATGGTTTTTAATTTGAAAGCGAATTGAAAATTCATTAACAAGTTAAAAACGCAAGTTTGTATTTTCAACTTTCACATTTTGAAATCGATGTAACAATTATCATGGCAATTATTTTCGTCTCACGATAATTCTGATGCAAGATGAAATCTTAAAATATCCAATAATAACCATTACATTATTATTATTATTATTATTATTATTATTATTATTATTATTATTATTAATATTACTATTATTCTTTTCGACTGATGCATTAAGTAATACCCTTGATTACAACTCACCTACTAGTAAATTGAAATAAAATAAAACTTGCAGAAATACTCAATAACATTGTAGACGATTAAAACACGTGTTATTTAAATGCTGCATGAATTAGTATTTTTGTTTAAAGAATGTTAGTGACAAGATTATCCGGTAATATTTATAGTTGATAACCTTTTTTCTGAGCAGATATTTGTCTCATTCCTGGCAGATTAAGCTACTTGTAGTCTACTTGAATTCTTTTGCATCATTGTATCATTTTTGACAGTCCCTAGAAAAAGAAAAAAACAGCGGGAAATCGCTCTTCGTCCACCACAAACTCTTGTTGACTTAGGCGGGGATCTGACCCACGTGTTTATGCCAGTGCGCGTATGCTATTATTTGCAAGTGATTGAGTGCCCCAGTAATCCAAGAGCCAGATTTCTCCAGTCTCTGCAGCGTCTTTTACCAGTAAGTTCTATAGTTCGAATCCCAACCGAGCCGGATTTGCGACACCAGCCAACGAGCTGGATGGAGGAGAATTCTAACAACCGATTGCTCTGATCGGTAAAATCCTGTGTTTTTCTGTTAAATCCAGGCGAATGCCGGATCAGTGCGGTTACAAACGGGCGATGAACTACGTGCGTTCGTTCCCATACATATATTCCATGCCCTATTCTCTCCTCTTACAGACACTTACATACTCTACAGTATACAAGTTAAAGTCACAAGAAAGATGGCTCAATTGTAACTTTGAATTCACAACTCGAATCAAAACCCTTTGCAAACTAGTTCACTGTATAACCATAATGAAATGACATAACTACAGACAACACACAAAGACATATAATGAATATACGTAATCATATGTACATAACCACAGAGAAACTATCGGAAATGGACCTTCACTTCGCATCTCGCGGATTTTGTGGAGCATTGTTTTTTCATGCTGCTCTCTGAGTGGTCTCCCATAGAATTCTGACACACACTTACACGAAAACGCTTGGAGCTTGTCAAGTATACGTATATATGCCAAGGCGTTTGGATTGAGAATGGTCTCACTTAATAACTGAGGCGCTCAGGATAATAACGGCAGCTACCAACCGACCTCGCATTTTCAGTTAGAAATTTGACAGGAAACTCTTGCCATAGACCTATAATAATGCGAAATATCAATTGAAGAGGGTTACGGTAAAACGCTCATTTCCAGCTTCAAAACTTTGTTCGGAATGTAAGTGAACGCCAACAAAAACATAAAAAGTCATTTTTCTCAAAACGAACTTCGGTTGGGATCTGCCTCAACTCATATCTAAACTTGGGGCAACAATACGTTTACGTTTAACCCTAGATTACAAAGGCTTCGTCTTTCAGAAGACGCAACGAGCGCCGAACGCTTCTTCTCCCCCTTCGCTTCTCTCCCCGTACCTTCTTTGTGTGACCAGAGAGCGCAATACAGGCAAGTGTTTCCGGAATACGCCGTTTTAACGCACGTCGTCCAGCCTTAATAGTTACGCCAGTGATATTTTCGGCTCTACATTGCCTTATATTGTAAATAATAACTACAAACTCTTTGTCTGGTAGCATGTACGTCTTGTTATGAACATTTGGCAATCGTAACGGATCGACGGCGATCATACTAAAGGTCGCGTGACAAGGTACTACTGCGAACGCTTCTCAAACGCCATACGCGGACAGCTCCGAGCAAGTGTATGCTATGAGAGTCAAGTCGTTTAGGTGTGTCAATAAGTCCTTTGTGCTCTAGGATTGAGCTTGGGTGCGTGGTGGGTTGGGGGTGCGCAGGGGGCGATGGAGGCGGGGGCGAGGGCGTCGGCGCCGAGGCAGCCGCGGAGGCACGAGGCGAAGATCGCCCGCGCCGCGGCGCTGCTGCAGGCCAGCGCCAGCGCCAGCGCCACCTGCCACGCCCACGCCCACGAGCGCGCCCTGCAGCGGCCCAGCCGGCCCACCGCGCAGGTCCCCCGCCACTAGCACGACTGCGTGGCTGCTCACTCAGACGGTGGAACCCCGGGATTACGAACTAATTGGGAGGGGGGTCTGTTCGGATTCGGAAATGTTCCAATTACTCAGAAAAAAAAACGGTACCGTATATATACAATTACATCTATAGGATTACCAGACAGAATGCAACATAGCGTGCGATGTAAGATAATGGAAAAGTAGCGTAGACATCGCATCATCACATCGCATCATCAAGCAAATACACTGCCTTGCAGAAAAAAAAACCTATTTCGCAAGTTCCTCTAAGTGAAAATTCCTGCTACATAAAAATTGGTAGATATCAGAGTAACACCATTTAAACGCCGTAGGTATCAGTGTAATAAACGTTTCATTTCGCCAACTTGTTTCAATAATTAGTTGTTCAGTTTACAGTAATTATAAAATACTTTTTTACACTACAAATAAGCATTTTATTTATTTTGTTTAATTTTCGTCTATCCCAAATTCTGTTCAGATTTTCCGAAATTTCGGATGTGTGGGGTTCGGATGATTGGGGTTTTACTTATTCTAAAACATAATTCCCCGCGTATCCAGGGTTGTATCATTAAGTAATAAATATAACTTCAAACTAATGTCTCCCCATAGCACGTCACACACAGTTTTAACTGTTTTTGACGTAAATAAATAAAAATAAATAAATAAAAGTTTGAGCAAATAGAAAAGAATATGAACTTTTTGCCGTTTTTTCCTATGATTACTTATCGTTCAAAAATTCCGCCAATACCCATTTTTCGTATAGGCCTGTCCGTGAAACACGCCCCCCTGCACCGTCGAAAATGCGTTGGCAGCGGACGTAGACATCATCTGGGCCGCTCACTTCGGGAGGAGCTCGGCAATGAGTACGCGATTCCGATCTCTTTCCCTCTATGCGGGAAAGCGGAGAGCCGAGGACAATATTGTTTTCTACTTTCAATATCACCGTTACTTATATATGTTACTTTGCCTGTAAATAGGTAGTTTTAAGTTCTTAAATTTATTTTATTAATTTATTGCCCATGAATTAACTCATTTTGTTAAATTTGTGGTTTTAATTACATTTACATGAACGTCAAATACCACGGCTGTTGACGCTTCATCGTCTTGCGTTTATATTTTTCAAACTCTAGCCAATTTCTCTAAAAACAAACCATACTCCATAGCAAGCATTACATCACTCAATTGTTCGTTCTCGTACAAATTGATACACTCGTAGCAAGTTGTATTATCGTTTCGTAACAATCACATACCCTTGCACTACCATACTAGTGAGGAGAGCAGTCGGAAGCATAGAGGTTGCGCCCTCTAGGGAGAAACCCCGCAAGCAGGAGGAACTCGCGTCGCCCTGTTGGGAGTGCCAACCTTGTGCGCGTTGAGAGTAGTGGTCGGTGCGCAGGCGTCGCTGGAGCAGCGCGTGGAGCGCGTGGAAGCGTCGCTGCGGGCGCTGCAAGCGGCGTTGCCCCGGGCCCGCGCCTCGCGCGACGCGGCCACCAGCCCCGCGCCGCCCAACCTGGCCGTGCGCAGCCTCTTCCGCGCCCACCACTCCCAGGTCCCTCTCTCACACACGCGGGCTCTAGGGGCGGGGGCAGAGAAAAATCGATCACGCATATAACTTTTTCGCAGTTACTTCGTGAGAAGAGAAAGCCTTGTAATGGAAATTGCGCGCAGCAGCTGAGTCAGCTGCTGGAGAACAAGAGCGCGCAGCTGCTCTGGCGGCTGTCGGAGGCGCGCAGCGTGCCGCTGCTGCTGGCGTGGCCGCGCTCCGCGCCGCGATGCGACGCCGACGACGTGCAGCAGCTGTCGCGCTCGCTCATGGAGATGACGCCGGCGCAGCGGGCGAAAAGGGACCAGGGCGCGCAGCAGGTGTTCTCGCGCTCCGGTGCACGGCCAGACCGCGCGGAACAGCTATCGCAGCAGCTGACGAAAAGCGACGACGGGCAGCAGATGAATTTGCGCTGCAAGCCGAGTAACGACCGCACGAAACATCTGTCACCGTCGAGGCAGGGGACGCCACCGCTCCGGGCGGCGGAATACGTGAACGAAGCGCAGCAGATGTCCTCGAAGACGAGAATACCCTCGGAACAGCCCCGACCGCAGGAGAAGGCGCACTCTTGCGCGCAGCAAGCGAGTCCGAAATCGACAAATAAAAGCGAGGACGCCCTCGCGCATCAAACGTCTCGGTCGGAGACGGAGAGTGCGAGCGAGCGGTTGACGGCGCGCGTGAGCGACTGCGCACCGCAGCTGCGCCTGCGCTCCGCGTGGAGCAGCGAGGGCGACTGCGCGCAGCGGCGCCTGTCGCAGGCGGAGCGGATGAGCCACGTGGCGCGGCAGCTCGAGTCCCACCTGCAGAGCAGCGCCTTCGCGCAGCTGCTCGCCGCCTCGCAGGTACGATGGCACCTACCGCCGTTCTCAAGAGAAATGGCCAGTTAGTTTGTGTTTCAAGTGCTATAGTCGTTAGTTCCGTCAGTGTACTATTAGTTACATCTCAGGAATTTTCGGTTTTTCCCTCCTCCGCTGAAATGTGAGACCCGGCGCCGACCTTCACGTCAACTTGCGAGGTTATCCTCCTGCATGTATTTCACCCCAGAGGGGCACCATCTTCTTCCATCCACCGGTAGAAGCTCCAAACTCCCGACTGTATGTGTGGTAATGTAGATCAAGTTAGTGCGTGTGTGTAAGGAGAGAAGAGAGAATAAAAGTGAGGAAGGAAATATCTCGTGCGGTCCGGTGCGCGTGAGTTAGGGTTCTACTCAGGCATTCCGTTGGTATTGAATGAAAAACACGAAAACTTTTCGATCACATCAACAGACCGCTGAATTCGACGTACGTAGATAGCGTTGAAAACCCGCTCACCGTTGGTACTCATGCCATAGGACCTTGAGCTCGTCACTACAGTGTTACGTCCGCGAGGTGCTAGGATTGGAGTCTCGACCGCGGCAACATTTTCGACACTAGTTGCATAGCTATCAAGTCGCTATCTGGAGGGGAATTCTAGCGGCCGGCTGTTCTACTCGTAATTGGTAGTTTTCCATGATTTCTCCGACAGACACCATGCGAATACCGGAGCAGAACAAACGAGCCACGGAACGCGCTTAGAGCTCGGGAGGAGCCCCGATGGTCGGAGATGCCTGGTTGGGAAAAGCCCGTGGGCCGACAGACAGGTCGGCGCCGTACCTCGCTACCCACACGGGACTAACGAGCTTAGCACTTGACGCGCCCGGAGGGGAGTCGGTGTCTCAGGGGGCTGCCGCGCCGCAGGCCGAGTCGCCGGGGGAGCGCAGGCCCAGCCGCGCGCAGCTGCTGCGCTCGCGGGTGGAGGCGCGCAGCGACGGCGTGCAGCAGGTGCACCTGCGCCCCAAGGCCCCGCCCCACGAGCGCGCTGATGCGGAGGGCGCGCCTCTTATTAGCGTAATCACCTTCTTCTTTTACTGCCATACTCCCTAGCGCCTTCCTGGGAGACTTGCAATCCTGAGCGAGTATACCTAGGTAGTTTGCCAGTGCTTTCCCTGGGGGCGCTAGTGCGCCAATTTTGAATACCAGAAAGTGCAGGCGAAGATTCAATATTCGCAATCTTATCCAGTAATTCAAATCGAAACTCTGAATGAGGGGATGGATGTGAAGATAATTACGGTCAGTCGAAGTCAGTTATTGTCTTTTATGGCTTCGGCTAGGGCCTCGGTGCCGTTAGATCTTGCAGTTCTCAGGTGGTTACCCATCCAGAAACCCGTGGAAACTCGAATTGATGAACCTCCTTTATTCACGTAGCGTAGTTAAGCAATTCGTTTATCGACCTAATAGTAGAACTGTAATATGACAGTAAGATTATAGAATAATAAAACTGGTTCTAAATGCACATTTACATTGAAAAACATTTGAGCAGTTCTTAAGAGAATGTCTGTTACTAAAAATTCGCAACTTTGAGCCCACATTAAAACATTAAATAACACTAAACGTTCAGTAACAGTAAACTCGCAATAAACGTTCGAATTTCGTATGAAATTATGTTAATCCATTGTACTTACAGTCCAATACTATATAAAATTGCACTTCATATAAATATTAACAATGTCTGAAATACATCAGAAAATAACATTTATATATTTTTTGAAAAATCAAACGAATACATCAAAACTGCGTTTATCATGTTATTCAATGCTTTGAGCACTATTCATCCAGGAAATTTAAAGAAAAATATTGGAGTCGTTTTTTAGAATATCTTGTTTTAAAAAGTGCACATATTTCACAGATACAGGCGTGAACACTACCTCGTGTAACCGGTAAATGTAATAGCTAAGCACGATGACTGTTGTTTATAATTTGCAATAAGCCATCGACACAAAAGTATGCTATTGCTGAATGGGGAATTACATTCCAGTCCTGCATCAAAAATATTTAAGATGAAAAATCATAATTTCCATGTTATGACAAGAAGATTTCCACAACACACGTTACGAGTATAATCACGTGGAACTTGGAAAAGAGCTTGGCGTTCTAGACCGTTAAAATCAGGTTTTCGTGTCTCCGAAGAGACACGAGTTTTGTGGGGCAATTTTTGTGGCAAAGATGTAGGATACATGGAAAATATCGAGAGACAGATGGGGCAGTAAGTACCTTAAGCAGAATTCTTAAAATGAGATCGTTTTTGTTCTATTGCATGTTTGGAGATTTAGCTCCTCTGGCGACTATATAGCATACATAATATGAGGTTACAAACCCTCATATACGAACACAAACTGAAGCTCTATGCAAAATTAAATGAAGAAATAGACATAGAAAAAATATTTCATGAGAAAATTAAGGTGACATTGATTTTCTGAAATTGAATCTCAACGATTCATCAATATTAGAAATGTTTACTCATTTACTCTATCGAAGGTAAATGCAGTATATGTACTGCATCCGTGGCGTGTTTCAGGCATCCAGAAAAAGAAATTATTTTTTTATGTTTAAATTCTTTGTTTTCTGTAAAGTGCAGCTCAAAATAATGCAGAATAGCCAAGTATGAAAGAATAATTTTCTATAAAAACACATAAGACAATGAAAACTCCTGGTGTCACATTTTATTATTGTGTCGTGAAAAGAGGAGGCAAATATTGTGTGAAGACAGAAGGAGAAACAGAAGACGTACTTACACGACGAATTTCTTTATCATCAGGTGATTCGTTAGGGTGAGCATGTCCTACCAGGGCCAGCGGTGCACGTTTATTCATCATTGTCACTGTCCAACATTTGCAGCATTAACAAGTATTGTCGATTCTCACTTTCTTTAAAAAGCTTGACTTGACTCGTCACTAGAAGGAATTTGGAAAACCAGTTTTTTCGATACATATACCTTTTCAACTTCTCAAGAATGCTGGTTGTAACAACCTAAAAGTACACTTCTTCTGCAATTCTACATTTTCATATTAAGAAAATGCAAATAACAATTCTATTGATACTATTGTAAGACTATCTGTGGTTACTTACTTCACAGGTCAACGCACGTTTCTCGATTCCTCTGTTCATACAAATGACTCGATATTATCTGAGAAACAGTACTGTTCTGTTTCAGGCAGACACTGGCCGTGTCAGTTATTTATAAATAAACCTAATTGTTGCATTTATTCAGAAGACTTCAATTTGAGACTGATGCGTGTTTCTGCGAATCCTACCTTGACATGAGGCTCACGGTAGCTTTATGTTTGGACGTCTCGATGCGTCGTGTCGTAGCGATGCGTCGCCCCGTAGTTGGAGCAGGCAATCTGGGGGGCGGCAGACTGCCTACGTGCTCCGGTGGACAAATTATTTTTTAATGTTATTTATTTGTGTCCCACTTTTTAATTTGTCAGATCTATACGACATTTGTGTAGAAATTCATGAGTATTTTTAAATTAATTTAAGTATCGGCCTAATGTGCAAATGAGGATTTTGAAAATTAAAATATGTTTTAAATATTTAAATAATACTTGTATGTTTGAAAAAATTATATTTACATAACATTAAATTAAATCTTTTTAAGTTTACTTTTTGTTTAATTTTATTTCTCTGAAGGAAGCGGTCTTTGCGCTAACAAATTTTAAACATTAGCGCGCGTTAAATTCTTGGTAAAAAATAATTAGTAATATTTCAGAAAGGGGTGCGATGAGAAAAAAAATGCGAGTCACTTATTTTCAACCCTAGACCTCGTAAAAAAAGTTTCTAAAGCTATAAGCTAAAAAATAGTGATGTTTTGTGAGTGTGCGATTTGACGTGGAATGACACTTATATAAACTTGTATTTAAAATTCCGTATTATTTTTTATTTTATTTTGCCCTTGCACTTTCAGCGCTGCAGGTTTAACCTGCATAGTTTTGGAGGGTGAATAATCTTGAGCCGCTTTTCCTGTTTCTATCCACTTCCATGCTTCATGCTTCAAATCGCCTGTTTCTCGCCCAAGAAATACCTCCTTTCTCTGCTAGTTGGTGAAAGGAGCGAAATTTGCGTGGTCAGACGGACGAGCAGGCCTCATGGCCTGAGTCTCGCCACGTAAAATAAGGCATCAATTCAGTCACCAAATGAAATTCCGCAAATTTGTTGAGATATGAACCTGGGTCCTTGAGATTAGCAGGCGTGTGCCCTATCCACTACGCTGCCTCGACCCTTAAATGAATAAATAATAATAATAATAATAATAATAATAACAATAATAATAAGTTTGTTTGAGGAATGATGATAATTATTTATCCATGTTTAATTAATTAAATATTGCTAAGCGAGTGACATTTCGGTGCCTGTGCTTAAGATCCCATTCTAGTTCGTACTCAGTATATTTGAGGAATAAATGCAATTATTTAAAGAGAAGTGTATATGTATGTCCGTGCCCGTGCTGAAGAGCCCTTGGCTGCTGTTGTGCGCAGTGGCCGAGTTCGGAGGACCTGCGCGCGCAGCTGCTGCGCCTGCTGCTGTCAGCGCGATGCGAGCGCGCGCAGCGGCGGCGGCAGAAGCACTCGCAGCAGGGCGCAGAAGCGCTCGCAGGAGATGTAAGCCACGTCCCACTGCGCGGATTGTGCGCACAGAATGACTCTCAGAATAAATGTTACAAATTTCTAGGGCAACTAGAGGGTCGAAATGATTACGTTGTGCCAATGAATAAGTGGCGAGGGATTTCTTGCAATCCATTATACAGGTGTTTTGCAGGTACTTGATCTCTCCTTGAATGCATCAGCACGTGACCTGCAGATCACGTGTCTATAAGACGTTGCCTAATAATTTGAATTTTTAGCTTCGCAAATTTTTAAATTTTGTCACTTGTAATTTAGATTTACCATCTCCTTCTGTAACTGATGATTATAATCAATTTATTACATGAACTAATATAAATTTCCTAATATTCTACAGACCTAATATACTACAACCGCGTCAATTACCTTTAGCATCTTTTTTTTTTTTATCGACCTGCCGTGTGCCTTCTGGTTGCCATGTGGGGGAACGCGATTATTTTAGTTAGAAGCGAAAGCACATCCTCTTTCCGTCGAAAGTAGTTTGTTCTGGTTTCCTTCTTGCTCGAAATAAAGAAAGATAGCTTTGATCCACGTGTCTTCATGGCGAAAATTTACTTCAGACTAAAATCTATTTTAAGGGCTTTTTACATGAAAAAATAGTAGGTGCATTGGATTTAAAGTTATAATAATAATAATAATAATAATAATAATAATAATAATAATAATAATAATAATAATAATAATAATAATAATAATAATAATAATAATAATAGCCGATCAGATGGCCGAGATCGCTAAGGCAGTAGTGCCGGAGTGGTTTCGGACCAGAAGATCGCGGGTCCGAATCCCGCCTCGGGCATGGGTATATTTGTGTTGTCCTTTCACCCCCATTATCATCATATCATCATTTCATCTTCCATACCCCCCAGGGCTAACAACCGTGGGGGATAAAAATCGGATCCAGCTAAAATGCTGGTCCCCCCAAAGAATTGTTGCAAGCACCTGCCACCGTGATAATAAATAAAAACTGAGCCACGGTAAATGCAGGATGCTTGCTTGCGTGGTCCTAGTTGGCCGATTAACGAAAAAAAATGAGCTTGGTAATGGTTCACGACACATCTTTCTGATTTTCTCTGAGTTGGCTTAGATAATAATTATCTCTACGTTGTGGTTAAAACATTGGAAAATCTGACATAGCTTCCTTTTACATTTTCAGTATCTCGGTTTTAACTTCTATAGTATCCTGCGCAGTATAGCAAAAATATGTTTGTCTTGCCTCCTCATGCCCCTCCCCCATCTTACCGTGAATTTCGCTGCCCTGCCAGGCCCTGCACCGCCCCGCCTCTTTAATATGAAGTAAAGTTCATTTTGGGATACTTTTTGATTTTTCAAAATTACACAAATGTATTTTTTTAAGATCTCTTACGTCATTGATATGCGCATTTCCAGCAATTTGTAAACATTATTCTATTTTTGAGATAAAGTGCTTTAAAACACTTCTAACGAAGTTTTTCGAAAAGTCAAAAATTTTCTGTGAAATATTTCCAATTTTGAATTTACAGTAGCGCTTAGATGCCATTTTCTTAAAAACGGTTCCAAATGTTTCAATGAAAATTGTTAAAATAATATTTCCGTTCTACTATTAAAAAACTTAAGAAAAATTAAGAAAGGTTTAAAAAATGTACTTGGGGATGTACGAAAAAATGTACTGCGATAGATGGCAGCTAGCAGGAGCAATTTTAAAGCATCGATATTTCAGATCATTGATTTGTCGAAAAATCGATATTTCGAAGTATCGATTTTTCGAAGCATCGATTTGTGGATTTATCGATGTTTCGAACCATCAATTTTTCAAAATATCGATTTTTCGAACAATCGATATTTCAATACACCGATTTTTCGAAGCATTGATGTTCCAATGCATCGATATTTCGAAGTTCGGTTTGTGAATGAAAATTTCCCAATGAATTTTCAATTTCCAAAGTCCTAGAAGTTTTACCTTTGGACCTGGAGATATCCACTATTAGTTTATGAAACTTTACAGATTAAAATAAATAGTTCTATTACCACTACCGTTGAGAATAATCACTTTACAAAATTGTATGATGCCTAGCTGTATAGATGTCGAACTTTGAAAAAATAGTTCCCCCTTTTTTCTGCCTCTTTCAAAACCTTTCCTCTTCCCTTGTCTCGTCTGTACATTAATATTACAGAATAATAATATTAATGTAGTACAAACCATCTGTTTTGTGAGTTCTAATGTGTCTGTTAGTTCTTACCTGTCGTATTTTCTCCATTTTAATATAGCATGGTAAATCATTTTGTTCTATATAATTTTAACGCTCAAATCTACAGCCTCATGACGGGGATCCCTGAAACCGTTGCACGATTACGAAATAAATTAGTGTTACGAAAAATCGATGATATAATCGATGATATAATCGATGATATAATCGATGATATAATCGATGATACATGAGTGTGATATTACGATAAGAGCGAGGACCGAGCGAGTATCTTAAAGTTCACACGAGTGTATTAATACCCATTACATCGAGTTTCATACGGTTATGGTTCTAAGAGCTATGGTAACTTTTAAAAGTTAATATTTTATATTGACTCGTTTCGAGGCAGTTGACATGCAGGATTCAGCCAAGGCCACCTACGGAATAGCTCCCTCACCTTGTCCTCCTGTGGCGCAGGTGGCTTTGGTTACAAGTCCCTCTGCGAGGGAGTTCTGGGCTAGTCGAATAGGACCAAAGAGAAATTACTATCCCAATTTATTTTAAATAATAGTCTACGTAAAAGTTACTAAGAAGAAAAGAAATGAACTGACAAGAATAATATAACATTAAATGCAGTTTTAATGTACAGACTAGAACGAAATGTTTACTAGAACGATTCAAACTTGTGAGTGATTGGTGAAGAAGCTGTACCTATGTGTACCGTAATGAGTATCCTTAAGCAACTGGTTGCAGCCATGAAAAGCCTTGTAAGAATTATTGCAGGGGAGTGGAAGGAGTGGTTGTGCGGTGCACGCAGCAGGCGCGGGCCGCCGGCGCGGGCGGGGCGGCGGGCGGGGCGGCGGGCGGGGCGGCGGGCGGGGCGGCGGGCGGGCGGCGGGCGGCGGAGCGGCGCCTCGCGGACGCCTTCGGCCGCTGCCTGCGCCGCCCAACGCACGTGAGGCCGCGGCCACACGCCCTCACACACACACGCGGCTTCTTGGCTTTTTGGGACGAAAAATAACATCAAAATCCCAAGGGGATCGACTCGACCACAAACACCAGCCAGCTTTTTTCCTTCCATCTTTGGTTATGTTTCATCGTATTCATTGAACATTTCCTAACCCTCAGTGACAGTTTCATCTTTCGACGCTTAGCGCGTGTTTACAAAACAATTCCAATGTGTAATCGAATCGTGGAAACTTCGGATCAGCCGGCCTCTCGAATTGCCCTCCAGACAGCTGAATTCGCCACTGCTTTCTAGTGCGTCGAAAATCCTGTCTCTTTCGGGACTCGAACCCTAGGACCTCCCGGTAGGAGGCACTGCAGTGATGTCAACCGGTATTATCTCTTGTATTATGTCCGCACGTTTTCTTGAGCCCCGGAGCATCTACCCCCACTCCTTTCCCAACATTAGTTGCATCAAGAATAAATGATAGCAATGAGACTTGAACATAAAATCTGGTGACGAGGAATGTTCGCTCCCGTGTATTAAAAAGTAGTTTGCATGGAAAAATGAACTACAAATTCAACGTACAATTCCTTCTGTCAAAATAACCAAAATCCCCACTCCTCTCGCATCTAGCGAAGCGAAGGCTCAAGAAAACGTGCGCGGATAATACCATCACAAGTCCACACACGTAACTAATTTGTTGAGTTTCATCTGGCAATGACACCCCTTAAGAAGCGACGGTATTCCCGCTGCATTGCGCCCCGCGAGGCCTTTTTGCACGAGGGCCGCCGCGGGCGCTGAGAGGCCTCGTCGCTTGGGCGCAGTGCGCGCGCGAGGAGTCGGAGGCGGCGGCGGAGGCCGGGCGGGGGGCGGGGCCGGCGCGGGGGCGCGAGGGCAGCTGCTACCTGCAGCTGGAGAAGATCTTCCGGCAGGCCGCCTCCCGCTGCGCCCAGCAGCCGCCGCCCGCGGTGCGTATGCAGCTCTCAGCCATGCAAGAGACGGGGCTATGCTTTTCTTGTATACCAATACATTCAAACGGTTTTGATTTTCACTGAAAATGTACGTGTTTGGTTCAGTTATGCCCTCTGCTGACTACATGTACCTCTAAATTCACATGCTCATGTCACGGCTTACGAAGACGTCACGCGAAAGTAAGACTCCAAGGAAGAGACCGTTCGCTATTTATTATTTGGCATTTACGTTTTACGTTATGGAACAATATTTTTACTTCCTCGCTTACTACACACGTAGTACAGAGACTACACACGTGGCACATGTATTAGAGCGAAAACTGCGATTTTTCGGCAGATAAATTCGTATTGAATGTCTCCGATACCGAAACAGTGGATAATTGTGGTTTTGAAGAACAGGTTTTCGATCACAATCAGTCTTTTTGTTTTCCCTGTAGTCGTGAGAGAAAAAAGCAAAAAACGGATGATTCAAAATGAAATAACTATTTTTGATCACAACCAGTCGATTTGTTCCCTTCCCCATTGACATTCAAATACCTTCTGTAGTCGAATAAGGACAAAAATTTTAAAAAACGTGTGATCGAAGACAAATAAAACCGTTTTTGATCATAACCGGTCAGCTTGTTTCCTCCCGTAGTTGAGAAAGAAGAAACGAAAACACCGGCGATTCGAAACAAAATAAACCTTATTGTATCATAACCTGTCGGTTATGAGAGAGATAGTTAGATGACAAGCGGTGTGTGTGTGTTGCGCAGTCGCGGGAGGGCCGCGAGCGGGCGCAGCGGGAGCCGGCGGGGGGCTCGCGGAGCGACCTGGAGCGGCGCGTGCGGCTGCTGCTGATGATGACGAAGGGCGCGCGCCAGCTGAGGCGCTTCCTGCGCGGCGGCAGCGACTGCGCCTGCCTGCTCAGGCACTTCCTGCGCGACGAGCGCCAGGTGCGACTCACACACTTCAACAGTTAGACAGCGACGATGGTGGACGCGTAGTGGTCCGTTGTCCCTTTGGCAGCGCCGGTCCCCCTTCCGTCCAGACCGGGAACAGGGGGAAGGAGGGATACATGGGGGGGGGTGTAAACTCCCAACTATGCTGCTGCATACAGATGTGAAGGGACGAAACGTCGAAACATTGAAAATGAGCTCTTGAGACAATTTTAAGTTGTTTTTTTTTTGTAATAAACTCCTTGAATATTCCAAATGACTGATCCGCAATAAGTACTCAAAAGTTGGTTTGAAAAAATACTTTCTATGCAAAAATTTGCACTGCAAAATCATGTAACCACTCCCGAAACATGTAAATTGTTTATTATTTACAAAATAAATGAATATATTTCTTCAGAAATTAAAATAAATACAGAAATAAGAAAGCACCTCATCTGCACAAATAGACTGCTTGATGTGTTATAATATTTCATCTCCCCTGCTACATATACATGCTGGAATGCATATAATAAAAAATATGTGTACATACGATTTAGTTTTTCTGTGGTCCGTTATTATTGAAGTAAATTCTAATATTATGGGTAATTTTTGTCTCAGTCATTAATATTCGAAGAAAAAAATGTGATTTGGCCTTTCGTTGTTAGGTTCCATTTACTCTACCAGATTTGAATTGCTTCATCGTTAAATTGTGTTACTAATGTCGTTTTTGAAATTTTGTCGTATACTGTTGGTAATTGTGTATCATCAGCCGCCTGTTTTTCTATCGTGACTGCCAGTGCATTACCTGCGTGCGTTGTCTTGTGCGCTGGCGCGTGGTGTGCATTCTGGCTACACTACGTGAAAGAGGATTTTTTCTAAATTTAGAAGCACAATTTATCCGCTTTTGATTACCTGGGCTCCGTAATAAGAGTGTTTCTGGTGACAATTTGCCGTTTTCTGGCGCAGCATTTTCTCTACTGCGTGAACGGTAAAATTAATTGCGGTTTTCATTTGATGCTCCCTCGTATTTAGCTAGGGGAGAGCGCGCGCCCCTGCAGTGGCCTCTGTGGGAGTCGAGAGGCTGTGGGCAGTGGGCGAGAGGCGCGTTGATGTGTGCGCAGGCGCGGGGCGCGTGGGAGGGCGGCGCGCAGCAGCAGCAGCAGCAGCAGCGGCGCGCGCAGCGGCGCTCGCGCCAGCGCATGCGCAGATCGCAGCGGCGCCCCGCGGCGCAGGCGCAAGAGCAGGGGGCGGGGACGAGGCTGCCGGGCGCCGTCGATGAGGTGCACCCCCCCACCCCCCCCCCCACACACACACACATTTACACACGCACTCGCGCTGCACTGGAGCCCTTGCAGGAGCACTGGACTAGAGTCAATGATAGATTGATTGATTACTAGTGATTCCGGTGGTACTGCTAAGGTCATTAGTCTCGTAAGTGTACTCGGGAGGGGATGATCTTATCCCACTAGATGGCAAGGTCCGGCGCCGACCTACCGTTGGCCTGCTAGAATTTTCATTAACCAGATGTTTCCTACCAGTAGGGCACCGCCCCAGCCGGGACAAGCTCTAAGCTCCCAACCAGTCACCCTGCATGTGTGGTATTGTAGTGCATGTGAGTGTAAGTGTGCGTAAGTAAGCGGTAAGGATAGGACAAGAGGAAGGAAACATCGCGCGCGGTTCGTGGCCCGTTTGTTACGGTAGCGCTCCGGCATTCGCCTGGTACTAATCGGAGAAACCACGGAACAGTTCTGATCAGAGCAGCCGGCCGCTAGAAGTCTCCTCCAGACAGCCGCAGAACTCGATGGAGCCATCTATCTTTTGTCGGAAATCTGGCCACCGTCGGGACTCAAACTCAAGGACCTGCCGGTCAGATGCGTAGCAGTGTCATCAGTTATTGCCCTAAGGCTCAATAATCTGTCCTTGACAGTGATCCTTGACTGGCTCAGCCGTTTGATCTGGAAGTTACTGCCCCTTTGGGCAGTGTTCGAAAAGGCTAAAACCTGGATGTTGCTATACACGAGATATGACTTCCCCACCCCACGTGGCAAATCTGTTCAAATTGTGAAGTCGAAGGTTTCTGCGGCGACAATCATGCAAATGATCTTGGCGTCCGGGTAACGACTTGTCGAAGAGTGTGATGCCGAAGTTTCAACCATCTTGTGGTGGTCTTCCTCGGGGCTGGACTGCGCTGGACGACAGGGACAATGAGGTCGAAACGTCATCACAGCCTTCGACGCGGTGTCACGCGGATTGCCAAGATCGTTTGCTGTTTAAATTGAACCCCAGAGATCGCTCGAGTCCCGGCGATGAGGCTGTAGCTGCTCTGAAAACATGCCTATTTGCAGCTATTAGATTCCTACATGTTGAAAGCAGTCAATGAAAACAAGTTTCAGTGAAAACACCTTCAGTCTTTCACAATTGCAATCAAGTAAAACATAAATTTCTCTATTTACCGTAAACATCTTCATTCCATCTATGCTAAACTTGTTAGGAGGTAAATATTCTTGTTTCTCTGTGTAGGTCGAATTCAGTGACAGTCTGGAGAAGAATTCAAGGGGCCGGCCTACCTAACCGGTGGTTTTTCTCGTTTTCTACGATCAATTCCAGACGAACCCTTGGGCATTACCTTAACAAACGGACCATTATCCTCCGATTTTGACTTCTTTCGCCACAGCCACCGCGGAAGATTCGATTTTGGGTCGATGCGATGGGATTGTGCGCTGCGCAGCTGGGAGCGCCGGAGCGGGCGGAGCGGGCGGAGCGGGCGGAGCGGGCGGAGCGGGCGCTGGGGGCGACGGCGCTGCCCCTGGCGGAGCTGAACGGCAACCCGCGCGCCGACACGGGCGTGCAGGTACTAGGACATGGGGGAGGGGAGGGGAGAAGACGAATATTTCTTTTTACTAAGATACTCTTCATAAGTAAGAATAAAGGAATCTACACTTCCCTTTTATTCAATTGTTCACAAATTATTTTTGTTCATTAAAATACATAAATTATGTCTTCTAATACACCAATTGTAATTTAGACTTTTCTAGCTCTGAAGATGGCAGAAATGCAAAGCTTTATGCTGAAATAAACGTGTATGACAAACAAGGAGACATAATTTCCTTCATAATAATGCTGTTGTCATAAACACCACACCGTTTCCCATCTTTCAAATCTGATAGTTACTCATGTGTCTTTTACATCTAAATGGTAAACAAATTGTCGTGCACGGGTGTTTGGCTGATCCCATTTCGACGCTGCCAAAGAGACTTTGTGTAGCTGCTAACACTAATTTATCATTTTCTTCACTTTTCTCTCGTGATTCTTCTTCTTATCCTTCTTCTCTATCTATCCTTTACTTTGCTTCTTATTCTTCACCTTTTTTCCACTTTTTTGTTTTCATCTTCTCCCTGTCCCACGATGGATGGATCACAGGACAAAACGCGGGGGTACATGCAACCCCATGCATGTAACACGTAAACGTTATGCGGGTTGCCTAATTCATCACCGGACAGGGGCTGAGCTAAATATAATGTTCATCGTATTCATTTGTGTTCCGTTTTTTAAATATTATTACTATTTAAGGTCGCATTAACATTTAGGTCATTAAAGACTATTGCATTTAACTGCATTTAACCATGCCCTACGTGGACTCGAAGCCGCGATCCTCCTGTCCGACATCACATCTTCCTTTACAATCTCGGCTATCCGGACCGGCTCTTCCGGATATTTGAAACAGTGCAAAAAAAAAAAGGTTCGATCTCACATTTTGCCGGTTTTCAGTTAATGGTGGGAAACTTCTTTAAATATAAATTCTACTTTCTATGCATAAAAGTTGTCTGTGAACTCTGTGAGGACTGTAGAGTGCCTTTTAACTATTAATGTTAAAAAAAATATCCATGTCCAGAACTATGAACAACATTTTTGATTGCTCTTCAAAATCTGAAGCATCTGGACATGAAACGTTTTTGTTTTGTCGATTCATTTGCCTTGCGGAGGCCGGCTGCGGGTCGAGCACGAGACAGCGCGAGGTGGCGCCATCTTGCCCCTGAAGGGCCCAGAGGCGTTCGTGTGCCGAAGCAGGCGGCGCGTGCGTGCGCAGGGCGGCGCGGGGCTGCGCGCGCTGCGCCTGGCGGAGGCGCGCGGCTGCGCGCGGGGCATGTGGCTGCTGAGCCGCGCGCTGGAGGCCGAGGAGGGCGCGCTGCGTAGGCTGCTCGCCACGCCCCCTACGCCCCCCGCAGGTACCGCCAGGCCCCTTCACACGCCGCCACCGCAGCGCGCTTCATTGAAGCGGCAAGGCTCATCTCACGGAGCCACCACCCAGCCAGGGCCAACAATAGCGATGTATCGAGTGGGGTCTCGGTAGTCAAGTCGCTATCCAATGCTGTACCGTTCCGTAGGCGGCACAGCTTTAACTTGTCACAAACACACAAACAAAGCTGGTTTCGTCGTTGCAAAAAATAGTTTTGTCGACTGAATGGACCGTACCTTGCAGGAGGAATCATGGCCGCGTAGGAGGGCATGATTTCTGGTGGAGAGTTGTACACGACCATCTGGACCCTGAGTTGCACGGCGGCACTCACGTCGTTAGTTTCAATGGGGATGCAGTGACTGGACGATGCTAAGCTCTGCGTTGGCGGGTTCGCCCGCTAGCCCACCAATTGGCCCCTGGCGCGTCGACCTTTGGGCGAAGGACTTCCTAGGAATGATCCGGATTCTACGTGTAAAAGTCCAGAGAGGGACCATGACCCCTTCTGCCAGGTTTCCTAGGTTCCGGTGGAACTCACGTCGTTAGTTTCAAGGTGGAGGCAGTGACTGGACGATGCTAAACTCTGCGTTGGCGGGTTCGCCCGCTAGCCCACCAATGGGCCCCTCCGCGTCGACCTTAGGGCGAAGGGCTTCTTCGGAATGATCCGGATTCCGCATGTAAAAGTCCAGACTGATGCCATGACCCCCCTCTGCCATGTTGCCTAGATTCCAGCGGTATTCACGTCGATAGCATAAAGGTGGCTGTAGTGAGGAGACGCCAAGGGGGCCCCGAGCCGGCCGGACCGCAGATTGAGTGCCCCCCTGTGGGCACTTGGCTTCGTCGTGGCAGCCCCGTACTCTAGGTGTAGAGGAGGAACATGAAACGACGCGTGTGAGTGGGGCATTAATTTTACTACGGCTCTAGCCCGGAAAGCTAATAGCTCTAAGCTGGCATGGCGGCCCCCACCCAGGCGTTGTGTGGGGAGGTTACCGAGAGGATGAACTGCGTTCTGGCGGGATTCAGATCCCAGCCCGCTAGTGCGACGGCGGAAGGTGCGGATAGAGGCTAACGCGCAGATGCACACTCCGGGGAGCAATCCCCCAGGCAGAGCAAGAAAGTGTGGGGTGGTAGACCACGCGACGCAACCACTGTCTCTGCAGCAACTCTCAATGGGAAGCTAGAACAAGAAAGAAAGAGGGGGGAAGTGGCCCGTCTGTTAGGGTACTGCTCCGGCATTCGCCTCGTGTCTCGTGTTGAAGGGAGAAACTATCTGGAGGAGATTTCTCGCGGCCGGCTGGTCTCATTGATCGACAGATTTCTTCAGTCAATACTCCGCGAATGCCCTAACAAACATGCCGCGAACCGCTCGCGATCTTTCGTTCCTTTTCCTAGCCCCAGCCTCTTACTCACACGTACGCGCTTGTTGCGCTGAGGCAGCGCTCCTGGACCCTGTGCAGAGAATTCTCCTGCGTGCCGACGTGTGGGTCTGCATCGACCCCTCCCTCCTGCGAGGGAGGAAAACCGCCGTGTCCAGGCGAACAAAACACTAAACTCTCTTAACGAATTACCGGACATATCAGACTATCAATCAATCTACTCTCACTAACGAGGAGAATTATCACGTGGAGAGGGCTATCGTGGAACATCTAATTACATGACGTCACTAGAGAATAAAACAAATGGCGTCCAGAGTCTAAGTAATTTAATAAGATGTACGATACGAATATCGAACAAAATTTTATCGAAATTCTAAAAATTACACTATATAAAGTTCACAATACTTTAGATTTAGATTTATTCAGTCAAAAAACAGTAAAAATTGTATGTGACGTAGGGGGGAGAAGATTATCTGCGCACGTTTTCTTGAGTTCCAGAATCCCTTCCCGTCATTTTAACTATAAATAGTTGAAAGATGAGTAAAAGTTTAACATAAATAACTAAAAATTAATTTTAAAAATACATTTTAAAAGCAGCAAGATTAACAATATTTGAAAAATAATAATTTTCGTTTCCGAGTTATAGAAAACTTATTTGCATCGGTACATCAATTGCAAGTATGATTTTTCTGCATTGCTAAAAAATAGCAACTCGCCCTTACCTCTACTCTTACCTTTACAAGCAAAAGGAGAGTTCAACAAAACGTGCGCCTAGTGAAGCTACATTTCCTTATACCTTCTTATCCTGAGGAACGTGTTAGATTAGTATTGATTAACTTATTAGAAGGCCATGGACTATTACAATCTTTTAAAATGTATTATTCCCTGGGTAGAGTAGAACATTAGCAGCCGGGAATGGTTATTGGTTTAAGATTTACACTACTTCGTATGGTTGATATTTGATTTAATGCAAGAACTGTCCCATTAACATATATAACCCACATTGGGTGAATGCCAATTATGAAGGGTTAAAAACTGTTGTGGGAGTTTTCGTACTACCTCCACTACCCATTATCCATCCCCGTGCATAATCTATGAGGTAATTTTGCGGCCCCTTGGTTCTACAATTTGAGTAACAGGAGTATGATAGGAATAAGGGATTTATAGCATACGTGTATATGATTTAAGGATATGTTGCCAGGTCTTTAACTGTAACTTCGAATTCATGAGAAAGCTAGGAGAACGTACAATAGCGACGAACACGAAATTATTGAGAAAGTTAAGAAGGCATTGAATCAAGAACTTTAGGTGTCGGTTTTGTAACTAATCCTCTCACTCTACTTACATTTCTTCCAGACTTCGGTCAAGAAAAGTTGCACGGATATTAGATGGTTTTGTTTTTCTTACTAACTTTACTCCGTTAATTATCGACTCGATCGATCCTCGCTATGATCGACAATATAATAACTATGAATCTACATGCGTCGATTATGAGATGCCATCCCATCGATATTTCCTCTGAAACTGAATTGACAATCGGCGCCAAAGCGGGTTTATGTATTCTTGACTTAATGTCACAATAACATTGCAATTTTTGTGACCGGCATGGATTGATGGAAGAACTGTTTGTGTCTAGAGACAAAACTGATGCAAGATGTATTTATATGTGATCTGTGGAGTATCTAAAGAAAACTGATGAATATCGGTTGTTCGCCGTTATGATGGGGGATCGCGAATGTATGACAGAAGAAAGTGATTCTAAGGAAGTGGAGGTACTAATTACGTTTTCTAGTTTCTAAACAACTAGACGCCGTACTGAGCATCAAAAATATATTATTATTATTATTATTATTATTATTATTATTATTATTATTATTATTATTATTATAAGTATTGTACCCCACATTAAGAGTCAATGACTTCCATCTCGATTTTCGACCAATTTCTTTTATTCTTGGAACTGGGCTCAAATACTCCTTTGTTTTGCTTCTGGGCGTAAATATGGTGTCATTATCTGCGCACGACTTGTAGCGCTCAGTAGGGAATATAATTAATCAAATAAGTGTTCTCCACATTCTCGTGGCAGAAAATTAATTCCTTCACGAAAGACACGATGAGGGATAACAGCCAGAAACTGTAGCTTTCGTAACACGGAAGAAAATGTTTTCTAATCCATTTTTGACGAAAATGCTGTTATTTCCTTTATTTATAATTTTACGTAATATGTAGCTACGGATATAGATTAGGGTAGGAATTACACAACTCAAAAAAGCATCCACAGATTGCACTTCTCCCTGTAGTACTTTAACCGCCGTTTTTATCAGCTTTTTAACTTTAAATAAATATGAAATGTGTGTATGTAGTTGCTTACAGAGTAACGTATTGATGTTTCCACTTCACCGTCTTACAATTGAAGCACTTTTGTTTTCAATTAAAGTGCCTTTCTTCAGCTCATATTATTGAGGTACTTTTATGCCGATGCTCTAAAATACCAATAAAATGGCGAAATTTATTTCACTGAAAAAATAGGAAATGAACTGCTTACTTTTTATACTTAATAACCATTCGTGCTTGTTGTTTCAGAGTTTTCTATAATTTTTTATAGAATTTACTGTGAAATAGTATAGTTTTAAATCACTTTCCTTCATTATTTTCGAGTAATATTTTTTCACTTTTTAAAAACTACTGGGAGCATTAGTGCGATGAAATTGGCACATCACTGACAGAAAATGTATCAATAAATGTACGAAAGTGAATAACTTTGGAGTTGACATATTTGATGTGCTTTAAAAAAAATCCCCATGTCGCCATCTCAAATTACAAATGTTAGTATCTCATAGTAAGTTATATTTAAATTACTTCGAGTATTAAAATGTAACGAGAAGTGTAACTCAGGCTTCCGTTACGCAGAAAACAGAAAGAAAATCGGGGTCCTAGTTTCCTTAGATGTCACTAAACACTAAACAGGCGCACACCAGTGAAGTTGTTGGGATGGACCCCAGCGAAGATTTTTCAATATCTTTGTTTAATAATTGAATTTTCTCAAAGAATTGCCCCCGACCGGGATTCCTTGAACGTAACGATTCTTGTGGCAATTCTTCTTTGAACAAATTTGATGATTAAAATACATTTGTTAATCAGTAACATGATCACAACTTGAATTTCTTTACTGATGTGGAACGTATTTCCGAGTGTAATTGCGTTCAAAAAAGGTGACAATTATATATACCTTTGTTTCGGTATACAGTTATCGTTTCATCTTTAAGAATTATTCTGTTATTAGAGACTTTTTGAATATCTAGTGATACTTTCGGCCTTCAACGCTTTTCGAAAGTCGCCATGCGCAATCGCGTCCTAGAAACTCCGGCCTGAAATGACGTTGCAGTCTTATTTTAGCACGTGTCTACGTGGAGAACAGTTGGGCCACGTGCGGGATGCATAAGGGCATCATTGGCTGATAGGAAAGACAATTGCTTAACATAAAGAATTGCCGTTCAATTTCATTGGTATTTATTACGAGATCCGCCGGCACCCCGCCCTCCCTCTTTTGCCGTTCAGGCAACTGGAATAGCTTCGATGTGCGACACTTAAGGCGAATCTGGTGGAAATCACAATTAAACTAAGTTACCCATCTCAATCAGGATTTTCCTCCTATTTCCCACGAACTATTGAACAAATGCTGAGATGAATCCTTGCCTTGCTTCTGGTAGCTTCTAACGACCGAACGTCACATACTTATTTATCATTTTGGTCGTAAAAAACATCATTAATTCAATGAATGGAAATAATATTGTACATTTTTCTTTTTTGGAGGTCAAGGAGGAGCCTGTGGAGGAATTATATGACTCCGAAGTAGAAACTGTAAGTTTGATTTCAATTTCATCTTTGCTAAACATGGGGAACTAGAAATTATGTTATCAGGGCCAGATTAATATCTTAAGAGCCCTAAGCGCGCCAAAAAGATTATTAAAACTATGTCTCCCTTAAAAAATCAAAATACAGCCAAATACGCCTTTGCTACCGTAAAATATTACGTTATCAATATGACACCCACCACCTTTTGCCAATCTGATTAAAACATGAATTCTTAACGGCCAGTGGTGTTTTTAACGTGTTTGTTTCTTTAACTATCGGACATTAGCATACTCGCCGTAAATTCTTCGTTCGCGTTATTTGTTTGAAGTTTATTGCAATCTATAAAAAAAACACTTTCTCGAAAACGGTCCAATTTTTTCTTTTAATCCCCCCCCCCCCATGAATAGTACACGAGACGCTTAAAATATTGGCGCAGGTCTCGTTTTCGTCAACCTCTTTGAATTTTCGAAAATGGCAAAAGTTAGAAATAATGAGAAAAAGTATGTGCTGTTGAAGCTCAACTAGTTTCTGACATATACACTGAAGTCGGGTTTACGAGGCTTCTTCAGTGAAAGCAAACAAATTTAATACATGGTTGTCAACAAATACAAATTTAATACATTTCAGAAAAGATATTTCTGTCATGGCTTGCAACCACAAGAAGAGTAAACACGCAAACAAATAACATGATACATGTTGTTGAAGGTGGGACACATCATGGGATATGAGGAACATAAATGCACATTCATCCTACCAACACACACTATGGTTTATAAATGATAGAAGACAATACTCTTACCATTAGTAAGGATGGCGTTGGAGTAATTTCTGAAATCATATTTTCTATGATTTTTGTACATGAGCTACCATGAAAAATTTTCAAATGCAAAAGAAGTTGAAATAATGTTATCACTGTAATCTTAGTAACCAAAAGTGAATTAAGTGGGCCTTTATTGAAAGAAAGAAATTGTAAAATATAATATTCCTTTGGTAGATACCTCCTACAGTTTGTTGTGGTGTATGAGAATGTACTTATAACATGTTACAACTCAGTCTTAAAGCTTTATTAATAATCAACAAATCAGTTTCATACAATCATTTCTGTGAATATTTTGCACCTATTGCTTTTATAATAACTGCATTTCTTTGTTTGTAACAAGCAGAGTGTGCACCCTCTTGCTCTCCACACCCTGCCACTGGGACATTTCTTTGAAGTGGGTCGCTCATCAGTAATACAGACCTTGGCTTACAGCAATGCAGTAAGTAAACAAGAACATGTTACGCCTAATCTGTGCCTCTAGTCACTTTCTGTTGAAAAAAGGGATGTATTTAAATTCAAGAAATTTATAAGATTTTTGTAAGAATCTTGAATATAACTTGAATATAACTCACCAATATTACAAAAGTTTCTTGCAAGATAAAATTAACCAGAGAGTTTGTAATAGTTGACTGATTTAAAAAAAAAAAAAAATTTAATATATTTAACATATACATTGAGAACTGTGGTGTTAATTGAAAATCTAAGAGATTCCTCGTAAAATTCTTTTATTGTCTTCTCCTTGAAGATTATTTATTTTTTTCAATTGCACATTAATTGAAGTTAAAATTATTTATTGCCACAGTGGTAAAAACAATGGGCCCTAATATTTTTGTTACTGTCAAAGAAGTTGATTATTTTCATCAAATTTGCGTTTGAAAATAAAAAGATAAAATGAGATAAAATATTAGGAAAAAAGAAAAGAAAAAAAGTTTTCAACCCCCCAAAACTTGCACAGAGTATATTCTTGCAATTATTGTGTTGTAAAGTTTCTGGTAATACTTTTTTGTTCGTTAATCCTGCAGGAGGTTAATGACCGTAACTATTCCAAGCTTCAGTGTTTGCATGATCCCATTTGAACATAGAAACTCTAGAGCCAGAACCTTAGAGAGGAATCCCAGCTATGCTGTTGAGGTCACTAGAGAAAGGAAATCTTCTCTTTACCTTGCAGTGGCTACAGTCAAATGTAGTTAAAACAAAATTGTATATTTTTAAGTAATTTAATTTAAGTTTATGGAACTTTGAGGGTATAAAAAGCTTTGATGACAATTGAGTGGTTTTTGAAGGTTATGTTTCCTCACAAATGTTGTTAAACATATTTATGTAAGAAGTCCAAAATCATGACACTTCTAACCAAGTTGAATTCATTAAACTTTGAAGACATGCAATTACGATGATAATACACAATTATAGTTGTTGTGAGTGAGCTGCTCAGTGACTTCAAAGAGGTATAACAGAATTTTATAAAAATCCTTTTATTAATACCTTGGTTGATCTTCCATGGCAAACATATTCTATATGGTATTGTTGATGTTTCTCACATAAACTTCCATTCAAAGGGAGGGGAGGAAGAAATCTTAAAAGTGACTTTTATTATTTTTATGTTTTTAATTAATTTTATATTTATTTTTTAAACAAAATCTTTAGAGATAATACTCTTTGTATTCATAATTTCTTGTTTGTTTTGCATTTCTCCTGGATTTATTCAATAACATATTTTTGTGGTTATCATCATACAATTTCATAGAATAATCCCAAAAGATAGAAATTCTGAGAATGATTAGTATTTACTGATTTCAGAAATATTGAAACATTTTCAGTGTAGTCTACACAGTCAGAATTATTCTGCCCATGGACTACAGTGGAAACCTCTGTTTTTTTGCAAAGAAGTCAGTTTGTTGCAAAGCAATGTTCTTTTGTATTTATCAAAATAAAGTTAGTCTTTTCAATTTCATTTCTATATTTTCTTTTATGTTATCGAAAGTAAAAGTGTAATCAAATTTTTAAAAAAAGTAAAGTTTGCAATTTTGTTAAATTACCAAAAGGGGTGATTGCTCTTGTAATTGCCTGGGGATCTTTGGGCCTCCCTCCTGAGAATTAATGTTGCTAAATATTTTACTTGACTGGTGATTCCTGAATGAAAAAAAAAAGAAAAAAAAAGAAAAAAGAAAAAAAAAATCATACAAAATATCTTTGACCTCTGAATAAACTGCTAACTTGTGAAAATTAAATTTGACAGGAGAGCAAGGCATTGACCCCTCCTGTGATTATTTGAATTCATCTTCGAGTAAGAATAAACAGACAAACAAAGATATTTGATGTTAATCAATTATCTCAAATCATTTCATAATATGAATAACTTGACTTACTAGAGTTTTTGGTATTATGAAATGTACATTGTGTTCACAAGTATACTTGAGTTACTCAGTGAGGCGAAGAAATATAATTACATACTGATGTAGAGAATGATTAGTACATACTACCAGTAATATTCTATATACATTTTTAAAAAATGTTGACTTATCTGATTATTCAGCAGAGTCATTAATAAGTCCATATTCTGTCCCATCTGATGAAAGAGAGCTTTCTGCTATTTTTGAACAGTATATTTGAAATGTTGTATATAAAACTACTAATATTTATTTTTGCATGAATTTTTTTAATATTAGACTTACTTAATGCTGAAAGGGATTGAGACTGACTAACAGACTGAATAATTGCAGACCAATTACATTTCATGATTATCACAGATTAGGCGTAACTATTTGTGCAAAATATTTCTCATTTTTCACTAGCCTTTTCAGAAAGGTAATTAAGCAAATACTAACAATCAAAAGAGATACTGAAGAATGCAATGTTGCTGTAGCAAGCTCCACACACCTTCCTTTGGCACCATCTAAAAATATGATATTTTATAACAAATGCTTTTTCTTTTCTCATCTTTTTTTTAAAATTCAGCTTGAAGAAATAAGGATAAGGAGATAATGAGAATTAACTGTGATACAGTTTACTGTATTCTACTGATTTGTGATTGTTTCCCTTCAAAAATGTCTCAGCTTGAAATTTTCTCATTTCTTAGCATTGAAATTTTAAAAAATATAAAGAGATGATGGGGAATAGTGTATTTTCAAAGCCTTTTTTTGTAAATAAATATATTTTTTGAACTTGCAAATCTCCATCTTTGTCTCTTCTTCTCAAACTTGTTAGATGTTTTTTTGTTATCAGTACTTTCAACAGCAAATGGCTATAGATGTGTATTGTTACAAAAAATAATAGGTTGGCTGAAAATAACACAAATTTAAAAATTCTTGGTTTTCAGCACCAAAAAGGTAATTTTTTAATTACGATTATGCTAAATATTACAATCAATGTCAGCACAAAGGTTGGACAGTTCAGGCTGCTGACTGGCACGTTTAAATCTCGTGGACCCTAAAATGTATTTCACAGATAAAAATTAAGTAAATGAAATGAAAAGAATTAGAACAGTCAAATTTGTATCCTGGTATGTTGTTGATATCAATATATAAATAAAACAAAATATTTAAATAATTTAATACAATTTTGTTAAGAATATGCATTTGTTGGTAAGAAAGGTTCAAAAATATAATTCAAAATTACAATGAAACTAGTAAAATTACTCATTTTAATTTATTGAGATAGAGGTGTGTGTGTGTGTGTGTGTTCATATATATATATATATATATATATATATATATATATATATATATATATATATATATATATATATATATATATATATAATCAATAAAGAAATAAAATTAAAGGAAGTAAATTGGTATAACAGAGTGAAATAAGATATTTACAAGTAAATGTTTGGTTTCTTAGGTGACAATTAGAGTCAAGGAGGGTACTTTTCACATAAAAATAAAATCATTTCACTGACGAATGTCATAATGAGATTGCTGGAAATGAGACAGCTAGTTAATACTTCCCAAAGTAATAGTAATTATTATTATCAATACATAGTTATATTAATTTATTACAATTATTATTGTTATTATTATTTTTCCCTGTAACCCCTTTGCCCTTGTCATAAAAGTGTCATTAATAATATTTCGTTTTACATCTAAATTACTTTCTAAAATATTATGTTGAATTTAATAGCAAAATAATGCAAATGTGTACATAGCTTTTTTTTTATGGGATTGAGTCCAAATTTCACTTTTTCCTGAGGCCCTACATTTCTGAGTCTCACTTAATAAAATATATGGTCATATTATATAGGAACTAAATCTTTATGTTAAAACTCTATGTTAATTTCATTCAAAAAGTTAATGATATGTGGCAGTTCGTGGCGAGAAAGCAATATTAAGGGGGCTAATTTCAAACCCAGCCATGTCCCTTGTTTTGTGAAATTGTGATAATGGTAAAAGACAATTTTGGCATCCATGTAATACAATTTTCCCTTACATGTTATTTTTTGTAATAAAAATCGAAGTCATAATAAAGACAGCAATTTCCAAAAAATAATTGTTTCAGAGTTGCCTGCCTCAGAGCATGCAGTTTTCTTACAGAAAAAATTTGAAATTTTACTTTCTGTAATGTAACAGCAAACTCTATAATCTGTAAAATACAATTGTAAAATATTCAAGCAGTTTCTTGAAACTCAGCAATCTCTTTATTTTAAATGCTAATTGTACATCCTAACATGGTTGACTGGAAAACTGTAAAAGTAAATGTGAACCTAATCAAATCATTGAAACTAATAATATATTGCTAAATTCAGTGAGAAATGGATCAAATAAGTTTTGGCCTCTAGGAAATTCACAAAAACTGGAGATGGCTGGCTTGAAACTAGCCCTCTCATTTGCATAATCTGCAAATAACAACTTATATACATGTGTGTGTGTTTTCTCTCTTTAGGCCAATTCTGATGCTTACATGAGAGATACTTTTGATTCCACTGAAACTCCATTTGGAAAAGTGTCTTTAATGACAGCTGAAAAGCCAAAACCCTTGAAGAAGGCCAGGAAAGAAAGAGGGAAAAAAAATGCAAATGAAGCAAGTGAATTTATTGAGGTCTGCAATGCCAAAAGGAATAAAATGGATGACTTTTCAGCTTTTGGTGATTACATTGCTAGACGGATAAGGAACTTAAGAGATGGAAGGTTGCAAACAATTGCACAACATAAGATTTCAAACATTATTTTTGAAATAGAAATGCAGACTTACAAGCACTAACTGTCAGCATGTGATGATATGAAGAACATTAGATCCCCTAGAAATTGTAATTAGTATATTGTAAAGTTCTTTTTGTCCTACTACAACTGTACATTGGCATTGTAGACACCAAAAAAATAGAAAAAGTAATTAAATAAAAGTATTGACATTCATGAGTAAAATATTATATGAAATTATTCCATTGTTTCCATATACTAGAATAGAAACTATATTATTGATTTATTATACATCAATATATAATAAATCAAAAATATCACTATATTTTTTTGTGAGTGCGCTGTAAATAGGGAGTTTGTTGGTAGAAGAAAATTTGTTTATTATTTTGATTCTTTCATTCTTCTTAAATTTAGGCTATGCATAATCTATTCGATTCATATTTTGATTTGCATCAAATTATACACATCATATATAATTTTCCTGGATTAAATTTTTTTCTCTTTACAGAATGAATGCTTGAAAATTTGTATTAAAGATATATAAAGTATTTCATATATCATTATTTCAAATATCATAAAAGATCCTGCTAAAGTCAATTCATTTGTTTAAATTAATTTCTTTTTAAAGTAATGAAATACAGTGAAGAATGCCATCTTTTTAGTTTGAAACAATTCTATGTGTCCAACAACTGTAAAACCATTTAATATGAGGTAGCCTGCAGAATTTGGAATATTATCACATGCTATTAATTTCTCACTCCCTCTATTATATTTGACTCATCATACACGATTGTAATTATATATGTGACTCAATAAATATTATTATTATTATAATTATTAATATGAGAAAATATCAATTCCTTGTGGTCCCAACATACAAGTTCTACATTTTATTCGTTAACTATTACTGTATTCTGTCAAAATCTCTGACAAACATATTTCTGGATAATTTTATCAATTGAGTCATATTCGCAAAATAAAATACTTTTGGACTAGAGTTAAATGGAATGAAATAAGTATCAATTGGAATTCTCGTTTACAGTGTTGCTTTCCATATTTAATTTAGCATTGAGCCGTGATTTCCTAAAATTTATATTATAAAATAATATATACTAATTATAGGAAGCCATGATTGAGGTGTTAATGATAGTATAAATATATTTAAAAAAGGAAGACCTATAAGTGTGGAAATAAATGTGAAACGAGAAAATAAGTGTTGTAAATTATATCAGGAGTAATTCTTTGGATATGAAGGCCTATTTGAATGTTAGTTATTATCAACCGAGAAGAATGCAGAACGCAGGAGGGACTTTATTTCCCAAAGACTTAATGTCGTGTTTAAAAGACTCGAAATCAGTAGCAGCCCATTCTTCAATTTCGAGTTTAAACGATTCCGTAGTTTCGTAGCAGTCTATTCTTTGCTGACGCTAGCGCTCGTTGGCCAACAAGGGAATACAGTACCTACTCATTGATTTGTCACCTCCTGAGGCTCTTGTTCTCTGTGGTTCACAGGCTGTCAGTCAGCAGCTGTCAGGTTAAGCCGGTTACAGCTGTTGTCATTTGTCATCACAGCGCAGTCGCTGGTGTATTAGATTTTGGGCTGCAAAGACATTGTTAGCTAGCGAAGATCTATAACGTCATTGTTGCTCAATAAAGAAGTGTTATCAGGTACTGTATTATGGAGATTACAGAGGTCCTATTGCCACTTAATTACTTTCACGTTTGGTTTGTGTTGATTAAATGTTACAATTCGAGTTGTACTTCAATATTGTCAGACTTTTTACGATAGCTAACCTTACCTTAATATTAAGTTATAAATTATATTATAGATTAAATAAAATTTATTGATATTTTTTGTTTTATTTGGGGGAAATTTTGGTACTAGGAATTCATGACTTCGAGAAAGCGCGCAGAACTTTCACGGATAGTTTCTTCGGAACAATTTTGATTTAATAAAACGCGTTCAAATGTTTCAATCCAACTTCGTTCTGCCAAGAATACGCTTTCTTCTTCCAAACTCTTGGTCGTGCTTGGTCCCTTTTATTGCGGCATAGAGAGAGAAGTGCGTTCGCGATCGTATTTGACCAGAAACCTAAGATTATGAAAATTTGTCATACGAGTATTTCATTGCCGATTTAAAAAAGATAGACGTTCTTTAATTTTGATATTTTTGTTTTTGTTGTGAAAATTGTTTTAACGCCTTCTATTGGTTACGAAACTTAAGTTAGTGACATAGACTAATTTGTTTAAAAAGGCGAAATTTGAATATTGAAATTTACGGAATATTACGGTAATGTAAGATTTTGTTTCAGTTATTGTTACACTTCACTGTTGATCTCTTTTTCACACTTCACTGTCAGGGCCGGATTTAACTTGGTGGGTGCCCATGTGCTGATTTTTGGTGAAGCCCCCCCCCCCCATATATATTATATGCAGTTGGCGGCTGACAAAATAAAATCTATGTGTCAAATATGTTTAATTAATTTTTTTTTTTGAAAATAATTTTTGCGTACAATATTTTATTTATAAACCGAATATTTACAACACATCACAATTTAATTATAATAACTAAACTACAGGAACTTTTCTTGCTTTTCTGTAAGCAAACTCTTCAATTACATCGTCGAAAGATAATTCTTTTAGAATATCAAAATTGATGTTCAAAATAGAAAGATAATTAAGTCGTTCTTCTGTCATACTAGTTCTCAATCTATTTTTTGGAAGTTTTAATTTTGAAAATGATCTTTCCGTTGTACAATTTTTTATCATTAACACAAGATAAATTCTTAAAATAATTTCTACGTTCGGAAACGCGTCTTGTATTCCCTTCTCAATTATTAAGTTATACATAAAATGTTCCCGACTTAAGGCGCTTTAGATTCCTCATCTTGTATGAATTGGTTAATGAATTCTTTGAATAAATCATAAATAACTTTGAATACATACTAAATAAGTAGATATTCTTGAGACTAAAAATGCATAATGAAATCTAAATTTAAAAAAAATACAAATTACTACATAACAATGAAATTAAAAAGTTTTTGCAGAAAAATAGACCAAAATAAAAAAAATAATTTTTTATTTGGTGGAGGCCCCTTTTTGGTGGAGTGCCCTGTGCTGCAGCACTGTCAGCACATGCATAAATCCGGCCCTGTTCACTGTTGATCTCTTTTTCACACTTCACTGTTGATCTCTTTTTCAGTCTCAGGTGGCATAGGACTATCAGCTCCTGAGCCCTTCATATATTAAATCAAAAAGTTCTTAATTTGTAAAAAATTAAACAATCATCCTTATTAATCATCTTTATTTACATGACAGTTAATTTTTGAATAATGAGGAAAGTAATGTGTTTTCAAAGAAATATCTTCGGCTCCATTTACCTGATCTATTTATATAAGATTCAGATAACTTTGCATTCTTCTTGCAAAGTTCATAGACGTTTTTCTGTAGAAACAATGTACTATCAAGTGCCCATTCATATACAGTTGTCATCATCATAAATTTGCAGTAACAGTGTTATAACATGAAAAAGCTTGTTTTCTGGGAGATATGTTTGAATTATCATCTTGGTATAGAAAATAAGCTATATAAGCACAGCTGTTCTCTTGTGGTAAATTTGCAAAGCACAAGTATGCCATTTTACCAGTTGAAAGAGGTTTGAAAATCCTATTTCTTGTAACTAATTATTATTTCTGAAAAACTTTTGAGTTGCAGCAAGTGAGCAAAGTTGCCCAAAGTTTTGTTTGATTTGGCTTTATTTTGTTATTAGTGACTAAAAGTACAGAAACATTTTTTAGTGAGATTTATTTCTCATTCTGTAAGTACTGTCTTTTAATATATTTTTAATGTAAATTACATAATACAACTATTTTAAATTTTTTAAAGGATTAATTTTCAGTTATAGGAATACATTGTGTGTGTTTCACAAGTAAAAAGAAAGTTTTAAAGAACAATAATGTAAACAATTTGCAGATGGTAATATATTAACATATACAAATTATCAAAAAATAAATAAATAAAAACCATTGTTTAATACCAAATAACTGTTGAAAGTAAGTGCTTTACCTTCATAATTATTCAGAGGTCGTTCAAATGGTCTGTTCCTTGTTCCAGCAGTTTTAGTTGCTATTAACCTGACAATAAGCAAGCCATGTTTCTTAACAAATCGCAAGTTTACTCTGTTACCCTGCTGTAAAAAAGGCAAGAAAACCGTAATAATACAATATTGGGTTTCTTTAATAAATACATGTTTATTTTAAAGTTTTTCTCCATAGTTTGGAAACAAGAACAAGCAATTTATTAATTTCTCATTTTAGCAATCTTGAAATATGTGTTTAGCATGTTTAATGCACATGTAGTCCTCACACATTGCACAGAATAATATACAATTTTTGTAATTTTATCATGTTGAGGGAGGAAACTCCCTAAAAGTAGTTTTGAAATAATAATTCGTATAAATAATATTATGGAAGTTAAATATGTTTTAATGTAATATCAATTTATTAATAACTTGCAGAACCTGACAGAGCCTTGCTTTGCCATTCATCTCCCTTTCTTTCCATCTCTCTTCATCTCCCCCTCTGCCCATCCCCCCAATAAAAGTGTAATAGAATGTTTATCTGTAGATTACGGTGTAAGAAATGTTTCTTTTAGGCCTTTGGCCTCAAAATTGTAGTTTTTAATGCCCTAGAACACTTTATTTAGGAGTGACAACGATATAGATTTTAAAAAAAAGATCTTGCAGTGTGTTGCGGGTTGCATTTAACATGAACATTTCATTTTGTTCTACAGTGCCATCTACTGAATTTGTCTGATATTTTAGTAGTTATTCCGCTATTCAGGGCAGAGATGAATCCAACAAATCAGAGATAATTAAAATTGGTTCAGTTGTTCTTGTTATAAATGCGGTAACTAACCAGACTTTGATTTATGTAGAGAGATATGTAAATAATTTGTTTATAATATTTGTAATGAAAAACTAGAACTGAAAATCTAAATAAGAAATAAAACCTCAGTTGTGCATCTAGATGATCCATGCTCTGATTTGAATTGCACGGCAAGAAGCAAAAGAAAGCAGAGGGTGACTTGTGTCCTCTCTCCTTAAAATATTTCTTTTGCGATGAACTTTCTTGGAAAGGTCAGAGAACAGTTAAAAGATAAGTAACTGGCTATGTGCACAAAATTTTCCTTGTTCCTTAAAAGGAAATGAGAAGCCTGACAGATTGTAAATGTATCTGAAACAGTGCTGAGGTGACTTAGTTACCCTGTGCTCCCTCTCCTGAGTTAAGGTCAAAGTTGCTGGTTAAAAGTGCTGTAAAAAGTGATACTCCATATAGTGTACTCCAGTTATCTCTGAGAACTAACCTTTTTGGTTTATTATATCCAATAATTCCAAAATATAATAGTTTTCAATTATGATTTATATCAATATTTTAGAGGTACAGTAAAAATCGGTTCACTCCAAATGCAGAATTTTGGTATTTTTGTGCTTTCTTATTTATTATTCTCTTGATTCTACATTGTTTATTCCCTCTAAATATTTAAATGTAGTCTTAATACCCTTCAATGCCTCTTTTCTCTTTGAAGCACTTTCTTAATTTTTGTTTCCTCTTTGCCTTCACATTCGTTTTGTTCTGCTTTGAAAAATCCTTTTACATTCATGATGTCCCAGCTAGATCAGATTTCGCAAATTATTATTTTGCAATCCTAGTTGATGAATTCTTCGGGCTAGACAACTGTCACTGATGAGTTGAAGCAAGCAGTTCCCTTTCATTCACCATCAGTGTCACAACTATGGTTGCCAGGGGTCCGTACTTTGAGCAGACAGTCCGCTTTTTTCACACTACGTTCACTATTTTTTTTTTTTACACAGTAGTGGACTTTGTATTATTTTTCAATATTTCCTGAGTATTGACTGAGAATTACTGAGTAAGTGACTTGCATGCTTTGGACACCATCACTACTATCATCAAAACTTGCTATAGGATTGTGAATGTTATTTTGACCAAGTGAAATAAGAGTGTAAACATGAATGATTTGTTTGTATATTGGATGCATTCTTAAGGGTTTTAACTAGTTTGTTGAGCTCATTCTTAAGGACTACTACAGACAAAGTCCTTCAAATGTGTATTAATAGACAAGTAATGGTTCTTTTGACCGTGTAATATTGTGCTTGTATAATATTTTTGCAGAAATTGAAGATGTCGTATGAGCGAACACTATGGATGCAGTTTGTCCGTGAGATTCCACAGTTGAAGGAATGGCTCAATTATGGATTTGTATCTGTTGGGCACAAAATATATATTCTTGGTTATAGTGATAAAACAGATAGATTTGAAGTGCTTATCTTTGATGCAAAAAATTATTCACTCCGTTCTGTGGATTTCCCTGACCAGTCAGAGAACAGTAGTGTTCCTGCTCTAAAGTCATTCTTCGCTGTATCGCACAGTAAGAAAATCTACATCTGTGGAAGCAAAAGTCCTAACTCCTTTGCTGCTCGTCATGTTCATTGCCTTGACACAGAAACCATGGAGTGGACAGACACAGATGCCCTAGGAGATATTCCTCAGGGCAAAATGTGGGGAGCCGCATGTGTTGTTGGCAACAAAATATATATCTGCATCGACTATTTCGTCAATGTTTCAGAAGGTAAACCGCGAATGTATGCTTTGGATTTGCGCACAAAAATTTGGACATGTCAATGTCGTCATACATGGTCTCTTCGCTTAACTCCACGTGGAACGGTAGCCTTTGGCCGGAGAATTTACGTCTTGTTCATAAAATGGACCAACATCGGTGACAATAATGACTGTATTGGGTGTTATGACACCTCAGAAGGTTCTTGGAGGTGGTTAGATCCTCCTGGTAGCTCAACATGTTTTGGGCCCAGCTGGACCATTTTTGACCATGGAGAAGATGTTTATATTTTGCTTAGCGATGTATTCATGATGGCAACAGAGCGTCTTGTTTACCCATATTCTGATGAGGATGGCCACGAGAAGATATTTCTAAAGTACTCCACTCGCAGAGATCAATGGGGCCAGGTTAAATACAAGGGGTCGCCTCCAGGAAGGCAATTCGATTCTGTCATTGTGATTGAAGATAAAGTATTTCTGTTTTGCTCCATTTACAAAGAGGCATACATGCTAGATTTCTTCCCTAGTCTGCGAAGTCTTTCTCTTGAAGCAGTGAACCACCATGAGCTGGATATTGCTTGTCTTCCAGCCGGTTTGAAAAATGAGATCCTACAGTCTACAACTCATTCTGCTTCATCTAAATGAGGGGCCAATAAGTCTTAAATAATCTTTTCTTAAGTGGGATTATCAACAGGTTTTCTTGTTTGCATTGTTTTATTTAATTTCTTAATAAAAACCTAAAGAACAACAAGGGAAAGGTATTGGAGATTTATATTTCTTCTTTGTTATTTTGTAAGAATATAATTTTTATTTGGGGTTCTGTGCACTAATGTGCAAATTTATTGAATCTGTTTAGTGAGTATTACAGCAGGAGTTATCATAAGCAGATAACTAAAAATAATTCAGCTCATGTGTGCAAAATTAGAGGACCACCTGCGGCATCTGTTCCTTGAATGATTTTCAGATTGTTTTCAGATTTTCAGAAAGTAACACACATGTTTGTGCATCTAATTGTAAATTGTGGTGTACTTGAAATGCTATCAATGTAAACTAAAAAAATAATTGTGACCATGAAATTAACAAATGTTTTGTCATTTTCCTGTTGTTAAATATCTAAATAGAAGGCCAGTAACTAGTTGGTGTTGGTATTCGCAAAGAAGATAGAGGATGCATGAAAAATGTGTTTTTTATTTTACTTTTTATTTGGATTATGCCAAAGCAAAAGTACAAATCAACCTTTGGTGGTTATTTTATTTTTTATAGAAATGTATTTTTTACATTTCTTTTTGCTAGTACAAATTCTTTAAATTTTAGTAAAAGATCTGAAAGATTTATTGTAAATAAAATAGTTTTATTTACATGAATGTTTAATTGTAACAAAATATAAAATATTATAAATGCTATTTGTGATAAATATTTAATTTTGGTGCTTTAATTTCTCGTATTGAAAAGAATCATTTATACAATTCTTTTGTGAAATTTTGTGAGGTGCAGTTTTATATTCTATCTGTATGTGTATCTTTGTTGAAGTCTGATGTTTAATGGTCTAGTTTTGAGTGTTCTTTGTTTAATAATTAGTATGCTCTCATAAGTCAGAATTGAGACTATTAATAATGATATTGAATATAGTAACAGTAAATTTTACGTCAGTTAAATAAAAATATGCAACCAGCACAAAGTTTTTAGGGTTAAAAGTAAGAGAAAATTCTATTTTAGTGAAGCCTTGTCAAAATGTTATAGCACATTCTTTACTCAAATGATGTACAGAGGTGGCCAAATTATTAGACTAAATATTTTTTCTGGGACTTAACGGTTTATAATGAGTCCTGAAAGGAAAAGTTAACAAAAGTAACTGTTTGAAGTGTAATGTGTGTTAATGTTATTGGAAATATATACACTGTTAATGGTACAATGAGGCACAACCAATACTCAAGAGGCCATAAAGAACCAATGGTTCCCTCACATATGAGTTGTTTGCAAGAGAAACTTTCCTATCACAACAGAAAAAAAGTTGGAAAACATCTTGAAGACATTGATTATTCTGTGTTCAAATGGGCTGCAAATAGCCCTGACATGAATCCCATCAAAAATGTTCATTTGATAGTTCTAAGAAACTGAAGAATAGAAAGCCATAAAAACCAGCTCATAAATCAAGTCATTCACATCTCGCAAAATGACACTCAAATTGAAATAATGGATTAAAAATTTATTTTCAACATACATCAGAACAAGTGTGTTAATTACGAAATGTTTATAAAACATTAGAATGCTGTATGCAGTGTGTGTCAATATCTACAGTCGTAAATACACTTTGATTCAGTAACTCTCGTCTAATCATTTGGCCACCTCTTTAAGAATGTATGAAATGGAGGAAGATGGTATCAGTACGACATGTGAATCTTCAATGATTTAACAAGGCATGTTAAATCATTGTTACTAATGCTCCCAATAATTTCTTAACAGGCTAAATCAATTGGTGGATCCACAGAAGAATGAAGGGAGGCATGGTTGATTAAGCATTTGTATCTCAATATTGAATTATATCTTGTTAACAGCCTCGGCTTGGGACTGGAGCATCTGTAGGCACTGGAAGGTGCAAAGATGTAAAACCTGAAATATAGACCTACACTAGAACTTAAAAAATTTTGGATACATTTGTTGCTTTGAAAATTTATGTTGTCTATATTGTTATATCGACCAGGGATTCTGACGTGCAAGGCCACAACTGAAACCTTTAATATCATTGCAGGCCATGTTTTCATTCCTCGGGCGATCCACATCTGACTTCCCTGGAATGTCGGCTCTCTGTCCAGCTGCTCTGAAATGGGAGGGGGGGGGGGGGGAACCATGCGTAACACAGTGAATCAAATTGAGATGATTTTTAATTTCTGAATTTAGGAGAAAAATGCCTTAAATCAAAACTTCGCCTATTTTTACATTAGAGGGAGTTGACCCCAGCAGGGCACGTGTGCTAGGGGCAGGATGTTCTCGCCCAACATGGATGCAAGAGATACTTTTGACTAATATCCTTCACGGCCCACAATAAATAGCAGCTCAGGCTGCCACTGCCACTTTGACAACCCTGATACAGACCATCTGAAACCATGAAGTCAGAATTATTTAACAAGACTTGTCAGTTATATTTGATTTTGTAATAAAGTGATGATCTAATATGTATTTACAGTTTTCCTAAAGAAAAGGAGTTGGGCCTAGTTTGAACATTTTCTGATTCTGCCTTTTGGCTAAGTAAATCACTACATAAGCGTATGTGCAGAATTCATTTTGTAGTCAGAACAGTGCCAAATGGAGAGAAGTGATTAATGAGAAGAAGGATTTTACTAGTACTTTCATCTCGTGCAGTGGTTTGTAAACATTCCTTCAAGCAAAATACTTTTATGTGATATCCTAGTCGGAAATAGTATTGATTAGTGGGCATGAGATTTGAGACATTATCTAGCTATGCATTAACAGGAGTAAATGCTAGCACATTTTGTAATTTTATTTCTATTGAAAAGCAGTTCAATGATTATTTCATCAGGTACTGAAAACTATTGAAACACCTTTAAAATTACAGTAGAAACCCTCATATCTGACCCCCTTTTTCATTGTATTTGCCCTGGAATTCTCGACACGTACTCGGTGATTAAACCTTGGTGTGTACATTCTTGTAATATTCAATGTAAGACAGTATAGTAAGTATTATGTATTGCATGTATATTAATAGCACATGAATAGTATTATTGTATGTAGGAACTCATTTGTTTTTCTATTCATTTTTTTAAATTGTTCCTCTGATTATCAGACTTTTTACCACGAATAACAGTTATGAGGGTATCGACTGTCATTGATTTGCACTATTGCAATTTTGTTTATGATATAGTTTAAGGTAAGTAACAATTATTTAAACTCCAATAATCTTGAAACTTATTGTAAACAATGGCTGTACTACCAGTATTATGCATGTTTAAATATGTGAAGAAGAATTGAGATAAATGTTTTGCATATATTCATGAGAGTGAGAGAAATGTTCTTTTAAATTCTGTAGGAATGTCGTGTTGATTTTGAACACAATTTTTTTATAAGTAACTTTATTGATTTGTTTGTAGGACTACAAAAAGTTATTATTTTGAAATATTTTACGTAGTTGCTAAGAACTCAAGTGCCAATCAAAATTGGGTGAAATCAATAATGTTAAACAATTGGAGTTTTTTCAGTCCTGTTGTGTTGAAATTAAAAACATTATTTGAATTATTGGAATTGAGGTCTTATCAAATGTTTTTCATATAGGCAAAAATTTTGAATCCAGATTTATATAACATTTATCTTTATTTCTCTTTGTGATTTTAACACTTGTTGCCTGCTGGTAATACGTCATCACTTTGTTAATGAAGATTAATCTGAATTTGTTCTCTCTCTTATCAACACTACTGATGCAATTTGGCAAATTCTTGTGCCTTACTCAAATTGCAATCATTAGTGCTGTGGATGATTGAAGATGACCTTTTTTTCAATTATTGGACGTTATTATGCATCAACAAACTAAGCACCAATTTTAACACATCGTATGTGGTGTTTTCTGGGATGAACTACACAAAATATCAACACTTACAAATGCCAAAAATATTTTAAGAAATCACTGATTTTTTGCAAAGTAGAGAATGCCACTTGATTGTTTGATGCATAACACCTTCCAATTGACAAAATTCATGCATTGACAGCAAAAACATTGACAATTATATTCTATAAAATTAATGCCCTCCAATATTGAAAACTGTTCAAATTTTCCAAATCTCCATTGTTCATTGTAAGAATAGGATGACACGTGAGATGGCGAGAAAGCAACTGAAATAAACTTTTATTTTTTACAGTGATGTATACTGAAAAATTGTTATTGTTATAAATGTACTGTAGACATCTATTTAATATGCGTCAAAAATGGTTATTTTTGTGGAACTCTTTTCACAGTATTATTCATAAAAATGCTCAATTTTCCTCTTGAGCTAACATATGTGTATGTTCCTGTGATTGTTGTGAAACTTGCATTCCAGTTTTATGTGAAAATTTTCAAAGATATCACCATTACTCAGTGTATTGCATGGTAGTTTTAGAAAAACAAAGAAGGTTTGAATTATGTTTGTGACATGAAGATTCGCTGTTTTATTGAAACGTGATTAAAAAAGTTGTGTATTATATAGAGGCAATTTACAAATAAATATTAAAATATTTTATGAAGAAGGAAATGACTCACTTGATTTTAAATTAATCTTATGATATTACCTAATTATTTTAATGATGTTCATTAAATCGATGTGAATATTTATCAATGATGTTGTGATTCGTGAAACGACTATGGAATGTGATACAATTGTCTTTTTGAGCGTGTAGTTCATAGATGCACCATGACCTATCAAGAACTTCTATTGTAACAGATTTGTTGTAAACTTTTATTTCAAGCTGAAATAAATATTTTTTGATCACTGTGTACCAATGTGAGAATACTTTGTGACCAACGTGGTTTACTAAAATGAAGATTGATTTCTAAAGAGCTTACTATACATGATTTCATTTGAAGTAAAAGGATCATGTCGATTTACATTCATCGATTGCCATTGTTAATATTTTCCATGGTTATGAGCAGCTTCTTCCAAATTCCAAGCGTTTATTGACCAGAAGCAAAAAAAGGGACAGTCTTTTTTACCATGTTTTGAGGATGAAGGAAAGCAAGTTCACTTGAGGTTATGGAACCAGAAATTGTTTAAAATATTTGGTGCAGGTTCATTTAAATTTGTTTTGATATTTGAAATAAAATAAAAACAAATAGTAGCTGACAGTCATGGGCAAAGAAATCATAAACATTGTGTTTACAGTAGCAAGAATGCTTCCCTCTGAAAACAGTTTTTTTCTTTTTTCTTCTTTTTTCTTCTTCTTTTTTTCTTCTTCTTCTTTTTTTTTCATATGTAATAGACAAACAATCTTCAAATAACAAAAATTATATTTTACCTTATTTTAGAAAATAAAAGTATAAATAAAAAGTCCAGTTTTATCAGTTTGTACATAACTATCATGCTATTTGTAGAATCATGCGAAAGTACTTTTTTCTCGTGAAAAAAAGTGTTTTTGGAATATACAATTAATGAGTACACATTTTATTTGCCAATCCAAACTAATTTTAAATATAGCATTGTTAGGCCAAAAAATAAGTTCTCAATGAATGCAAATTAAAAATTACATTTGACTAAATATAAATGTGCCTTTCAGGCTTGATAATATTCTTTATTGAATATTAAAAAAGATGAATCGTTGTGATCTTCTAGTTTACTGAGGTTTAGTGTCTAATAATATAAAACAGATTTGCATCAGTAAACCTGTAGGTGTTATTTGAATGTATAAAAAGACTTTGAGGTTTTCATTTCTTATGGTAAAATATTATTAAAAGTCTCTTCAGTTGTGATGTTTTATAATAGTGTCATCTATTAGTTTTAATTTCACATGTAAACAAAACAACAATGTTGAATTCCTGACATGTATAAAGGAGATTTTGAAGAACTATAAATAGATTATTGCATATGGTTTCAACTAGGACCGGCGATTGGTGTTAAGTCCGAGTGGGTTTTGTAGACCATGCTGGGGGCCTCCTTCCTTCCTCCAACATTAAAAATGTATAAAGATGGAAAAATACAAAACACATTTTTTTCAAATTATCATGTTTATCATTAAATTCTTATCATATTTATTTTATGCAACTTCACCAGTTAATTTTTGCATAAAAAAAAGGGCTGCACTTTTCATTTTTTGATATAAACTCATTTAACAATTTTTGCAAATCGATTTTGGTGGTCATGTCACAAAATACATGTAAAATTGCAATTGTGTTACTCTCTCCCTCAATTCGAGTGGGTATTTTCCCCATTCAGAATTTTTTTACCCACTGTACCAACATTATATGCCGCGCCTGCTTTCAACACTCCTTTGCCCTCCCATATCTAAGTCTGCATATTTTGGTATAACGGACTTCCCTTTATACGATGCAATAGTTAAAAAATAAGGGGAAGGTACTTCATCGCCAGGTGTAGCTGGGAAATACACTGTTCGTCTAAAAAGCTGGGAAAATAATCAAACAAAACAACGGTGTGGTCTGTGGTGCTCTTTTGCCTTTTAATTTTTAAATTTCACCCAAACACTTGTTTTGAGAAAATATTTTTCAAGATATTTCTTAAAATCTTCCTGAATGATCTGCAAAAAATCCCAGCAACAATCAATTCCTCATTAGGGGATCGAGATGCATTGAACATAACATCATTTGTCTCAATTGGTGGTCCAGAATTTGAGCAAATTTCACGAGCAAGTTACTTTATTATTGAAGTATGTAAATATAGTGTATTGCCTAATATGCTTTACTTTTTTCTTTCTTTCTCATATATCTAACTTCAAGCATTAATTTTATTTTAATTCATAATTTTAACATTTGTATTTTAAGTGCATTTTTTCTGAGTCAAAATTAATTTTAAAGGTTTTAGTCCATTTAAAATAATTTGTGAACCTATATTTTTTATGAAATTATATGTAAATATTATTTTCCATAATATTTACATATTACATATCCATACAATAATAACAAGTTACAAATGATAACTCCTTATATCACCATTGAAGAGTTAAATATTCAAATTTGCCAATATTATTACGTGGCCTTCTACATTCTACTGTATGCCTATTGTCCCCGTGTGGCCTAAAAACGAATTTAGTGTTCTTTGTGAGAGTAAGATGGAGGGCAAGGGGAAAAAGTTTGATAAATGGCATTTGTAGAGGTTTTGGAGATAATTTCTTAATTATTAAATTATTTTTTGTGGGATAAAAATTGCATATGTACACAGGCATGACCTCGTTTTTAGAATGTGGGAACAGCAATTAAATGTGAAGTGAAACGAAATGAAAGTAATTCTAAATTATTGAGTAGTTAGTAATTTTGTTATTTGAATGAATTACAGAAGCTTTTGACATGAATGTTCTAAAATTAGTGGAATTCATGGAGGTATTCTGCACTCAAATGTCATACTGATAAATTTGGATAAATATTCCACAGTAAGTAGTTTTTGAAATATGGTAAAATAGTAAATTAATAGAGTCTGTAAGTTCAGGCTTTTATTTTACCTAAAAAAGGCATACAAAAAGGCATTTATTATTACTAAAATAGACATGCAAAAGGGCATTTATTTGTACTAAAGTAGGCAAGCAAAAATGCATTTATTCTGACCTGACTATTAATAGGGATGCTAAAAGGCATGTGAACAATGAAAATCACATTTAAAAGAAATTGGTGTAAAAAATAATTTACATTTTTATTCCAACTTTAAAATTTTTATTAGCACATTAATAAAATAATCTTTTCTTTGTAAATCGTGATTCCACTTGACTTCCCGTAATGATGACTACAAATGTTTTTACTCGTGACACTGTCACTTCAAAATGCTATTGTGGACTCTTTTGAATGAAATTGGATCAGTGAAAAAGGAATTATATTTGTTGTACTTATGTAATTGTCAGCACTGGGAAGGGTATATCAAATGTTGAGCTCTGCCCTTAAAAGGGATCAAAGGCAACTGTCAAAATTAGGTTCTCAATAAGCGAGCAAAGCCTGTCAGTATCAATGAAAAAAATAAAAAAAATTTACTGGTATAATATTTCTTCTTCATTTATATTTTTTACACTACTTGATGCACCTGCCGCCTCCATTTTCACAGAAAGGCAAAACTTCCAGACTTTTGGCCAGACTTGCAATTGTTTCCAGCATAACCAAGATTGATGCCAGGAGAAAAAAAGCGAAATAATGATGAAAAAAGAAAAATGCCAAAAATGGACACCAAAAGCTAAAACAGCCAAAATAAAAATCTACTAAAACCATTCCAGAAGTATAATTAAATGATTCCTATTTTAAGATATAAAATAATAATAATAATAATAATAATAATAATAATAATAATAATAATAATAATAATAATAATAATAAAAATAAAAATAAAAAGGCATTCTGCCAAACTTCAGGCTCTACTTACTAATAAAACTACTGAATAAAGGAGGGTATTATTACACCAGAGGTACGTTCAAGAAAACTAGTGATAATAGGAGGAAGTTTTCTTTTGTACCACGAGAGCAATTATACCCCTTTATCCATGTATGTTCAAATTTTTTGTCTCTTCCATGTAAGGATAATTTTAATATTCAGAACTTTTTCCTCTTCATAATTCTAAATAAACCTTAAATGACATATTCATTCTGAACAAGACTCATTTCAGTGGCCTTTGCTGTGTGTGTTTATGGTCATCTAGTGTCTTAGAGGATAAGGAAACAACATTAAAATGGAAGATATTGATCATATTCCAGATCAAATACGAGAAGCTGAGAAAGCAATGCCATCATTATGTCGTCAGACGTTGCTGGGTGTCCACTGTTTGAGGGGTTTGTCCACCTTTTTTTTTTTTCCCCTTCAAAAGCTTTATGATGAAATGGTACGTAATCTAAAAATGTACAGTCTTAAGATATTAAGGATAGGGGAATCGTATTTTTTTTTAATTTTTTACAAAAGTTAGAATGAGTCAAAGATGGAATATCTAGTGAATCTGTCTATCTGAAAAAATATGAATCGTACTGAATTGTTTCACAATACATTTAATAAAAGTATATACATTTATTTACATACTATTTTCCTTAACTTTATTTACCTATTATTTTTATATTGTAGTTTTTTCTTAGTTTGATAGGTATATAATATATTATTTAATAGTTAATAATATTATAATATATTTGATGTTTTGAGCTATAGGAAGAGTTTTGAGGTGATTATTTTAATATGTGTTAAAAGGTTTGCAAAAATTTATATATAATTCATTGGAGAAAAAATACTACTTCCCCCTGCTTGTCTGCTATTATTTGGAAGCAGGCCTGGCAACCTTAGTAAAGACACTTAAGAGAAAAAATAATATTTATAAATCTTGCAAAACAGAAAAGCAAGCCACTTCTGTTTCAGAAGTGGTTTTGTTTGTATACGGGTGTATATATTCACATTTATAATATATGTACACCAAACTGTACACGTATAACTCATCACGTGTTTCACATGATGAGTTATACCAAAAACCCCCACTTCTTTAGCAGATAGATTCTTGGCCGAGTGTCACCAGATGATAAGAAAACTTTATTAAGACAAGTTTAGTAAATGAAAGTTTGGTGCCTAGTATGTTAATAATACATAATATTGACTAATAATAATTTATTGTTATATTTTCCAATTTAAGTAATTGTATCTTAAATATTAGTATATATCTCTAAGTAGTAGTAGCAAGTAAATATTTGTTCATAAATGTTGCTGATGAACACTATGTAATTTTTTATGTCGATTTACCCTTTCCCTGAGTTCTGATTGGTAGTTGTGAGGTTGTAATTACACGCTTGCAATTAATATGGAGATAATCAACGATTTTGCGTGGAATTAATGAGTATATTTAATTTACTAAACGATGATTTCTGCAGTTGAAAAATTCCCTTCAGAGAATTTCTATATTATTATAAGTTTTTTTTTCAACGAATAAGTGATAGAGCAATTTCTGTATGAACGTTAAAGAAAAGTACATATTGAATATTTAATTTTCTGTCGACAAAAATCATCTTCTCAGAATCAAACGTTGGCGACCGTGGATTGTAGTAGAAGCCATTGAGTGCGCGCGTGTTTGTGAAAGATATTTTGTATAAGCGAATTAAACTATCAACTGAAAACGGAATAATGGAAAGTAGTGTCAACGACTATTATCATGAGGTACGATATTGTTTTTTAAATGATAATTGTAAAAATGTATTTTAAACATTTGTCAGAATCAAATAATTTAATATTGTATTACTTTACGTGAAGCCTTTGTTTGCGATTTGCACAAGTTTGACTTGAAAGAATTCTGTAAGATTAACGATTTATTTTGAGAATGAGTGTTATAATTTTTAACCGGTAGAATGTAATGTAAGCACAGTAATTTTAATATGATCTTATCTTGCCATTTAAACTGTGTTCATTAAATACGTGCTCATTTCTTGAAATTATAACGTTTTCTTGACAGTAAAAATAGAATACATAGTATACCATAGAGTTGGGAAAATTCATCTCCATAAGATACCACATTCTTGTTAGTGTGCTAGAAACGAGCACCATTTGTTTTCTTTTGCATTTGTGGTTATTTCTACATTGTTGCGCTCCTACTTTCGTTGTTAATTTGAAGCCGTCACCAGAATTTCTGTGAGGTGTAAGAAATTGTGTAAATGTTTACCAGCTAGTTTTCAGTTCCAGCAGTACATCTGAAGTATGATTGTAACGTTTGATTTATTTTCGTAAAAAAATAGAAATAATAAAACAGTAAAAACTATGGGACACATGGAGGAGAAGAATAACTTGTCATAGTTATGAACTTATGAATGTCATTTAGTCGGTATAGAGAGTACATTACCAACATAAGTCAGTTATTCGTGACATCGGACGTGTGTCGTTCACTACTTTTCCTATCTCCAGTGGCGGCTGGTGTTGAAAACCAGCTGAGCATTGCTACTAGTGTTTCCATCGCACGGAGTGAAAATTTCTATCTTCCCTCTCAAGCATACATTTTAGTTATTACGGTATTTTGGTGAAGCCATTTTAGTAACTGTAATATTGCGCACCAAAATTATATATAAATCTATTTTATTGTTCCTAGATCCAATTCATCCACTTGTATTGATAACTACACCTACAATTTTAGTTCCAAACATAATTACTGTTTCATGTGGTAAGTTTTTATTGATAATTCGTTAATTTGTTGATAAAGTGTGACCAAGAATGTTTTAGACGAAGTCCAATTTGCCGCCTTGTCACCATGGTCTCTCAGTGACTGACATCTGTTTGCGGTTTCATAACTTCTCGTATGAATGTCGATGGATTACAGATCACTGTAGTCCCTAGATTTGATTTATTTTTGCGAAAGAACAGTAAAAAACCTATAAAATTTGAACTTGCTCACATCTTTAAGCTCCAGAATCTATTCTCCACCCCTTTACCATAAATAGTTGAATGACGAATAAAAGCCAACAATGCAAGGTTATCAACAAATATATTGCCCGCGCAACTTTTCTTGATCGACGGCGTACCTTCCCCCTCCCTGTACAATAAACATTTGAAGGTAAAGCAGCGAACACTGATGACAACATCTTCATCGCCGTGAAATAAAATTATTTGCTGTTAAAGCCTAGTAGTCTTATTAGTGTTTTTCTCAAAAAATATAAGAAATGGTCGAAGCAGGTTGACAACATTCCAAACAGATCTTTATTGGAGCGTAATATTTTTTTGCTGTTGAAGACAGGTAGTGTTATTGGTGTATGGCCGAAGCAGGTAGATCCATCACAGGAGATACCTCAAACTCCTGAGAAAGTTACGAAAGCATGACTGACATTCCAGAGATTGGCATTGCTTCATAAAATCTAGTGGCCTGATGTCGTAACTAATATCCTCACTCTACCCGCCTTTCTCTATGCCGTTTGTCAAGAAAAGTTGCGGGGATATTAGTACCTGTAACTCAGGGTATTCGTAGCACTGCACAGCTCGATACAGTGGAATTCGCAGCTTTGAAGAGCACAGATTCTCGTCTCTGCGTGAGGTCATCAGTCTTCTTCGTTCAAAGCAACACATTTCAGTCCCCAACCGCTCCAGATAGTGATGGCAACAATTAATCGATAAATTGGAAGAAAAAATGATATTTTTTCTCAAATTAATCGTTTACAATTAAATTCAAATGAAAAAAGTCGATTTATTTTCTGAGCAATTAAAACGTGTTAATAAATTATTTTGTTTCGAGAGTACACATTTTAATTGAGCACAATAAAATATTCCATACTGTAAGTATTGAGAAAGTTTTGGAATTGATAGTCCTTATTTTTTGCTTTTTCGATATCGCTTACGCAGTAGAGAGAAAGTTATGTAATGCTGCGGAGAAAATCGGCGATTTTTCGACAGAAAAACTTATTGCCAGGCCCTGGTAACGAAAAAGTGGATAAATCCAGTTTGCTTAATTGATATGCGGTATAAAATTATTACGTAACTGTTACGAAGGGGCGAGACAGTAGGTGCTGTTTTAGCGTCTCTAGTTACTTCCTCGTATACGTTCGTATCTACGGAATAATAATAATAATAATAATAATAATAATAATAATAATAATAACAATAATAATAATAATAATAATAATAATAATAATAATAATAATATATAGCGCTGCTGCAAAAACGGCCATTTTTCGGTACAAAAACTCGTATTCTGAGGCCCTGATACAGAGTAGGTATATAAATCCTGTTTTAATGTGTAGTAAATTACTCCCTCTAACACGTTATGTAGTCGGATTTTAGAAATTGCGTGTCATTGATACCGAAAAAGTGTTTTTGTGTTGAAAACGTACGTCTGTCGTTTGTGAACAAGGGTTGCGCCTAAACTATGCGTAAGCTTTTTGCCAACGTGAGTAAACTCCTGTCGATCTGGCTTCACTCAAAGCTCTGCGATTTTGAGAAACATTAATTAATTTTTGGGGATACTTTATGCGAAGTCCCTTCAACATTTTCAAACTTTTCTGAAAAAGGCTCCGAAGTTTTTCTTTAAATTTTTTGTAAGAATAAAGTGAAATAGAAAGAATAAAATATATCGCCATATTTTCGTTTCCCTATTCTTCATAACATTGGCTAACTTATCAAAAAGTTTTTGCTTTGAGATTTTACGTGATTTTCCTTGCTGGCTCCAATTTTCATGGTTAACTCTAAATTTTCGAAAATTTAAAAAAATATTTTTTTCAGTGTTTTCCTTCAACTACAAAATTGGAGATAGATATTTTTCTTTCAAATAAAATGTGCTCTCCATAATTAGTTCTTTCATTAAGGTCATGTACATATTTGAACATTTTAATAGTTTTCGCGCAATATTACGATCAAAATGTGCAATTTTTTTAAAAAAAATACAAAAACAAGATTTTCTCAAAAACTGCTCCAAATTTTATTTTTAAACTTGTGGTAGTCATACTGCAAAATAAACTCTATGAGATGACATAAACGCCATATTGCTATATTCGCTTGTTGTTTTTTCAAAAATTACAAAAGTATAATTTTTGACGTGTCTCTAACGTCGGTAATATTTATATTATCGGCGATTTGTTCACATTATTATATTTATGAGTACATGTGCTTTAAATAATGTCAGATAATGTTTCTCGAAAACTCAACCATTTTCTGTGAAAACTAGCTCAAAATTTCGCATTTTTTGAAATGTCAAACGCCATTTTCTCATAAACAACTCCAAAGTTTGTCTTCAAAATCTTCCAAGGGATAGTGCTAATTACACTGTTTAATATGACGTAAAATTCATTTTCTGGTATTTTTTGTTTTTTCTAAAATTATAGAATTGTATTTTTTGGAAGATCTCTCACGCCTTTAATGTATATATTTCCACCAATTTGTAAACACTATTGTATTTGTGAGTTAAATGACGTATAATAAATTTTTTCGAAAACTCAAAATTTTTTTGTGAAAAAGAGCTTCAAACTTTGAATTTACAGTAGCGCTTAAATGCCATTTTCATAATAATGGCTCCAATTTTTTCAAAGAAAATTGCCTATTAGGACAATGTTTGACTATTCTTTAATATTATTAAATAGTATTTCCGTTCTATTATTAGAAAACCGAAAACTTAAGAAAATAAAAAATATTGGGTAACGATTGATCGCAGCAGGCAAGAATATGTGACAAGTGCGAATAGCTTGCCGAGACCAAAGGAAATAGAAAACTAATACGAGAAAGTCTGCGCCATTTGTATCACCACTAGTTAATTTATAACATTTAACTATGAAAATGGTTTTTCTGTTGAGCAAAGCCTAATATGATTTTAAAGACTATGATTGTTTGGAATTGTTAAGTACATTGTCTTTACATTATGGAGTAAATTTCCTCCTTTTGTGAATAGCGTAAAGTGTCTTTTTTTAATTTAACTTTTTTGGTAAAATGCTCTTTACTGGGAAAAAGTCTTGTAACCCTGCTCTTGGAGGTTTCGTCTAGTTTTCTGAAAGAGCCACTTAACTCATAGTATACGTAAGGCATAAAGAGGCTGTAGTGATAAAATATATTTATTGAAAACAATTGATTCATATTAATAATTACTAAATATAATATTATACATATATAAAAATATAATTATTGTACTTTATTATTCATTATTGTTTCACATTTAATTCAAGAAAATACATGAATGAATTTTCGAAGTTGATGTAGGTATAATAGAAGTTTAATAATTTTGCATGCCCAACGACTATTTTTATTCGGAAATTCATTTTGAGGGGAAATCTCTCCACATATTCATTATTTTCATTCACTTATATTTTAAATAAAATGAAGTCCGATAGCGAAAATGTAAGTTTTAAGATTTTTATATATTCCAAAAGTGAAGTTATCATTGGTCACAACTATATAAATCCGTGAGAAAATGCCTAGTACTGAATTGTAAATTATAGAAAATATAAACATTTAAAAAGACTAGAAAAAGTTTGGACCGAGGAAAAATATAGAACTATAGAAATTAAGTAGGAAATCTACGAGATCACGGATAATATAAAGAAAACATTTGTATTGCTTGAAGATATCCATAAAGTGCATGACAATAGACAAACCAGATATTCAAATGTCTGGGAGAAGAAGTCGTTAACAACATGGATATTTTTTTATTAATTGGGGGGATCTGAATAAAGGAGGACAAATTAAAAAAGATGGTTAAAATATAATTCCGAAGCTGATATAAATACAAAGAATACACCGAAGTGGCCCGAGGAGAGAAGGGAGAAGAAATGTGAAAGGATGAAGCATTGGAAACGCATGAAGAATGAAAGGGGTACGAATGAATGTAGGTGCTAGAGCCGGACAAAATGCGATCGTTCTCGCTGACTTGCTGTTGCAGTCTCGGAGGGCGAGGCGCTCTTTATCCTAGTCTGTACACAGAACCCCCGAAGGATCGGAACTGTCGGTTCCGCTCACTCTCGGCTGCCGGCGGAGCGAACTCGGAGCGGAGTTTGTATCATCAGTTTCATACAAAATCGAAAATAATTAAACACAGATTTTTATAACATTTTTTATTTAATTTTTAACAGTTTCTTTTAGAAAATGACGTAGCTGGCGTAGTTTAAACTGCACAACTATGCAGACGCTTGCATCATGCTCTGTGTGATCGAATTTTAATTCAGTTTTTGTCGCAGAGCATGCCAGTTTGAACTCATAGTTCAATTATCCCCTCTTTGACAGTGAATAAATAACGCGTTTAAGATATTTAATACAAAAGTTTGAGCAATAAACGATGTCGAGACATCCGGAAATGCCTACAGCCTCCATTATTCATAGCTCTTTTCGCCAGCCGGGACAGGGACTTCTCCGATAACAGGCCTATTATCGTTGGACCTCGGTAATGGCAGTGTCATAGCGTTCTTCGGACATACCAGCGGCCTCGTCGGCGAGAAAGACCTGAATTCAATGTCTTTATATCCGACTCTAGTAGGCGCAATGTTGGACTCGAATGAATAAGTAGAGAAAAGGAAATGAGAGGTGGTAGGAGCACTCATGACTGCTGCAGGACGAACTGCTTGCGGATGGCGGCGCGGCTGATCTTGCCAGTGGTGGTTTTGGGCAGCTCCTTGAGGAACACCACGCCCCCTCGCAGCCACTTGTGCGGCGCCACGCGCTCTAAACACATCCACATCCATTTCATTTCATTTCACTTCACTCCGCACGCTGCCTTGCGACGCTACAAAGCATTAGGGCAAACATCTCACGAAATGCTATGGGGGAAGTTCTCCTCTGGCAACTGCAATAGAAACAACTGTCATCCAGGTGCAGGACGATATTTTTACCCCGAGGCTGTACGCCTTTGAGATACTTAAGGAAATAAACGTATCAGAGAACATGCAAAAGCAGAGGCTGATTGTCTTAATATCCTACGGTGCTCTTACGTTCCTTCTATACAGGATTATTATTGTACTGTTTTAATTTGCGAAAAAATCTAACTTTCTTTGATATCCTTTGGTTTAACTACCTTGTGATCATCAGAGATTGTATGCCCATCTGCTTGCCAGTCAATTCAAACTCACAATGCAAACTTATTGTATGCATGTTATATGCATGCATATTGTATTATGTGCTGTAAACATGAACGCGAAACAATTAAACAATGATAAGAGAAGACTTTCTTTCTGGATTGCAAAGAAAGTAGTATTTCTGAGGGACCGTGTGATATGCATTTTAACCTGAGAGAAGTTAAGAAAGTTCTTAACTTAAGTTATACTTGAATTTGGTGATAATAAATAATAAATAATGCTTTTGAGTTGTGAAATTGTGACAACTCTTGTAAAGTTGTAAAACAGAAATATTGTATTAAAACATTCAAATAATGCATTCGTGTTATTCAAAATCAATGAATTTATTCATTTTAAAAGAATTGTGAAGGATAAACACGGTATTACTGTCTTTAAAGCCGTCAGTTACTGAGAATGATTTGTAAAAAACTTTTGCCCTGAACGTAGGTAATCTCTAATTTGTTGCAATCTTCGGTGAATGTTACGTGGAAAAGAGGTGGCTCAAAGATATTTCTTCACAAAATATATTTTTAACTAATGCTAATTATGTTATTATTAAGTGATTTTTATGTAGACGTCATGTTTGTGAGTTGTCAGACACTTAAATCACAGTTTCTCTGATGGTTAGTTTGCTAAGGAGTTGCTGTTTGATCTTCATTGAATGAAGTGGAGTGGCGGGAACACGAAAAAGGGAACTTTTGGAGTTGGTGTGGATACATTACTCGTCTCTGGTCTCTCACATTCTTCCAGGGCCAGCGGGGTGCCAAGCGCGTCAAAGAGGGGGGGGGGCGTAGTACCTTGCACGAAGCGGCAGAGCTCTTCCTCGGCGACCTCGGCTCCTGGTCGCAGGACGACGTACGCCCTGGGCAGCTCCTGCTCCACGGGGTCGGGCACGCCCACCACGGCGCTCTCGTGCACGGCCGGGTGCTCCTCCAGGACGCCCTCGATGTCCACCGGCGACACCTGTCCACAGACCAACATTTTCCCACATACTTCGTCCCTCGCCAGAGCGGCATTAGTGTCCTGGATCGACAGCATTGGAATTTATTTATCGTTTGGGTTCATTGCGGGGAGACTGCCCTTCGGCAGTTGTTCTGACCCCGACTTTTTCGACCCAGGTTACCTTGGAAACCTACCCCCGACGCGAGTCTGGGGACCTTTATCGAGCAGGCGCACCTCGCGGGAGGTCCCCTAAATACGCCTGCGATTTGGCTCACTTTATCTGCCAGATGTCGGTTTCAATTAACTATATTCGAGCTGTCTGGTTGGGAGAAAGTGAGATCTCGTTAGGGCGGGATGTTATCGGAGGGATTTAATTTTGCTGGACACACCGCCAGGCTTACATGCTACAAGTGTATCATGGCAACTGTGGATTTTCGCCCTCCGCAAATTCGGGCACCTCGGTCGGGATGGACCCGCGCACTGGGGGTTCAGAGGCCAGTGAACGATCCCCTCACCCACCGAGGCTCCGCATCATTAGGAGTTGTAATGGACAAGTTCCGAGTGATCGGATATCAGAAACACCATCCACAAAAAACGCTTGGGAACTCACGTGCACGCCTCGGTATTTTAGCGTGTCCTTGATGCGACCTGTGATGTAGAAGAACCCGTCTTCGTCGTAGAGCCCCAGGTCGCCCGTGCGCAGCCATCCCGTGGCGTCGAACAGCTCTGCGCTGGCCTGCGGGTTCTTGAGGTAGCCCTGAGCGAGCATGGGGCCTTTGAACCGCAGCTCGCCCTCCTCGTGGGGCCCGCACACGCGCCCCGTGGCCGCGTCCACCACGCGGCAGCGCAGCAGCGCGCCCAGCGTGCCCACCGACCCCGGCTTGGACTGCGACCGCTTCGTCATGCCGATGCCCCCGTTCAGCTCCGTCATGCCGTACATGTTGAACACCTCCGCCCTGCGCACAACGCGCACACTTCGTTTACAAACATCTTCCTTTACGCCCTTTACGAGAAAGCGACAGCTGCTTTATAGTGATACTGTTTGCAAGCAGGCGGATGGATTGACAAAGACCTGGAGGAGGGTGCAGACAAATTTGCGAGGAAACCTTGTAACGCAAACACAAAACCTTCGGGAATGGAACACATAACGATGTAAGGTGTGGCGTTTGTGAGAAGGAGCATTGAGAAGAGTAGCTGTCGTGCTCACCCCATGATTGAGGCCGCGAACTCCTCGGCCTGTCGGCTTATGGCAGCTCCACCGGTCAGCATGGAGCGGAGGCTGCTGAGGTCCCTACGGGGCTTAGAAGCCTCGTGCACCTTCGCCACCGACAGCAGGAAGTTGTTGGCTGTGAAGATCACCGGTGGCTAGAAAAGTAACAACAATGTAAATTCCGTATGGAAGCGGAAAAATAACATACGGTGAAACGTCACTCCCGGAATGTGTAAAACAGCCTTGGCTAATTAACTAGCAAAATTAAATCCTTCGGTACGTTCCGTTTTCATCAGACTCCGCGTTCGTTCAAACAGTGGGAAACACAATTTATAGATAAATGTGACCTAGAACGCTATAATGACGGCCCCTCCCTGCATCAGCTCTAAACTTCCGACTGCTCTGCAGACATGTGTGGTAGTGTCGTGCAAAATGAATGTGTGTGTATAAAGGGGAGGTTGGGACGAGGATGACGATTGCAATATTGCGCGCGGTCTGTGGTGTTTCAGGGTACAGCTCCGCATTTGCCTAATATTAATCGGAGAAACCACGAAAAACTACTGATCAGAGTAGCCGGCTGCTCGAATTCGTCCTAGCTTTGTAATTAAATCCGCTCCGGCGGCACTCGAACCGTGGGACTCCTGTTCAGGGCTGCAGTAGCAACTGTTGTTGGCCCTCAGTTTGCACAGGAATAGTAGTGGGTCCTGGCGGCCCTTTGCTCACCCGGTTCTTCTCGATGGCCTCAAGGAATTGGTGCTCGTCGCAACCATACTCATACACTAGCCTCGTGCGGTGCACCATTGTGAGCAGCGTGAACCAGATACCCGTCACCCAGAAGCCGGGTGACGTGAAAACCATGGTGTCGCTGATGCCATCCAACGACTCGTCCCGCCTGTAACAATCGCGTGATCGGTTCATCTTCAACAGGAAGTCTAAGAAGAGGCTTGACATCAAAATAATTTGATAAGTTTTAAAATGACATTTTTCAGAAAAAGACTGCAGATAACAGATAGATATGATGAAGGAAAACGGTCTTCGACCTCTAGACTAAAACGACGACTTAGCGTTAGCAAGTTATCATTAGAGAGAGACAGCTTGCAACTGCTATTACCCTACGCTTGTGGCAAAATCGTGCTTGAAGAGCTCCTTGCCACTGACGTTGAACGCGGGGCGTCAAGTACCCACGGATTACAAGTAGGTCAGTAGCAGTGAACTGCCTTTTGACCTCGCGGTTCGGCTGCCGCTAGACGTGACTCACGTGAAGATGGACAGCGCTCCGAACACAGCGAAATGTGACGAGTGGCAAGCCTTGGGCAGCCCCGACGTCCCGGAGGAGCAGGCGACCACGGCGATGGCGCCGCGCGGGTCTGCGGGAGGCGGCGGCAGCGGCGGCCAGGTGTCGGGAGCGGCGTCGGTGGCCAGCGCCGCCCACTCCTCGCCCTCGCACAGCACGGCCAACGTGCTGGGGCTCTGCAGCTCGGCCAGCAGCGGGCGAAGGCGGTCGGCCACCTCCCGCTCCGCCAGCACCACGCGCGGCTCCACGATGCCCAGCAGCAGCCGCAGGTCGCCTGCCAAGCACACAAACTATCCTTCCATCCACCCGCTCCGCCAGCACCACGCGCGGCTCCAGGAATGCCAGCAGCAGGCGCAGGTCGCCTGCCAAGCACACAAACTATCCTTCCATCCACCCACTCCGCCAGCACCACGCGCGCCTCAACGATGCCCAGCAGCAGGCGCAGGTCGCCTGCCAAGCACACAAACTATCCTTCCATCCACCCGCTCCGCCAGCACCACGCGCGGCTCCAGGATGCCCAGCAGCAGCCGCAGGTCGCCTGCCAAGCACACAAACTATCCTTCCAGCCACCCGCTCCGCCAGCACCACGCGCGCCTCCAGGATGCCCAGCAGCAGCCGCAGATCGCCTGCCAAGCACACAAACTATCCTTCCATCCACCCACTCCGCCAGCACCACGCGCGGCTCCAGGATGTCCAGCAGCAGCCGCAGATCGCCTGCCAAGCACACAAACTATCCTTCCATCCACCCACTCCGCCAGCACCACGCGCGGCTCCAGGATGCCCAGCAGCAGCCGCAGATCGCCTGCCAAGCACACAAACTATCCCTCCATCCACCCGCTCCGCCAGCACCACGCGCGGCTCCAGGAATGCCAGCAGCAGGCGCAGGTCGCCTGCCAGGCACACAAACTATCCTTCCATCCACCCATTCCGCCAGAACCACGCGCGGCTCCAGGACGCCCAGCAGCAGCCGCAGGTCGCCTGCCAAGCACACAAACTATCCTTCCATCCACCCACTCCGCCAGCACCACGCGCGGCTCCAGGATGCCCAGCAGCAGCCGCAGGTCGCCTGCCAAGCACACAAACTATCCTTCCATCCACCCGCTCCGCCAGCACCACGCGCGCCTCAACGATGCCCAGCAGCAGGCGCAGGTCGCCTGCCAAGCACACAAACTATCCTTCCATCCACCCGCTCCGCCAGCACCACGCGCGGCTCCAGGATGCCCAGCAGCAGCCGCAGGTCGCCTGCCAAGCACACAAACTATCCTTCCATCCACCCGCTCCGCCAGCACCACGCGCGTCTCAACGATGCCCAGCAGCAGCCGCAGGTCGCCTGCCAAGCACACAAGCTATCCTTCCATCCACCCGCTCCGCCAGCACCACGCGCGCCTCAACGATGCCCAGCTGCAGGCGCAGGTCGCCAGCCAAGCACACAAACTATCCTTCCATCCACCCACTCCGCCAGCACCACGCGCGCCTCCAGGATGCCCAGCAGCAGGCGCAGGTCGCCTGCCAAGCACACAAACTATCCTTCCATCCACCCGCTCCGCCAGCACCACGCGCGCCTCCAGGATGCCCAGCAGCAGGCGCAGGTCGCCTGCCAAGCACACAAACTATCCTTCCAGCCACCCGCTCCGCCAGCACCACGCGCGGCTCCAGGATGCCCAGCTGCAGGCGCAGGTCGCCTGCCAAGCACACAAACTATCCTTCCATCCACCCGCTCCGCCAGCACCACGCGCGCCTCAACGATGCCCAGCTGCAGGCGCAGGTCGCCTGCCAAGCACACAAACTATCCTTCCATCCACCCGCTCCGCCAGCACCACGCGCGCCTTCAGGATGCCCAGCAGCAGCCGCAGGTCGCCTGCCAAGCACACAAACTATCCTTCCATCCACCCGCTCCGCCAGCACCACGCGCGGCTCCAGGATGCCCAGCAGCAGCCGCAGGTCGCCTGCCAAGCACACAAACTATCCTTCCATCCACCCGCTCCGCCAGTACCACGCGCGGCTCCAGGATGCCCAGCAGCAGCCGCAGGTCGCCTGCCAAGCACACAAACTATCCTTCCATCCACCCGCTCCGCCAGCACCACGCGCGGCTCCAGGATGCCCAGCAGCAGCCGCAGGTCGCCTGCCAAGCACACAAACTATCCTTCCATCCACCCGCTCCGCCAGTACCACGCGCGGCTCCAGGATGCCCAGCAGCAGCCGCAGGTCGCCTGCCAAGCACACAAACTATCCTTCCATCCACCCGCTCCGCCAGCACCACGCGCGGCTCCAGAATGCGCAGCAGCAGCCGCAGGTCGCCTGCCAAGCACACAAACTATCCTTCCATCTACCCACTCCGCCAGCACCACGCGCGCCTCCAGGATGCCCAGCAGCCGCCGCAGGACGCCTGCCAAGCACACAAACTATCCTTCCATCTACCCACTCCGCCAGCACCACGCGCGGCTCCAGGATGCCCAGCAGCAGGTCGCCTGCGAAGCACACAAACTATCCTATCTACCTGCAAAGGAGTCAAAATATTGTTAAAGATGTGCAAGGACATGAAAACGAATCGAGGAAAGGACGAATAATAGTTTAGTACTGAGAGATTTTCACGCAGAATTGAGAGTCTGTGACACTGTGGAACGACTATATGCTGAAATGACGTTATATTGATCAAAACGTAGCAGCTATGCGGTACCGGAATTGTTTGAGATTTTGACAACAAAGAAGGATAAGCGTCTATTGCGCTGGTGAACATATAGGCGCTCGTCCCAGAGACCCAGCCCTAAAATTCGTCAACTGTGTGCGGCCCAAAAATAAAGTATCTTGACACACTGCCTTCAGCGAGATGTGCGTGGATGTAATGGCATCAACTGAATTGGAAATAACTGATACCAATTATGCACATCAAAGTCGTACATATTAATGTGGAAAGAGCAATAGCCGCTATGACTACTATCAAGAAACTTCGGAATATAAAAGTGATACGGATATCCTCGCCAAAAAATCTTAATACAATTGAATTACAATCTTCCTCTCCGCCAGTACTATTGCGCCACTAACGATCTTCTTTATTCAATAGTTCTCACACAGCATCACTTCGTCAAACGCGACCTTCTTTATTCTCTTGGATATATTCTCTCTCACGCTGTTCTCACTTCCTTAATACAACTGAAGTACAGTCATGTCCTTCCACCAGCACACCTGCGCCACAATCAATCTTCTTTTCACAATGGGTTACCCATTCCCCTCCGCCAGCATGCCAGCGCTACACACGACCTTACACTATTACAACTAGCACTATCCTCCCGCTCTTGCAGCACTACTGTGACAAAACAATCGGAATACCATTGCATTACAATCCTCTCACTCTGCCGTCACCCTTACGCTAAAATGAACCTTAATTAATTACAATCCTTTGGCTCCACCAACACCACTCTACAAAAGACTAATTCAATTTTACCACAATCGTAAGGGAATATATGGTCTATTCGTGAGGAATAGAATCATTTCGATCTAGGTAATATCGCACGTGCAGGTTGTTGGTTTCGAGATTAGCGCGCGGGGGCCACGGACCTCGAGTCCCGAAGTTTCAGGAGGATCGTTCCATGGCTAAGTGTTGTATCAATTAGCGGCGTCGAAGGGTGAGCGAATGACGTGTTCCAGCAGCGTTCCAAACACCACAAGGCCTAAGATCGACTCTCCATATACGTCCTAAAAATACGTTGACTGCGGAGAACCCTTGCCGAGTGTATAGCAGGCGGGGATTACCGTCGTCGAAGGTGTGGTTGAGGGGCGCCCAGGCGGCGCCTACCACCAGCGTGGCGAGCAAGAGCGGCCCGTACTCCGGGTGGCGGCCGCACACCATGGTGACGCGGTCCCCGGGCTTCACGCCCAGCATCTGCATCCCGGCCGCCAGCTGCAGGCCCCGTTGCAGCACCTGCCGCGCCGTCCAGCTCACGCCCTCGCGCGGGTACACCTACGCACAGCCACACTGCCCTTGCGGTGCGCTTGCGCAAAGCAAAATATGCGCATCCTTTCTCCCACGGGAATGTTATCCTTTCTCCCAATTGAACACTGCTGTGTTACTTGAGTGGCACTCAGAAATGAATATTTTTCTTGTGGAGATTAACACTTTACGGGTCTCGATTACCTAGAAAGGTTGTTAGGGTGCTGGATCAGAATCTCTAGACACTGGTCGAGTTTTAATTTGTCTTTCCGGATACTGAACACCATTATCCGCGTGAGGACATCTATTCCAATGAAATTGTTTCACCCGTGCGAATACACCTCATCACGGCGACATTCGATTACGGGTTACTTTTACTGATAAGAGTTACTTTTACCCGTCCGAGTACTTCAGTTATACTCCTGCCGGATAGAGGCACAAATGGATTAGAGCCGCAATACATCCTGATTGGTACAAAAGAGTTTGACGTCGGCGAGACAATAAGATTTCAACTTCCGAAGCCTGTAATAATCTGACGAGCACTGTTGTGTTTGTTGCGTTGCTTGACTGACATTCTGGAATGAATAGTTTTCTTGAAAAGATTAACTCTTTAAGGGCCTCTAACATCTAGAAAGACATGTTTATGTTTTAGGGTGCTCAATCAGAATCTCTAAGACACTGACTAGTCGAGTTTTAATTTTTCTTTTGGGACGCGACAAACGTATTAGAGGGCTAATGTATGTGTGTGTAGATACTTGAAAGGCCAGAGAAACCAGAGGGTACCGATGTGTTTGTGTGGTGTTACTTGAATGACGTAATCCTTGAGAAGGTGCTGGGTGGTCGTTACCTGGATGACGTCGTCGCCGCGCGCCTGCAGTCCTTCCATGAGGCGCTGCGCCAGGGGGCGCGCGAGGCAGTCGCGGACGCGAGGGTAGCCGTCCATGGGGCCGCGCAGCTCGCCTTCCTCCAGCGCCTCTGGCGGCGCATCGTCGCACTCTTCCGCGGGGCCCATAGCCTCTCCTTACCTGGGTACACACCGCAAATAAACAAAAGACAAAAAATGAAACGTTATAAACATTACAGTTGGTAGAAGCAGCTACATTCTCTGAGCATTGTATGTAATTTGTTCGACTTAATCTTTCTAGACTTATAAGAAGCTCGTACCAGAACATAGCTGGTGAACAAGTTTTAAATTAAAACAGCATGGTGGATGTTAATAGCCTGCATTTAGACACCAGAAGGTTTTAAGTTAATATTTAAACTAGAGGTGGTCTATCAGCATTATTTATAAATTTGCAATTTTCGAAAATTCAAAGAGATCACCGAAAACGAAGCCTGAGTCATTCTTTTAAACATGCTTTCTTTGATTTATGGAAAAAAGGTCAACAAAATTTGGAGCAGGTTTTGAGATTTTTATAAATTGCATTAATTTCAAGCCCAAATAACAGAAAAACTACTCGTTTTTTCAATGATCTATATTTGAGTCTGATGGGCTGATTTTTTGGAACAGACTGTCTCAGACTGTAACCATTTTGCAATTTTGTAATTTTGAAATGTTAACTTTGCAACTTTCGGAAATATGGAAATTTTGCCGAGCATATTATTTTCGTCCCCTGATAAATCCCTTAACATCCCTTGATATATTGAGAAGGGGAACGATTTTAAAGAAAAATATGTATCGTTGTTTTTAGAGAAAATGTCTAAAATAATTTTAAATTCATTACATTTCGTTCAAAATTACACGAAATCACTGATATTTTCGAGAAATTGAACATGATCTTATTTCAAGATCTTACTTTAAAGAACAGATTTCATTTTGGAAAAAAGGTATCTTCAATATGCCGACTAATTTAGCTTCAAATGTACGAGTCTTTGCAGATGACTGCGTAATCTATAGGATTATCAAGTCGGAGAAAGACGAGGATATTTTGCAGCGAGACTTAGACAAATTACATATCTGGGCAGAAACAAACGGCATGGAAATGAACAGTTCAAAGAGCAAGTCCATCACGTTTGGTAGGGGTCGAAGTTTTAATGAACCTGCGTACAAACTGAACAATAATATTATACCTCGAGTCACGTCTTGCAAATACTTAGGAATGCAGCTAGACAGTAAATTGAGCTGGTAAAATCAAGTCAATTTCGTTGTAGGGAAAGCCTGGAAATCTTTACATTTTGTTATGCGGATACTGAAAAAGAGTACAGTGAGAGCCAAAGAACTAGCATATATGTCATTAGTGCCACCTATATTAGAATATGGCGCGGTATGTTGGGACCCATACAGAATTTTGCAACAAAGAAATCTAGAAAAGGTCCAGCGTAGAGCATTAAAATTTACTTTCAGGGGTACCAAGAATAAAGGGGTATGGGAGTCACTCGAAAGGAGAAGATTAAAGTCACGTCTCTATGCAATGTATAAAGCGTACACAGGCCTTCGAGCGTGGAAAGAAATTCAAAGTCGATTAGGGAAACCTACATATTTCGGCAGAGCGGATCACATGCACAAAATTCAGACAAGAATTCAGAAAACGGACGTTGGGAAATATTCATTCGCGAATCGCACTATTAGGGACTGGAACAGTTTGCCTGTGACAATCTTCGATCCCTTTCCTCAAAGCCTGAGCAAATTTAAAAATAAATTAGTTTCTTGAATGTAGATATGTTATAAATATATTTAATAAAGTTCAGTGTAATTACCTATGTCTTCTTTGAAATTAAGTATTATTATTATTGTTGTTATTATTACTAATGTTATTATCATTATTATTATTGTTATTATTAATGTGATTATTATTATCATTATTATTATTATTATTATTATTATTATGTGCAGTGCGGTGAAGTTTGGTGAAGTGGAGTTCTATGAAAGATTGCACGGTGAAATATTCATGTGATTTTGTGAAGTTTGTATAGTTGTTAAGTTAGTGTATTCTGCCACCAAGTTGTCACACTTAATTGCAGAATTATTAATAAATGTAATCTAAATCTAATATTGTTGAAGCAGCGAAATAGTGGCCAGGAATGCTTACCAACGTAGAAAACTAACTTTCAATGCAGCCAATACGCATTGCTACGAAACTGCTCGCGGATCCAGATTCTCGAAAATTGCCACCTCGTCGCGTCTTATTGGACAGGCGTTTGATTCCGAGAAATTTGTCGACTATGGGCCATGCTGCCCGGCTCGGCGCCCAGGAGCAGGCGCGATCTCTCGGCCGCTTTTGCAAACACTACAAAGTTCGTTTCAAAGAGTTTCATAAAAAATGAATTCTTGTTCCTTGAGAGAGAAGATGCGACGTTTGAAATGTATATTATTTTCTCGTAAATAACCCCAAAGAATTGTCAAAATAATTGAGTTCTAAGTATGGCACCAAATTTGAATTAATTTGATCGATTATGTGCCAACAAATACAGTAGTGTAGCACGATGCCCCACAAAATTGCACTTTTGAAGATTTCAAAAAATCAGGGATTCCAACAAACTTGAGATATGCACCATTCTCTTATGCGTCTTTTTTTGCTATCCGGGGTTTAATAAAAAATTTGGTTTGAGATAATTTTGAAAATGTAGAGGCTTTATGTCTCAAGAATCAAAATACCCGTTTGAAACTCCGAAAGCCTCGAGTTCATTCAGATAAATAGGAGAACATCGATTTTGTAGAAAATCGGCTGAACGATTTAGGCGTTCCATAGACTGAGAGACAGACGTTCTACCGTCAATCGATTTTTCGGTATCAAGGACCCACAGAACATTCATTCGGGCTACACCACGTGTAACAGGAAGTAATTTACTATGTATAGGAATTTTTTGTCCACTTTTAACTTTTTCTGGTGATCAATTACAATACTTTCTCTTCTTACATTCGTAAATGGCAAAATGTAAAATTATCACTATGTGGGAAGTTAGCATTTTCAAATACTATTTTAGTACTATTTTTAGCATTATCTAATACTAATACTATCCGACTTCAGCCAATGAGATTCAGGCACCAGCTTGCATCACAATTTTAGCGGGAATTTTAAATGCAGCCAGAACTCAAATTATAATGTCACAAGTCATTGGAACAGATATGTGAAGCATTTTTTTTAAAAAAAATATTGCATCTTATACACCTTTATCGTGTTATTTTTGTAGAAAATTGTCACTTTATGTCACTTTCAGAATGTTTCTGAACAGTTCTCGCACTGTATGCAAGGCTGGTCTGGCTTTTCAAACGAACTGCCCGTGTTGTGGTCACGTGGTTCGTGTTGCAGACCGGCGGTGCGCTGGACTCGCTCCCCCGTGTCTTTGCGTCATGGTTGATACACCGACTTCTTTCGGTAGAGCGATTGCAACTTACAAACACACAACGTGGCAGATAAGCGCTTGTTTAGGTTCCGAATATATTTTCAGAAATTGTGGGAGAGCATTGATGTAAGAGGAGAAGATTCGGAGAAGCAACCGCGTGTTGATAGAATTTTAACTTAAGGCGACGACTAAGATTCGACTTCAATGTTATCAGCACATGGAAGCGTTAGAATCTTGATATAAGTATTAAGTACTTCAACAACAAACTTAAATGTCACCTAGTTCGCGTTTACAATTTCCGATTGGAGACAGAAGCCGAGCGTAACCAGAGGAAGAGCTGGGTCAAATGTGTCCCTAGTCGGAAAAGTTTGGCACCAAATGGATAAATCGACTGAATATTGTTTTGAAGCGTTGATTCTATAAATTTCGAGATGTTATTAAAAGTATGTATTTTTACTACAAAACGGACAATATTTGCGAACGTTAACGTCTTTGGGGCTAACTACCTCCCATTTAAATCAACTATCACGAAATTCGGTTGAGTAGAAAGCTCAAATTTCCTTCTAAACTAAAAAAGTGTTTTAAAAATAAAGATATCACAGTCAGCAGGTGGGAATCGTCTGTCATCATCGGGCGAAGCCACTGGGACGTCCCGCAAGCGCCTATCACAGCCGTTATCTCTCGCCGCCGCTCGCGCCGGCGCCGACTGCGTCATTCAACGAGCGTGAGTTGCGCACTTGTCTGAAGAAGTCCGCTCCCGCACTTGAACTATCTCGCACACATCGAGCCCTGAGGTTACTATGCTTCGATTCACTTACAAAGCAATTACGGCTACTTTAATCAGCTGTTACGGGATCATTCAATTGGGAGTTTGACGTCACCGTAGTGACGTTCAAGCTCCCGATTGGCCAGCGGAATAGCGTAATAAAGTATCAGTACAAATAAATCGAATTACACAATACGTCAACCCATCTGTTCAGATACCGGGTGCATATGTGCGAGTTCTGGAGGTCGGCTGCTCTCACCTGTTTTCGGCGGTTGATTGATTTCAAGTGCTATGCTATTAGCTTTATCAACGTAGTGAATATTTCCCGAATATATTAGTCCCGGGAAACGGTGATGTTCCTCCTCCTCTGGCTGGCGAGATCCGGCGCAGACTTACACGTCGACTTGCGCGTTATTTCCCGCCAGGTTTCCCAACGGAGCACCCCGCCAGACGGGACATGCTCTATGCTCCCTTCTGAAGCAGTGAATTGAGAGAACGGAAGAGGAAGGAAAGATCGCGGGCGGCCCGTGGCCAGTTTGTGGTACTGCTCCGGCTGGCATTGATCGGAGAAACCACGGAAACGCACTGATCAGAGAAGCCGGCCGCTAGAATTCACCGGACAATGGCGAAATTCGTCGGCGCTACACAGCCCGTGTGGAGAATTCGCTACCGGCGGGACTGGAAACGTGGCATACTTGACGTTGTGACGAATTCAGCGACTACTTCATGTTTTCTTTCTGGAACTCTTCACTTTACCACACTGAATTTATTACATTCGTATTGCAGCAATTCGCGATCTAATTTCCTCCCAATATTATTCTGTTCTCATTAATCGTTTTTTACTTAATCATGTTTTCCTATTCTCTACTAACCGTGAACACATGTCCATTGTCTTCTTCTCACAAACTAAAATAAAATATTTCTAAATAATGTTCTGACGGCTGTAGCTCCTTCGCTATGAAATACGTCTTAGTTCTGATTCAAAGAAAAAGCGTTCATCTTCACCTGCAATCTGTTCTAAAGTTCACTTGTTTCATTGTTACTTCCTCCACTCGATGCATCTTCTCGCCCCCGCAGCCATGCATCTAGCCCTCTCTTGCCATGTCAACAAGGTCTTATGTTATTTTGATATACTTTGTTTCCTAAAAAATTTCTTAATTGTCCAAATTTATATAACCAATAGTATATTTTTACTTTCCAATGCCTCGCATCCCCGATGTCTCATTTCAATTTCTATCTTGACATAATTCCTCATATTCGACCTGTTTTATTGCGTTAAGATTTTGATTTTAGAATACAAAAATCCCGTAAGGTATTTCGCATTCTCGGTATCAGCAATACTTTCGACTAATTGTTATTCTCAAAAGCAAGCACGAGGACTATGAAGCTAGGAAGGCAAAGATTTTGACAAAACAGCAGATATCGTTTTTTTTAAACCAGCCCCTGATCATATTGTCCTATTGTAAAGTGTACTAGAATACTTTTTAAAGTAAATTTCATAATTAACTTATGTGATTCTAATGTTTGGGTTGCTGGAGCTCGCAGTTGTCACGCGCTCTAGAATTGTACAAAAATGTTGAGGATAAATGCCTTGGTTATAACTATTCCACGCACGAAAACACAAGAAGCGAGTTTTCACGGCAATGCAGTCGATGCAATGAATTGCGTGCATTTATTTAAAGTTATTTATGATGCGGGTGGTAAAAGTGACATTTTATTTTGCGCGTAAGAAATGTTGAGGCATGAGGCCGACAGGCCAAGTGGCGCAATTCCACGAGGAAATAAAATCGCTTTCACCACGTGTGCCATACACTACTTTTTTGACAGCCTTCCTGACTTGCACTTTATTTTAATTCAAACATACAAATCACTTAACTGTGTACCATGTTACATGAAGTTCAGTTGTAGCTGATCAGACGAAAGCATTTTATTTTCTTTGTTGTATTCAGATTCATCGGAACATTTAATAATCGTCGCACCAGATCCACAAATCGAACTTTAAGCACGTTGTACGTGCCTAAAAGTAGTTGCTTTTACTAGAAGTTGAGTTAAAAAGTTATTTACTTTTGTGATCAGAAAAAGTTGAGCATCGACAATTGCTTTTGTCCACACGAAGAGAAAAATGTTCAGTTCAGCGTGTTGGTATTAATGATTTCTATAAAATCTTAAAAAATGTGGCAAAGTATCTAAAGTTAGAATCGGAAATCTACACAGGTTATTTAATGCGTCGATCTTCAGCTACATTAATAGCAGAAAGTGGAGCTGATATTACGTCATGGTGGCAGGCGATCAGGTAACTTTGCTGTTGTTTATGTGGAGGACTTGTTACATCAGAAAATAAAAAGTGCTAAACAAATTATGGGCAGCTATGTTCAGGCATATTCCTGTAAAAACTGCGATAATATTTGTACGGTAGAGGTTTTCTCCCATAATGATGAGTCATGCAGCGTCGGAAACATTAGCTTAAATAGTAGAAACCGCATTATTAATATCAATATAATATAATTTAAGTAATAAGTACATTTTAGCAACTATTTATTTAATGTTCATGTCAATTCAATTCAATTATTTATATTTTTTGTTTATGAATTAAGTAATACCTTGTGGTATCATATTGTTTACCAAAATGTTGCTAGGCAACCTTTACTACATCTGATATTGTAATGAGGCATCTTACGAACTCCGAACGCGAACGTAAATAGCATGAAAAAGGCGATTAGATAAGGTAAAATTATTAACTTGATACTTTAATTACACTTTAGTAATGAGCATTTTAAGTAAATGTATAAAAATGATAGATTTTTTTCTTATTTTATAAATAGGCACCAATTCAACCCTGCCCACAGCCGTCAGTTACTCTGGACACTTCCCTGACATTGCTCTTGTGTAATTCGCGGAGAGTCTATTCTCCACTGGGTTCTGTAGTGCTAGAGATCTACTGCCCGTCTCTCAATCCTTCTGCCAATTACAATCCTTAACACTTTAGACTGGCGTTGAAGGACATGGACCGGCCTGTGGTCCGCTGAGGTTGTAATAGAATGAAACATTCTCCACTACCGGCCTGAATGAGGCGATTTCGCTCCAGCTTAACGCAAGATTTGCTCGACGGTGGTCCAGTCCAACAGGTTTGTGCTCGCCTCACTCGAAAAGCACTCGGCCGTGAGAAGTAAAAAAGCGAAACTCGAAAAGCACTCTGCCGCCCGGCCCAAGCGACTCCGCCAGTCGAATCGCTATTTCAAGTGGAACATGTTGCACAAAATTAGAGACGACGCGAAATTGAAACGTCTAAACAGTGAGGGCAAATGATGTCAAAAAGTCACAACGAAAAGTATCTTTTACCTTAGACTTGATTTGCTTGCTTCCTTTTGAAGAACAATTCCGGAATTTTAGCAGAGGCGTGCATGCACAGTGTTGCCGGTGGCTGGGTGCGATTTAGCTGTTTTCTCCGGAAGGGACATCAAAATTTCAGGAGAAAACAATTGAGTAATGGATAGTGAAACGAATACCACATTCACGAACGTAATACAGATTGAATGAATCCGAAGAATGCTCTGAATAATGTTTTCTTTCCTGTCCGATTTCTGTCCTTTGGAATTCCTCATTCGACGCTTAGAAGGTTGAAATCATAAATTCAGCACCTAATAAGGACATCGTTGACAAGGAGACATTAAATCTACTCCTCTACATCAAACTCTCTAGAGGAAACGATATGGGGTACCCCTCTTCTCACGTCACCCCCTGACCTTAGGGATTCTAGAAGGCACACTGTGCATACGCACACTCGCTAACACTCCCGAATTGCTCTTCAAAAGGAAGCTGAACATCGAGCACTGGATAAGAATGAGAGCGCCGAAAGACGCCTAAAGCCTATTTTACACAGACATTGTTAATCCTTTTTTCATACTTTTTCTGTACAGAAAGTGCATGGAAAAAGGACATTCGTTTTTACGCGTTGTTTCGGCGCCGAAATGGATGCAAGTGTTTCCAGCATTTTAATTTCAGGATTGTACGTAATCGCGATGAAAACTTTCTCCGGACGCCACACAAAGCGCTAGGGATCAAATATTTGAACATCGCATCTATGGTAACAAATTAAGTTAGATTATAGTAGGACTGGGCACAGAACGCTACGACTTTAAATCACAGTACATAATTTATTTCTCACTACATAATCACTTCACATTAGAATTCAACACATCAGAACGCTCTCGAAACTGTACAAAACGAACAAATCACACCACACAATTAACAAACTAGAGAAAAGTAACACCAGGTGCGCGGTAGTCGAACTGGATGAAATCTTTATCAAAAAATGAAGCATGCGTCATTTTGTCGTACAAATTACGTCTTGGCTCTCTGGTAAAAAATGTTGGTATAAAACAGGCTTCTGCCTTAGCGCGTAAGCGGACAGCGGTGCGTCGCGGCGGGCGCGGGGCCTCACCTGAGCGGAGCGGAGCGGAGCGGAGCGGAGAGGAGCGGCGAGAGGCGAGAGAGCTGGTGCGCAGCCAGCCGGCGAGGACCGAATGCGAAATCACTGCGCGAAGCGCTCCACACGGCCTCCCCTCCCCTCCCCTCCCCTCCCCACCTCACCGCCCACGACCAGCCTCGCGGTCGGACTCTGCCCTCGCATCAGCGAACGCAGCGCAACTGACGGAGTCGTCGCAGATAACGGGGATGGACCGTTTTGTGATGAAACGAACGAGGTGAAACGACGCTCGAAGAGGCACGGTGACGGCCAATTAGAGCACCAAAACAAAAAATAAGCGCATGCATTTAATTTTATTACGAAAGAAATTTGAAAAATATGAAATCATACTATTTAACATTTCTTTTATTCAAAGAATATTCGTATCAGCAAAGATCTATTCTCATGATTCTAGTGGTCGAGGGCATATCGTTTACGTCTGGGTGCGGTGCGCTGTCTACAATGCCGCCCCGGGGGAGTGCGGTGTGGGGGTGGTGTCTAATAATAATTTTAGTAGAGGAGAGGGGTTACGGTTTATGTTTTTATTCAATAAGTTATTCTTTAATTGAATATGCAGGTTTTCTAAAGTTAATCTGGTGTGTTATTGATTTTTTATTTTCAGTATACGAATATCTGTGTGTGGACCCAGGCCATTTTCCTCCTCCACTCCACGGCCGGGTACTTAATTCCCTTGGTTCGCCCGAGCCCGCGTAGTCGTTTTTGGGGCTTCCATACAGCAGGTAAGGAATGGCTCAACTTACATTTCCATTTTGCTATTTCAAATTTTACATGTTCTAATTCAATATCATTCACTTTTCTTGTAGTATTAAATGACTTAACACCCCACCCTTTTCTTTCTTTCAGTTCGAAAAATGTTAAATATATTTTCTAAAAATTGTAAATTATTAGTAATCTTTTATTATAATTTTGTTGTCAAATCAAAAAATATTCACGTTTTAATGTTTTTTGTTTTTCTTCTTGTACTAGAAAACTGATGATGTTGGCTAAGCCATCGAAAGCTGCTATTTGAATAAATAATATTGTTGGCAACTACGACGCATATAATTATTTGATTGGAAATGCCAACGAAAACTTACCACAATACCAATACTTAGACAATCAATTTTTTTGTTTAAATAAAAAAATCATTTTCTTCCTTCTAATATATCAAAATAATTGAAATTCATATGCTAAGAGTAAGACTTCTAAATGTAGATAATGGTTTTGAAAAAAATGAACATAAACGCATCTGTTATAGTATTTCACTAATTGGTTAATTGTTTCCATTTTTTACGTACAAATTCCTTTTTGCAGGAAAGTTCAATCAGTTTCTTGACTATTAACATATAAGAGTATTGAAAAATTGCCCACAAGGACAAGCCTATTTCGGAAAAGAAAATATTTATTTAACATTTGAAACCTTTACACAATAGCGACATTTGTTTACTATTCTTTAAAATGTTTTTTGTTCTTGACATTTAATGAAACTAGAAGTTCAGAATTGGTTTAAAAAAAGAGGTTAGAAGAGTGAATTTCCAAAACATGGGAATTGCGTTATATTTATATATCCTGTTTTTATCTTATTGTTTGCATTTGTTTTCTTTTGTGACTAATTTTTTTCATTAATAGTATTTAATTGAGACTTAAAATAAACATAGTATTTAATGTAGGTCATACTTTTATTATAATTCGTTGGTTTTCATTGAATGGTGCGAAGTCATTACAGCAATTACATGAATAAAGGGAAATTTATCGCATATTTACAGGAGAGTGTTTCAAAATATATTTGCCTTCAAAATGAAAATGTACATAATACATTTACTGCTTTTAAGTTTTGTATTGATATTTTGGACATTGGAAAAAGGATTTCAGGAAAAGAAAAAAAATTGGAACACGTTTGTTGAAATAACTTTTTAGAAAATATCTGTGTATTGCAATTCTTAACCGAGTTACATGCACTACCTGTATACTGAATGACTTTACTTACAAAAATTGTAAATGTTTATACTGTTTATTACATGAGCATTTGTTCCATATAAGTTTCAACACTAAATGTATTTAAAATATATTTTCTTACGTATAAATTTTATTTTGAATGTTAATTGTATATTTAGATAATCTTTGACGATCAGAAGGAAAATATTTGTTGTTACTATTTTCTATTATTTCGTATGTATTTATATAATTGATATGTATGTATTATTATTTTACAAAGTGTTTCGTGCATATGCAAAGTAATTTACATATTTTCATTCTTCTGAGTATGGTCATAGCTAGTGCTTGATTTATAAAATTTTAGTGTTTCAAATTAATTATTAATTTAATAGAAATAGTTATATATTTTTAATATAATTTAACAATTATTTCCGAGGTGCCGTATAGCCATTTCATGGCGTTCTGCCAGAAATCAAGCCCTGGTCATAGCAATGTTGAAGCACCCGTTCTCATCGTCAAATCTCGACGAGTCCTCGCTAGATATTATAAATGGTTATTTCTATGATATGTAATGTTTTGCATTAGTGCACAAAACGAATTTCTTGCACCAAAGCCATTCGTGAAGTTGATGAGGCTGCCAGGAAAAAACTTCAGAGAAAGAGGACAGGTGGCTCCGGAGAAATAAGGCTCGGCCGGCCACCCGTGTTCCCAGAAGAGGCACATTCGAACAAGGCTCCCCGTTGCCGGTGTCATCGCCAACCCTCCGCTCAGAACCTGTAAGAAAGAGACAGGCGAGAATAAAATGAGATTGCATATTCAAAACAATTGAAATTCATAAGAATGCCTATTTGTTGGGTATGATGCACTAAAACTATTAATAAGAATAATAATTAGAAACAAGTCCAAAGCTCTAAGAGTATGGAAATGAAAAACTATTGAGAACATCTATTAGAACAAAAAATATTGAACACTAACGAAAAGGATAGTGACATTGATCACGTATACAATGCGTGACAGACTGACACATTTTTTTCGAATATTTTGGGTCGCTAAGTCGGTAAAAGCTTGAATACAAGAGGTTAGAAAGGACGGGTATTAATAAAGAAGAAACGAAATCAGCAAAAGAGACGAACTCTGGGAAGAAGAGAGGAAAAAATAGGTACAAAAGAGAGAGAGAAGAAAGTGAAAGGATGAAACAGTATTGAAGAGAAAATGCCCAAGAGATAAAGAAGAAGAGGGCCACTTACGAGGCTTTAACCCGATTGCTGCAGGACGAACTGCTTGCGGATGGCGGCGCGGCTGATCTTGCCAGTGGTGGTTTTGGGCAGCTCCTTGAGGAACACCACGCCCCCTCGCAGCCACTTGTGCGGCGCCACGCGCTCTAAACACATCCACATCCATTTCATTTCATTTCATTTCATTTCACTTCACTCCGCACGCTGCCTTGCAACGCTACAAAGCATTAGGGCAAACATCTCACGAAATGCTATGGGGGAAGTTCTCTTCTGGCAACTGCAATAGAAACAACTGTCATCCAGGAGCAGGACGACATTTTTACCCTGAGGCTGTACGCCTTTGAGATACTTAAGGAAAAGGTCGTTACAGAGAGCATGGATAAAGCTAACAAGGTGAATTTTTCCGATCTACTAAATGGAAACATTCGTTAGTGACCACATATTGCGTCCCTCTGACAAAATTGTTTATTTGGCAAATGTTGGGTTGTTTAAGAACGTTGTAGAGTGTTCATATTTCAGTTGCTAGATCAAAGGAAAACATTTGGATAAGAGAAGATTTGATTTCGGAATTGCGAAGAAAGCACCATTTTTATGTGTAGTGGAACTTCACAGAAGTTAAGCACGCTTTATAGTGAATATATTGGGTATTTTAATTAGAATTAGGATTTGACGAATTGTGAATTTGTGACTGTGATTTTTTTAAAGAATTATTGTCGAGAACTACAGTGCCTCTGGCTTGAGGAAAGCCGTCAGTTAATGAAAATGATTTGTGAACAGATTTCTTCGCTTCCTAGGTCAAGAATGAATCTCCGATTTGCCACAAACCTCGAAGAACGTAATAGAAAAGGATAAATGTGGGTAGCGGTACGATAATAAACGAATTGAAATTCGTTATTAATTGAATATTTCCTTATTAAATATATCATAAATATATCACGTATAAAAACTGGACAATTACTAAGTGATTATCATTTGGACGGCATAAATACAAGATTGTCACGGAATGATTACCGCTTATTTTATAATCGTGTCTCTTGTGTGTTTCCGAGTTCATGTTTGATGTTCTTCAAATGAATTGAAGTAACAAGGACTATGCAATTATATTCCTGGATTTCCGTTTTTATTCCGCTTTTGTGGCGCCATAGCGAGCGTCGGATGTTCTAAGCGAGTACGTGCGCGCGTGTGTGTGTTAGTAGAATACCTTGCACGAACTGGCAGAGCTCTTCCTCGGCGACCTCGGCTCCTGGTCGCAGGACGACGTACGCCCTGGGCAGCTCCTGCTCTAACGGGTCGGGCACGCCCACCACGGCGCTCTGCTGCACGGCCGGGTGGCCCTCCAGGATGCCCTCGATGTCCACCGGCGACACCTAACGCACACAGGCAATCGTTCACCGGCATGCTCGCTGGCCACCTCTGGTACCTACGCAACGGACTACTAACAGCCTTGTACGCTTCAAACTCGTGTCCAACGATATTTATTCACTTGCCCCCAACGTTTGTCTGGAAAACTCCCTCGGGTCGTTCGAGCACACCGGTAACACTACACAGATCCGAAGACAATGTCTCTTTCGATACGACCTTTCCCGCATTTCATCGTTTCAAACCGTTGTTCATCTAAGTAACATTCGCAACCACAACATTCCCTACCCACCACGTTGCCCAAGCACATCAGAAGTTCATTTATACCTCTTCTCTTCTTCTTAGGGCCTTTTCCAGCCAACAGCTAGTTACCTTTTGCGTCCCGATAGGATGCATATTCGTTTTTTCACTAAACATTAACATACTTTGCGAGCTCCTCTGATATGTGGTAAGGTTGAGTTCTTGTCTGGACGTCGTAGCGAGCGGACGTGTCTTGGGGATCGCTCTCTCTTCCAGGTAAAGAGATAATGGGCTGCGACCTGCAGGCGTACCGGGCCCGCATCGGCGGCTGGGCCGCCCGCGTGGCGTGCGTGCTGAGAAGGGGTAGCGTTTCTGCTCCTTCTCTGGACGCCTTTGCGTTGCTTATTATAGCAACATTATTAATTATTGGTGGCGTCGAAATGAATCCTGGCCCGGTGTCCACGCGACGCGGCGCACCAGTAGACGTTTCGTGGAGGTGCGTCGAGTGTTGTAACGGCGTAGGTGGACTGCGCGATGAACTGGCGCGTCTTCGACAGGAGTTCCTGAAGGTAACGGCGAAGCTGGCTGCAACTCAAAAGGAGCTCCAAAATCTGAGGGTAGCCACAAGAGTGCCTGAGGTGGAGAGGGCAGCAGAATCCGCAACGGTGACAGTGCAGCTGGCCACAGCAGACCGGCCAACGGAGGTGACGGCGCCGGCCCAGGCGGCCGCGCCGGCCCCGGCCCCGGCTGCCGCGCCGGCCCCGACGGTTTCAACGGCGACGACGGCAAAATCATATGCATCGGCTGTGAGGGGCCCAGCGGCAATGAAACTTCGAAAAGGGACGAATCGCAAGAAGTGTGTTGTGTTCGGTGACTCCATAGTGCGACACGTGGGTCACGAAAACCTACAGGTCAAGTGCTTCCCGGGAATCCGCGTGGAGCAACTGAAAGCGCAGATCGAAGCCAGTGAGGTGGAAGCCCCGGAAACTGTTATCATTCACGGAGGCTCCAATAATTTACGGGGATGTCGCTCGTTTGACCACCTCACGGGCGAGATATACGATCTTGGGGTAGCAGCTAAGAAGCGCTTTCCATCCGCCCGCATAGTGCTTAGTGGTGTAATCCGCCGCCGGGATGTTTGGTCCCGTAAAGTCGCTAGGGTGAATCGCGACATGGACTATGTGGCAAAAGCGCTCGGATTCATCTTTGTGGATCCGAACGGGTGGATCTCGGAGAGCGCCCTAGGCCGGGACGGCGTCCACCTCAACCGGAGGGGCGTCGCGGCGCTCAGTGGCCTCTACACCAGAGTAGCTGAGTTCTGCGCACGCCCTCCTGTCAACCGTTGACGCTGTGAATGCCCGCCGATCTTGCACGCTACGGTTGAATCGCGGGCTGTGGAGATAGGAGCGGAAGCTGAGGGTCTCGCACTGGTGCTGGAAGCTTCAGCGGACAAGTGTGTGATGGCGGAGACGGCGGAGACGGCGGAGACGGCGGAGACGGCGGAGACGGCGGAGACGGCGGAGACGGCGGAGACGGCGGCGACGGCGGCGGCGGCGGCGACGGCGGCGACGGCGGCGACGGCGGCGACGGCGGCGACGGCGGCGACGGCGGCGGCGACGGCGGCGACGGCGGCGACGGCGGCGACGGCGGTGACGACGGCGGTGACGACGGCGGCGACGGCGGCGACGGCGGCGGCGACGGGATATATTCAGGTGAGGAATGGCTTTCTAAGATTGTTGCAGGTAAACTGTCGAAGTATAGTTAATAAAACCATTGAGTTTTGGAACCTAGTTGATTCGTGCGATGCCGATATAGTGATAGGGACAGAATCGTGGTTATCAGATGACGTAGCTAATTCTGAAATCTTACGCTCCGGCTATAAATTATATCGAAGAGATAGAAAAACAAGAGGCGGTGGAGTTTTTCTCTGCGTTAAGACAGCGTTATATGTTAGAAATAGTTGGTTTAGTAACAACCTGGAAATTTTAGGAATGGAAATTGACGTACGAGGAAATCCCGTGGAAATTATTGCTTGTTACAGGCCGCCAAACGATGGGTATGAAATTTTAGATGAAATCGGTGATAGGCTGGAAAACAGAAACGGTCGGTCTATTCTTCTCGCTGGCGACTTAAACCTTCCCGACGCTAATTGGAAAGGAGAGGTGTGCGACAGGAAACTTCAAACGCGCGTCAATCGTCTGGTATGGGAGCAGGGATTAACGCAGGTAGTCGACAAACCCACGCGGCAGGGAGCAATTTTAGACATTTTCCTTGTTTATCCAGCAGAAATGTTCCTTTCCTGCGACGTCTTTCAGGGAATTAGCGACCACAAAGCAGTTATGGTAGAAGTTCAGGTAAATGTAATTAAGCGACCTAAGGCAAAAGGAACGATAGTCAGGCAATATAGAAAAGCGAACATTGAAGGACTTCGTAGTTTCTTAAGAGAAAAATACAATCATTTTCTAAGAACAGAAGGGGGAATAGAGGAGCAATGGGGAGCTTTTAAAACAATCGTTGAAACCGCTTTAGATACGTATGTTCCTTGCAAAATACTGAAAAGTAATTCTGATCCTGAATATTTTAACGGGGCAATACGACGTTTAAAGAGAAAAGTTAGGCTAGCATTTAATAGGAGACATCGTAGCATTGCTGACATGATAACGTTCAAAAAATACTACAAGGAATTAGAAAAAGAAAAGAAAATTGCTCATGAATTATTTTTAAGAAACATGTTGGAGACGGGACGAAATAATTGGTCAAGCTTTTACAAATATGTCCGCAGACGCCGGGGGAATAAGGAAGAAATTCAGGAAATTCGAGTCACAGATAACGAGCCACTGCACGACGACCAGGCAAAAGCAAATGCGTTCAACGCGTATTTCGTATCGGTATTCAAACCAGAACGGGCGCAAGAGCATGTTCATTATTTTCCAGTAGAAAATCAATTTAAACTCCACGCATGGGAACTCCGCAATCGTATAAAATCACTGGAAAACGGTAAATCACGCGGGCCAGACGGTATCTCGACAGATTTTATTAAACTCGGTGGTGAGGCGATATTGCCCTATTTGTTAAGATTATTCAATATTTCCATTAATAATGCAAGTTTACCAGACGATTGGAAGGCAGCTATAGTGGTTCCAATTTTCAAAAATGGCGATAAAACGAAAGTATGTAATTATAGACCTGTATCCCTCACTTCAGTAGTATGCAAAATAATGGAGCATTTAATAGCCGGGTACATTCGTCGCAAATGGGAGAAAGTGAACTGGATTTTCCACAGACAGCATGGGTTTAGAAGTCAACATTCGTGCGAAAGTCAAATTGTTTCTCTTTTTCAAGATCTAGCTGACGTAGTTGACGCGGGTGGGAGGGTGGATGCAGTAGTAATCGACTTCGCGAAAGCATTCGACGTGGTACCGCATAATTTACTTATTAGGAAAGTATTAACCTCAGGAGTTGACGCTAGAGTTGTGAGGTGGATAAGCGAATTTCTAAGGGACAGGAAACAAAAAGTTCGAATTGGCAATCAGTTTTCGACTACGGGAAATGTTACTTCAGGGGTTCCACTGGGAAGTGTGTTAGGGCCATTACTCTTCTTAGCGTACGTGAACGATCTCCATGTGAACATACAATCAAAGGTGCGTTTATTTGCAGACGATTGTGTTATATACCGAAAAATCAAAGATAGCACTGACGAACAAATATTACAGCAGGATTTAGAGCATTTACGTGATTGGGCTGAAAAAAATGACATGGGAATTAATGGATCTAAAAGCAAAACAATAACGTTCGGGCGGGGACGAAATTATGAGGAACCAGACTATCGTTTAGGTGAGGTAATCATCCCAAGAGTCTCATCATGCAAGTATTTAGGCATTCATCTAGATAGTAAATTAGGGTGGGAGGTGCATATAAATCAGACAGTAAGAAAAGCGTGGAAGTCTTTACATTTTGTAATGCGAATACTAAAGAAAAGTTCTGCAAACGCCAAAGAGTTAGCATATCTTACGCTGGTTCGCCCTCTCATGGAATACGGAGTTGCGTGTTGGGATCCATACAGAAAGGCGCACCGGAAAAATCTAGATAGAATACAGAGAAAAGCGAATAAGTTTACCTATAGACGTAACGTAACAAAAAAGTCATGGGAACCTCTAGAAACGAGAAGAACAAAGGCGAGGCTTTGCGCTCTTTATAAATCGTACGTAGGTCAACCAGCTTGGAAGGAAATTCAGATTAGACTAGAAAAACCAAATTATTTCGGCCGAAGCGATCACACCCACAAAATTCGAGCAAGGAAACAAAATTCAGATCTTGGGAAGTTTTCCTTTTGTAATAGAACAATTAGAGATTGGAACAGTTTACCTGCGGCAGTTTTCAAAGCTTTTCCTCTCAGTGTCCGAAGTTTTAGAAATAAGTTAGAACAAGATAGCAGTAATTGATATTAAATGAGTAAGTGTTGTGTAGTGCGGTGTAGTGCTGTGAAGTGATGGTCAGTGTAATTCAAAACAAAAAAGTGTAGTGTAGTGAAGTGTAGTGAAGTGAAGTGCGGTGAACGCGATCAATGCTCTTTTCAATGCTGCTTTTCGTCTTGTACTGTATTGTACGGTATTATTATTATTATTATTATTATTATTATTATTATTATTATTATTATTATTATTATTATTATTATTATTATTATTATTATTATTATTATTATTATTATTATTATTATTATTATTATTATTATTATTATTATTATTATTATTATTATATTATTATTATTATTATTATTATTGTTATTATTTTATTATTAATGTAAGTCTTGTAATTTCTGCAATTATTGTTACTTAACTGCCACCGGGTCATACCCATTTGCAGTTCTAATAAATCTATCTATCTATCTATCTAAGCGAAACGCGAGGTCCTCCACGACATCTCATACATGAGAGACAAGGGACAAACAACCATGCCCAGGATAGGACTCGAACCCGCCATCTTTCAGACCGACGCGCTGAGCCGGTACACTCTCTAGCAATCTCTGGCCCCATTGGTACCTAAGCAACAACACACTGCAACTTACCACGGTGATATCCCTCTCGCCCTCGTTATCCACAGATGGCACGCGAGATACTCTCGCAACCAACGTCATTTCGCCGCCCATCACGCCGCTCGCCTGCGCGCTCTCGATGTCCACCTAAGCAACGAAAGCAGCTTTCCCCGCGGCTTTTAAAACGTACAATTTTTTCAATCGCTGCGGTATATACTGGGCGTTGTACCTTGTTATGTTCGTTTTGGATGTTTGTGAGCTGGACATTCTCTTCCGCAGGAGAATCACCTGGATAAGAAAGAATATTTACTCACATGCGCGCCACGGTACTTGATGGTGTCCTTGATGCGACCGGTGACGTAAAAGAACCCGTCTTCGTCGTAGAGCCCCAGGTCGCCCGTGCGCAGCCATCCCGTGGCGTCGAACAGCTCTGCGCTGGCCTGCGGGTTCTTGAGGTAGCCCTGAGCGAGCATGGGCCCCTTGAACCGCAGCTCGCCCTCCTCGTGGGGCCCGCACACGCGCCCCGTGGCCGCGTCCACCACGCGGCAGCGCAGCAGCGCGCTCAGCGTGCCCACCGACCCCGGCTTGGACTGCGACCGCTTCGTCATGCCGATGCCCCCGTTCAGCTCCGTCATGCCGTACATGTTGAACACCTCCGCCCTGCGCACAACGCGCACACTTCGTTTGCAAACATATTCTTTTACGCCCTTTACGAGAAAGCGACAGCTGCTTTATAGTGATACTGTTTGCAAGCAGGCGGATGGATTGGCAAAGACCTGGAGGAGGGTGCAGACAAATTTGCGAGGAAACCTTGTAACGCAAACACAAAACCTTCGGGAATGGAACACATAACGATGTAAGGTGTGGCGTTTGTGAGAAGGAGCATTGAGAAGAGTAGCTGTCGTGCTCACCCCATGATTGAGGCCGCGAACTCCTCGGCCTGTCGGCTCATGGCGGCTCCACCGGTCACAATGGAGCGGAGGCTGCTCAGGTCCCTGCGGGGCTTAGAAGCCTCGTGCACCTTCGCCACCGACAGCAGGAAGTTGTTGGCTGTGAAGATCACCGGAGGCTACAACAGTGATGTTATACAAACTAATGGAGAGACAATGTACATGATAGCTTAACGGTTTTTCAAAAATAAGACCATAATGAAATGTTCTTCACAATGAATCAATTCACTGCCACAGCGATGAAGCACGGACGCTACACTTTCCAGTGAGTGTTGCAACAAGTCAGCTTCGAAACAACCAGAGAGAACGTCTCTGCAAAGTGCCGGTGCAACTGCAAGGCAAGCCAGTGAAATATAAGAAGGCGCCATGGATTAAAAGGGGCAAGGGGACAATAGGCTAAGGTGGACTCTTCAGAATAACAGTGGGCAATTTGAAACGAGAATATGCGTAGCATGCCGAAAAAGATTCTTCGTCTTAGTCTTACAAAATGCAGAATTTGCATGTTGGAATGATTAGAATAAATGTTACAATTATTAGAATTATAATATTGTAGACTTGCCGGATTGATTCTACTGCCATTGTACATTTGCTTGCGTAGAACTGAAAAAATTCACGAAGTTTGGAACTTTTTCACGTAATACTTGTAGTTTCAAAAAGTCTCATTATGTGTATGTGCTTGTGTGAGATGGAGAGTCTGCCAGATGGGACGCGACACCGACACCGTGCATAAAGTTAAAGTGGGAAATTTTACATTTGCGTGGTTTTTGTACAAAACTCCATGTATGCCCACGCAATTTGCACCCATCTTAATGATCTTTTTAATACTACTAGCATATCTTTCTCCTGATGTGTAACTAGTTAAAGCTTAAACGTTTGTCTGTACGAGCTATGCGTAACATACACATCCGCCGATCAACATGGTGGAAACACGTGTATTGCCTCACAATTATATACTAAAATCTCTATCGTACATTTAAGCGTCGAATCCAACTTTCTCTCTAACACATTTAACAAAGTAAAAGTGAAAAGGGAGTCAAGATGGTAAGGAATTGGTCTCCATTGGTTGGTAAAGTATTGGTCCCAAATTGGTTGCAAGGTGAAAACTGCTTCAATCTCACAAAGCACTCATTCCAGACTCGCTCAGCAGATTGATGATTTACTTCATGCAGGCACATCAGAACGGTAGATTAATTCTGAACAGACCACGATCATCAGAGAAGAAGGGAACTAAACCCTCCCATAACATATCTACGAACGATAACCCCCTCTTCATATCCGTAGAAGCAGATATTGCAAAACAACATGAAGTTACCAGTCAGCCTCCAGTAAAATAAAAAGGAAAAGGCATGTGACACAGAGGAATAAAATTGTGGTCATTGACAAAATTATTCAAAAAACTGAAAAATACAACTTACGAACTTATGCGACTCCTACATCGACAACTAAAAGAAATACGACTATCTGCCACAGAGTTGCGTAATAAAGAGTTTAGAAGTTTTAAAGGTTTCGTCAAACACGAAGTGTTTGAAATAATTTACTTATCTCTGGAATTCGCACAATATAGCCAAGGAATTTTCTCTCGGGGATGTCAGAATAGAGAGAGATATTTCAGAGATATTTCATAGCTCTCTGCTGATGTTCATTGCAGCTCTATCTCTCCCAACAAATCTATTAAAGAAACAACTCGCGTTTAAAAGATTGATAACGAGTGCTATATTTTCCCATTCCCTCTTTATTGATGAGCTCAAGTTGTATGTTAAAAGTAAAACGGAGCTAGACTCGTAAGTTTACAGATTTAAAAACAGATCATAGGTCCGGTCCTAGCAGCCCAGAAACAGGTCTAAGGACTAAGACCAAGGCAAAAGAGATAAGTGCAGACTGTGCAAAGTAAAGAATCAGTTGACTGTACAGTCTCTAGAAAGATTTCGTAGATCGACCGATTTAAAACGACACTCCAACTTAGAGTAGACAAAGTTCTTGTATTCTGGAATCTGTGCAAGAAATATGGCTTGCAAAATGTGTTGTCGTAGCTACACAAGGTTACCCAAAAATATAACCAAATTAAAATGGATGACCATAATAAATTAAAATTGGGTCATAATAAACAATACCTTTGCAGATGTTGAAAAGAAGCAAGTATGAATATTGGATGTACCTATCAAAGCTAATTACAGAATGGTTCAAAAGGTCGAAAAATCAAAATTTCGTCATCTAATAAAGACGAAAACTCTGAGGTTCTTAACTATCCCGATAGTGATTTTGTCTGTAGTTTATATAAGCAATATCAAACACCTGGCACCAGGCTTAGATGCTGTTCTAACACAACTATTCCAAAAGAGTGCAGTGGGCAGGAATTAAATTCTGCGTAGCTCTAGCATTTTTATGTTCGTGAGATGGACCTACACCATGACAAGAAGCAAAGAGCACGGCTATAAAAACTAGGAGCTTTTAGAAAGTTTTGAGAAGAAACTTTTGAGTTTCCCTCCACATTTTATTTAACAAGTCTTTTTTTAACTTTAAAGGAAAATTAGTTTTCAGTTTATGATTGAGGAAATTTTAATTACAACAAACGTGGTTGCTTCATGTCGTAATATCAATGAAATGTGTTCATCCTCAACAGCGAAGGTCTTTGCCAGAGGAGTAGAGCAGGCATATGCCTAATAGCGATGAGTGTAAAGTGTTAAGATTAGTGGTTTGATTTGGAGCTCACCTTATGTTTCTCGATTACGTCGAGGAACTGATGCTCGTCGCATCCAAACACGTACACTAGCGTTGAGCGGTCCAGCATACTGAGCAGCGTGAACCAGATGCCGGTCACCCAGAAGCCAGGTGACGTCAGCACCATGGTGTCGATGAGGCCCTCCACGGCGTCATGCCGCCTGCAACAGCCATAGGGTCCCGTCACACGGAACCCCTTCACAGCGCTTTCTAGTGGCTCGTCTGCTCGTAAAGAATTGGTTCCATGACGATATTCAGAGGAGTGGCACAGTTACGCTTCTCTGGTTGTTATTAGCACACACCCGCCACCAGACGCGCAGTCGCTTTTTCACGTCGCCTTCATCAGAACTCGGTTCACAGCTTTCAACGCGGAAGCGCCACAGATCATCCGTCTTCGTGTTGACTGCCTCGAGACCGCCAGCGCTCACAGCGGTGAGACGAATCTTTCCTTTCTCACGTGCAGTGACAACAACGATGGCTGAATTTGAAGAGGTCCGGCGCTTATCGGTGTCCACGTCGAGTGCCTCCGTGAGAAGGAGACATTATGAGGGAGGCAGGTAAAGAGCGCTTCTAATAGTGAAGAATTACATGGTTAAATTAAGACGGTGTACCGATTTATGTCGTTGAAAACAATATTAACAAAACGACGGGGGCTCGTTCTTCCGATACGGTCAGCTGTTTCCTCACGACAACTCCCATTCATTACTCACGATACGCACAATAACAGAGTTATTTACTCCCAGGTACGCTCTCCGAAGAGATTCAATTCCAAGACTGTAATGGTTATGTGCCGTCTACCTCATCACACGTTCAGAGACCTTTAATGTGATCAATTAACGATAACGTACAATTTCAGGGTAATAATGAATCATCTACCTTCTCATTGTGTACTAAGGCACGAAAATTATTGAAATATCTCGCGAAATGGGGATCCTAAATTACGGTCGCTTCTGTGCAAAGCTATATAATAAATATAAGTGTAGTTCTCCCCTGATCCTCGTGATCTAGTCACAATATCCAGGAAGTTCAGAAGCATAGATCTGCACATGTGTGCCAGAACTGCGGTATTGAAGGGCTTTACGAGAGGGCCAGTGAGTGCAGATAATTATCGTCCGCGTCAGGCTTGCCGATAGAACGAATGTGTGCCAGAGACACGAACACGAGCTACCCCACCATCGAAAGATCTTTTAAGACCCCTTCCCGAAGAATTCTTGATCAGCGACTTCAAATTTCTTTCACACGACGGCCCCCTGAGAAGTTAACGTCACAGTGTTTGGGCAAGGGCATAGATCAGCGACTCACGAGAAGACGGAGAGCGCGGAGATGATGGCGAAGTGCGAGGTGGCGCAGGCCTTGGGCAGCCCCGACGTCCCAGAGGAGCAGGCGACCACGGCGATGGCGCCGCGCGGGTCTGCGGGAGGCGGCGGCAGCGGCGGCCAGGAGTCGGGAGCGGCGTCGGTGGCCAGCGCCGCCCACTCCTCGCCCTCGCACAGCACGGCCAACGTGCTGGGGCCCTGCAGCTCGGCCAGCAGCGGGCGAAGGCGGTCGGCCACCTCCCGCTCCGCCAGCACCACGCGCGGCTCCAGGATGCCCAGCAGCAGCCGCAGGTCGCCTGCCAAGCACACAAACTATCCTTCCATCCACCCGCTCCGCCAGCACCACGCGCGGCTCCAGGATGCCCAGCAGCAGCCGCAGGTCGCCTGCCAAGCACACAAACTATCCTTCCATCCACCCGCTCCGCCAGCACCACGCGCGGCTCCAGGATGCCCAGCAGCAGCCGCAGGTCGCCTGCCAAGCACACAAACTATCCTTCCAGCCACCCGCTCCGCCAGCACCACGCGCCCCTCAACGATGCCCAGCAGCAGGCGCAGGTCGCCTGCCAAGCACACAAACTATCCTTCCATCCACCCGCTCCGTCAGCACCACGCGCGCCTCAACGATGCCCAGCAGCAGGCGCAGGTCGCCTGCCAAGCACACAAACTATCCTTCCAGCCACCCGCTCCGCCAGCACCACGCGCGGCTCCAGGATGCCCAGCAGCAGCCGCAGGTCGCCTGCCAAGCACACAAACTATCCTTCCATCCACCCGCTCCGCCAGCACCACGCGCGCCTCCAGGATGCCCAGCAGCAAGCGCAGGTCGCCTGCCAAGCACACAAACTATCCTTCCATCCACCCACTCCGCCAGCACCACGCGCGGCTCCAGGATGCCCAGCAGCAGCCGCAGGTCGCCTGCCAAGCACACAAACTATCCTTCCAGCCACCCGCTCCGCCAGCACCACGTGCGGCTCCAGGGTGCCCAGCAGCAGGCGCAGGTCGCCTGCCAAGCACACAAACTATCCTTCCATCCACCCGCTCCGTCAGCACCACGCGCGCCTCAACGATGCCCAGCAGCAGCCGCAGGTCGCCTGCCAAGCACACAAACTATCCTTCCAGCCACCCGCTCCGCCAGCACCACGCGCGCCTCAACGATGCTCAGCAGCAGGCGCAGGTCGCCTGCCAAGCACACAAACTATCCTTCCATCCACCCGCTCCGCCAGCACCACGCGCGCCTCCACGATGCCCAGCAGCAGCCGCAGGTCGCCTGCCAAGCACACAAACTATCCTTCCATCCACCCGCTCCGTCAGCACCACGCGCGCCTCAACGACGCCCAGCAGCAGGCGCAGGTCGCCTGCCAAGCACACAAACTATCCTTCCATCCACCCGCTCCGCCAGCACCACGCGCGGCTCCACGATGCCCAGCAGCAGGCGCAGGTCGCCTGCCAAGCACACAAACTATCCTTCCATCCACCCACTCCGCCAGCACCACGCGCGGCTCCAGGATGCCCAGCAGCAGGCGCAGGTCGCCTGCCAAGCACACAAACTATCCTTCCATCCACCCGCTCCGCCAGCACCACGCGCGGCTCCAGGAATGCCAGCAGCAGGCGCAGGTCGCCTGCCAAGCACACAAACTATCCTTCCATCCACCCGCTCCGCCAGCACCACGCGCGGCTCCAGGACGCCCAGCAGCAGCCGCAGGTCGCCTGCCAAGCACACAAACTATCCTTCCATCCACCCACTCCGCCAGCACCACGCGCGGCTCCAGGATGTCCAGCAGCAGCCGCAGGTCGCCTGCCAAGCACACAAACTATCCTTCCAGCCACCCGCTCCGCCAGCACCACGCGCGGCTCCAGGAATGCCAGCAGCAGGCGCAGGTCGCCTGCCAAGCACACAAACTATCCTTCCATCCACCCGCTCCGCCAGCACCACGCGCGCCTCCAGGATGCCCAGCAGCAGGCGCAGGTCGCCTGCCAAGCACACAAACTATCCTTCCATCCACCTGCTCCACCAGCACCATGCGCGCCTCCAGGATGCCCAGCAGCAGCCAGAGGTCCACCTGCTCAAGGCGGCCTCCGGGGTTCCAGTTCGGGGCCAGTCTTTTGGAATACCATTCTAGTTAACCTGTTACGTATATTACGAAGAAGTGCTGTTGATGCCGTAGCCTTCGCAGATGATCTAGCATTAGTCATCCAAGGAGCATCCAGAGCTGATATAGAAGAGAAATCCGGAAAAGTATTTGAAGAAGAAGCAGTCTGGTGCTAAGAATCAAACCAAAGTTTTGAACGGAAAAATATAAATATATGGTTATGACACACCATTTCAAGAGATCTAAAGGTATGAACCTTCCCTGCAAACATAAACCACATGGCATTGTTAATAATGCATACAAGCGCAAATGCAGTTTCGCGCCAACTTCCCTGGGTGTGGATCTCGACCTGTGATCCAATAGCCACGTAAAAAAGTCTGTATGAAGGCAAGGAACATCTTCATGAAGCAGACGAATAGCTGATAAACAAAATCTCATTAATAATATATATATATATATATATATATATATATATATATATATATATATATATATATAAGCGAATTTATGCCTATTATTACAGTATGCATCTGCGTGGTTGAATAATCGCATTAGAAATTAAGCTAACCTTAAAAAACACAACTATCCACGCGCCTGAGTCTGTGAGGAACGTAGAGAACTGCACCCCCCGCCCGCGTTACACGAACTAAAATTAATAGACACTCCACTAATGTGTAAATGTAGAGAAGAAATAGCAATGCGACTGCTTCTAGCCTGTCCCAAGTGGTGGTAACACAGACAGGTTGCAAGAACTGGTATGTCGCCAGCCCAGAAAACAGCGATTTTTAGGCAACCAGAAGGATAGGAAATGGTGCTTAAGTCCGGTGATTGATTCGGAAGGCTGCAGGTCTAGCCGCTAGCCGCGTGATGGCTAGGCCTGTAAATCTAAGAGAACACAATGACGCAAATACACACATGCACTCACACATATCGCAAACTCAATGCGCCAAAACAACCTTCTTAATACATTATAATCCTCCCTCTCCGTCACTACGACTGCGCCACAATCTTATTTATGCAGTGCGATTTGTACGTCATTACGCAATGCCACTTTGCCACTAACAACCTTCTTAATACAACATAATTACTATCCCCATTGCTTCGCCAGCACTACTGTGACAAAAACAACCTTATTACAATTGAATTACAGTACTATCCTCTCCCTCCTCCATCATCACTAAGCCACAAGTAACATTCTTAATGCATCTGAATTACGACTCTACCATTTCGTCAGCACAACTGAGCCAAAAACACCTTAAAACAATTGAATATACTATCTTATCCCTCTCCCAACAACACTGCGACAGTCGCAGACGGCTTTCTTTACGCCAGTTGATTTGTATCCCCCGGCTCCGACAGCAACATTGCGCGAAACACAACCTTCATAATTCAATTACTCCTTCACCTTCCAGCGTCACAGCACAACAAACGATCTTCTTTGCCTAATTATCCCCGTCAGCACCACTGCGCCAGAAACGGTCTTAGTACAATTAATTACTATGTCCCAGTAGCGCAACTGCACTACGAACGACCTTAATACAATTGAATTACAATACTCCCCTCGCCAGGACCCTGCGCTCTAAATATCTTCTTTATACAATAGAATTACCTCCAGCCCTACTTGTTCCTTTCCCTCCAGCACTACTTCGCCACAAATGACCTTCATATCCTCTGGCTCTGCCAGTACCATTGCGCATAAAACAACCTTAATACAATTGAATAATTTCTTTCCCCTTAGCCAGCACCACTGTACCACAAACGACCTTCCTTACACGATCGGATTACTGTCGAAGCCAGAGAGATCGTCTATTAGTGAGGAAATGGAATTATTTGTATCAGTCTGAAATGAATTATATTGCCTGATGAAAAATTGAACCTGATTACCGTCGTCGAAGGTGTGGTTGAGCGGCGCCCAGGCAGCACCCACCGCCAACGTGGCGAAGTAGAGCGGTCCGTACTCCGGGTGGCGGCCGCACACCATGGTGACGCGGTCCCCGGGCTTCACGCCCAGCATCTGCATCCCGGCCGCCAGCTGCAGGCCCCGTTGCAGCACCTGCCGCGCCGTCCAGCTCACGCCCTCGCGCGGGTACACCTACGCACAGCCACGAGACCACTTTTACCCGTGTGGGAACACCGGCTCACATTCACGTACTCTTGTCCTGAACGAATTCAGCTGCGAAGGCACGTAGCCTACTCATTCCCACACGCGTGCACGTTTGCGCACTCTTGTACTCTTTTACACGTTTTATACATTTTACCCAAAGGTGTATTTACACCTGTACGGGTACACTTTTACTCAATCGGGTACAGTGTTACGCATTGTAGTGACACTTTTAGGCGTTTTATACTCTTGAACGTATGTTTTCATCGTACGGGTACACTTTTACTCAAGCGGGTTCTTTTACGCGTTGTAGATATACTTTTACCTACAGATACGTTTTAACCCACGAAAGAATATTGTCACCTGTATGGGTACACTTATGTGCCGGTACACTTTCAGCAGTATGAGTACATTTTTACCCGAACAGGTTCGCTTTTAGCCATACGGATACGTTTTCATCCATTCAGATGCACTTTTTCATGCGCGATGCCGTCAGTGCGAATACACATCTAGACGTGCGGATTCAATTTTACTTGTTTCTGACATGGAACAATCTGATTTCTGTTTGCGAAGGAGGCGATTTTATACCTTTAAAAATGTATTGTTTCTACCTTTTTAGATCATCGAAATTGAAGAACAGTCAAAAGATTAAAGAAATGTCAAGATGATTCTGTTGCGACTTGATATATGTTACTATGAGCGTAGTACAGATATAACACTTCATTTTGAAATTTCTGGAAATTGTGTTTAAATGTTAACACATAGAAATAACAATAATAATAATAATTATTATTGTTATTCTCAGTACCTAAGTATTGTTGGTCATATCTCAGAGGAATTATATCACGTATGGGGATAATATGATATGACGTAGCGGCGGTGGAAGAAAAGGTATAGAAACGGAGAAATCCCGTGTGAACCTTCCGTCTGCCTTTTGCCCACCATTCTTTCCACATGGATCGGAAATAATTTGAACTTGGGTGAAAAGCCAGCAGACGGACCATTACACCGCGGGCCGCTATTGCTCATCTGACGTTGAAACGTTCGTTCAATACCTCCTCTTCAACCCGGTGCTCGGGGGAAGGATTGGGCTGCTACCTGGGCTCACCTGCAGCAGATAGAAGGCGGAGTAATCTCTAGGTCGCAGATTTTGTTGCCCGGGCGGCCCCAATTGGACCTCTAACCTGCCCTATTCCAGAGAAGCATGGGGACATGACTTGGTCGCTGTATTTGGCCGATGTATAAAAATCCCAGCATGTAATTGGAAATTCCCGCTCGGTTACCCTTATTTCCGGCGATACTCATGCCGTCTGTGCTAATGTGAGGGGAAGGGCTTCAAGGTGCCCGATACTCGGTCAGAGTAGCATCCTATTGGCCTTGTCAAGGAAGTACACGATACTCGTGTGAAATTTAGTAGCGATTCTTCCTGGCGGTTTATGAGTGACGCTCACTCTCGACTCGAGGACTAGCCTAGAAAACTGGTAGCCCTGGAGCTGGCGAGACCCAGACTCAATGGCGAAGCCGCTCTTGGGGACGTAGCGTTCCGGCGTATCAGGATGCCGACCGGACGGTGTCTGGTGCAGAGCGATCGGGGTGAGGATCTACTCGCAGAGCAGCAACCCGCTCTGGGGCGAGTATAATCCCCTTGGGATTAAACTAAAGCCTACTTCGGCGCTTACCGTCGGGAGCGAAGAAACTGAAAACATCCGCGCACATCCGCAAATGTGATAAAAATAATATTCTTTATACGACTGTTAACCCAACAAGGGTAGAAGTTTTATGAAGGCGAGAAAATTCAAGTGCGGCAGAAGAGGCAACGCCGTGCAACTGCTTTGCGTAACGCGTTCTCGCTCAGAGAATGCGCGTCTACACGTGCAGACGTGCTGTGCATGCCTGGAATAGCATTGAGAGAGACAAACACACAGAACTAGTGACAGTTGATGATACCACATGCAGGTAATGTAATTATTACGAATGAGACGTTCTGGAATAGAACCCCAAACAGGCCAATACAGAATAAAACTCAACACATTTACATAAAGAAATAACTCGAAGATTATTTCTTACAATAAAATTAAGGTTATCTGAAAGAATTTGTTTGACAGCGAGTTGTATGACTGAAGCTTTCACGATGAAGTTTTAAACTCGTATTTTCATCCACAGAGAATTGAAGTATTTTAATAACTGATAGAAGCTATTCTATGGCTACAAACCACGTTCATTTAGTTTGAACACGTACAATTGTGAGTATAATTCATTAACAAATATAAAAAACGTGAAAAGATCGAGCACAAAACATCGATATTAAAACCCATCGTCTCCTATATTATTTCAATAGAATAGATGTCTTTTGCTGCTCTCAGAGGCAACCAAGTCTGTATAAATGAGGTCTCTAAGGAAATAAAAATTCATGAAGACGACTAATTGCGCTTTGACGTCAAGAATATGAAGGATTTGTCGAAAGAAAAAAAAGCATCCAAATATTCGTGTCAAATGCAACTCGCAACACTCGGCGTCATTGTTAAACTCTATATAATTAACTAACTCTCAAACAAAGCATTCTATGGCCTTAAAATCTAGAATTTGGAAGCCAGAGGCCTGAAAGAAACGTTCCTTGCATAAAAAGCTACAAGCAATAATATTTTTAGACATTCTGTTACATTTTTGCAGGTGCGGTTCTTATCGATAGTACTCAATACTACCTATACAACTACTGTACCCCATCTGTTCAGAAACGTACAGAATGTAATATTATATTATAAATATTACATACGCAACCGTATGTAATATTTAACTACTTATTTCATATTCTATGCGACTGAATTGCACGGGTGTTCTTCTCTGATTGACAATAAAGTTAAATAATATTGCATAAAGTTCCTGGAGATGCTGGAGTGAATGGGAGAGTTCTCGTACGAGTACGCTAGTCGGCTTTAATGTAAGTCTCGAAGTTTACAACACCAAGTTTTTGTAGAAAGTATGCATTGCGTGCGTTGCCGTGCGTCACGCCGGAAGTGGTGCAGCGCGAAGAGCATGCAGAGGCACGCGCGTGCAGGGCGCACGCTTCGGCACGCGGCTCTCCGGGGAGGAGGAACGCCCAGAGCCTGCAACGAGGACCTCGCACTGTAACACGCACTGCCGTTTCAGTGCACCTCCTGACGTTTTGAGAGGTTCTGAGCTCCGCCGAAGACCACATTTCCCCGCGAAAAAAATTCTTTTTCCGCCAGCCACGTGGGCTGGAGCACCAGTGGATTGCGTTTCGGAAATTGCTTTGTTTGTTGCTCTCAGTAAAATTGTTAGATGGAAATAGAACATGAATGATTTTGTATTTTTTTATAAAATGCCAAATATTACCCCGAGAAAGCTATATTTTATAAAATGTACGTTTTAGGAAAAGTTTTATAATAATGTACAGAAATTACCACCGTGTAAAACAAACATTAGAAGACTCCCTTTCCTCTTCTAGGGGTAGTGGGATGATTCATTCACGAGAATTAAAACAAGGGATTTAAGCGGATTTTTCGTTTTCCGTTTTCCGCTTTGACTTGAGAAAATTAGAACCTGCACATCCTTAGCATTCGACAGTGGCCTTCGTGTATCATCCATTAATGCGCGTTACCTCACTTGTTTGATGTGTCCGAATTGTATTTAAAATGGAATATCAGGTAATGACTGAAGTTAAATTTTTCGGACTCACTATTAAGTTGTCCAACACAAATTTCAGGCCAATTCTGCTGTGCCTCAGTTAGTACTTGGTAACCCTCCCCCGGCTTCCTGTGGTAACTAGGAGAGTAATTTCTGTCAATCGTGTATTTCATTATAAGCTGAGAAACACCGCAAGGCTGTCTGAGCTACTATACCCTGGATGGAGAGAAGTATTATGGGTGAGTGCTTGCTAAGGATGGGATACAAGGGCTCAGGAGACGAGTACCATGCAACGAGCACGAGATAAAATCTGCCATGCTTTACCCGGAATTCAAACCTACAGCCTTGTTGAAAAGCGTACTTTGATGCATCTGCCACACGTCCCTGCACTTTTCAACAACCAGCTGTTGTGAGATGTGGATGCGGGGACAAAGTCGCCCTGCCTTTGGATGCAACGTCGCCAATAAAACATGTCGAAAATTAATACAACGTTCAGAAACCATCAATGTGTTTAAAACTTTCTTTATATTCTCCAACATTAAAGTTTGCATGGCTGGAAAATATTTATCATACAGCGCCCGAGTTAATGTAAAGTTATGTACAATTTCTTTGAAAATTATTTAAAACTCATCTATCTCACCCTCCCTTTCCACGATTCTTGACATTACCTAAATCATCCCTCGTCACTGTTCACCACTAAAAGAAGAAAAGGCATGGTGGTCTGTTACACACACACTTATTGTTGGTATAGTTTTGGCTAAGAACGGCGTTCCCCTTTATCCGAAAGCGATTATGTTCTGGAATGAAGGATTTGCTCCTCCCTTTCAGACCCATCACCCTTGGTCGCTCTGAGTTAATCCGAAAAATTCAAATTACTGATATGTGGAAATAATGGTTTTTTGTTATTCTAGAAAATATTGAGTTGAATTGCCGAAATCTTTCTACAAAAATAATATTCATAAAATATACATTAGAACATTATCAGTTATAATTTTTTTAATACTATAATTAAGACTCGATTAAATTATTCTTGCAGGTACGAGTCAATGTTAGTTATACATTGTTACAACTCTTCAGTCACAGTAGTGCAATCAACTTTAATACATTTAACTGCATGAAATTTAATTTGTATTTCCAATTTAACATGTTTATTATTACTTGAAAAGGTTAATAGTTATTTTGGGAACGAGGTAGGTACTTGAGATACGTCAAAAATATAGCGCTAGCTTAATCAGGACGTATCATGAATGTCATTCTTCTGCAGCCCGCAGCCGGCCACGACCGCCTACGACTCTTGTCGGCGGTTTCATAAGATGGATGAGATGGGCCGTAGCAGGAGTGATCATTTCATCACTCGGCCCTAAGGGCGGGAATGGGGGCAGGAAGGAAACAAAGCATCGCACGCGGGCCGTGGCCCACTTTGTGGGAATCTGCTCCAGTACGCGCCACGAAGCGATCACACAAACGTAGTTATGTACATTCCAGCATTGTTATTTGCCTAACATGATGGGTGAATCGGCGCCGCGTGGCTCGCTCGACCCCGCGCCAGTGGACCGCCAAGCGAGCGCGGCCTCAAGGTCGCTTCAGTCATGATCACTGGGTCACGGCCTCCCACACCACAACACACGCGGGCGCAAGGGCATCCACGACCAGCGCGTCACAGCACGGAACTATCACAATGTCGAGCCTGGATGAGGAGAACTTTCGGTTATAGAGGGCCAACGCACTGCTCCAGATCCACATTCATCTCAAACAATCACTAGGTGGTGCGAGTGTAGTGCTTTAAGGGTGAAAATATCCATCGTGCACTTTTCTTCGGAGAGGAAGTAAAGTCGGATGTCACGTGGTGTAGATTTACTGCATGTAAAAGATCTCCAAGAGCTAAATTCCAGTCGCGTCTTTCATTGCCGAGTGATACCTTTCTCCGCTGCATAGTGAAAGGAGCGTAGCGAAATTCGCGTGGGCAGTCGGAAGATCACGCCTGGTGCCTGAGTCTTGCCACGCAAAATACGGTATCATTGAAGTGAATTGAGTGTACTCCCCACATTACTTATACACAATTCAGGAAATACAAGTTCCATTTATATCATCACTTCGTTTCGGACTGCGAATATCTAAAACACTTAGAGTTTGTGTGGGGAGGATTTCGTGAATACTTTTTTAGTTTTGTTTCGACGTATAGAAGGTACTGAGGTAACGCAACCCTGAGAAAATTATTTCAGGAATTCTGTCACGTGAAGACTTGAAGACATTATCGATGTATCTTGAGAGATGAAAACTAGTGAAATGCCGTCTCGGTAGGACGCCGTTAATGCTGTGCAAGGGTCGAGCACAGAAGAAAAAACAGTATGATGGCAAACAGGACAGAAATAAACTTAAGTGTTCCAACAGCATAAGAGTCAATTCAGAGAATTGAAACTGATCTAAAATATTTTATGTGTGGACGAAAGAATAGAGAAACCGACTGTGGAGAAAGTCTACAAGGAGAATTCATAAAAGATTGTACACGACGTTTAATACTAACATTTATTTTAAGGTTTAATGAATATATTGAAATTTCGAATTCACAGTGTTTAGAGATATTACTGAGCCTCTGTTATAACAAAGTGAATCATCGAGGAGCAACTAATTTATTTTCGCATTCATATCGGATTCAGTAAATCTCTGATATAATGACCCAAAATTGTTAATCCCCAGATGTCCTGTGTAACCGGAGTTGACTGTAGTTGGCCAAATTGAATGTTCCACTCAGTCTTCCTGCACGTAGTGAATGACTGAGTGAAAATGGCTGCCTACTCGAACCCAGCTTCGAACAGCCAGCCCTTCAACCGTGCGCTGCAGCATAATTGAAACAGTTCCGTGCGAGAGTGAACATTCTAATGTTGTTAGGTGGTTTTTATCAGAAACACTCAGACAAATGCGATTAATTACACATAATATATTGAGTTAATTTTTTTACCGGTAACTTCCAACAATTGGTTAAGCCACGACAAGAGAAAGAAATGAAGGAAAAAGTAAAATGTCATAAATATTTACTCCTTATCGATCACGGTGAAGAAACCGGAAGCCGACCTCGATAGCCGAGATCTCTAAGGCTGAAGGGCCGTAGCTGCCTCGGAGCCTGCCTCGGGCATGGATGCTTTTGTGTTCGTGTTGTCCTTACGTGTTCTTCCTACAGATCCCTCTACAGTTAAAGAAATCACAAGTGGTTGCTGTATGACCAAGTTGTTAAAACAACAACTTAAAAAAGATACCGAAGAAAACGAACAGTGTCTGGTGTCAAAGCGAGGGAGTGATGTGATTCGGTTTCTGCTTCACTTCACTCTAATGAAATTGCACGTAACATTTTGTGCTGATGTCTATGCCAATAACTTTCTGCGCGTGGTTTATGCACATCATCAGAAAAAAATTAGGGAAAAGTAAATGTCATAAATATTTAGTTCTTATCCAAGGCACTAACATTACTGAAGAAAACTATGAAAAGAGTATCTTTTTAACGCAAGGAAGTTATGTGAGTCAGTTTCTGTTTCTCATCACTGTTTGATTATATTGATTATATTGTACATAACGTATTGTGTTCATTTCTTTGCCACTTATTTTCTGAGATATTTATCATGGCATCGCAAAAAAATAAGGAAAAAGTTAAATGTCAAATATTTAGTCCTTATTTATTGCGATAAAAATACCGAAGAAAATTCTGAAAACGATGTTTGCTTTTAAGGCGAGAGAAATATGTGAGTAAAATGTGTTTCATGTACCTTCTCCTTGAAAGTTAAGTAAATTATTTTAGAAATTAAGCGCCAGTGCTGTGAAAAAACAAACTAAATGGTTTTATTGTCAAATCGTGCAACATCCAATTATTAACCGATCAGAGAATATTTAGTCATTCATAAGATTTTATTTCGAAATATTTTTTTCAGTTTTCGTAGACGTCTGAAATCCAGACAGGATATGTTTTATTAATTATCTTGTGTAATATAGATTTGCGAGTTATTATGTAAGAATGCATTTTAAAGACACATATGATAAGGAATTCATTCTAATATGGCTAATCCCTTAATGGCTTCTTGAACTTTGATATGATGCGGCTGTGCCAGTTTAATCTTGAGGCCATGAGAGCGCCAAGATCCCGAATGGAGGAACTCAGTGTAGTCCGAAACAGCTGCGCGGGGTCCGGCGCCGATAAGGCGCGGGGCTCGTCCGGGTGGGCGGGGCGGGCGGGGCGGGCGGGGCGGGCAGCCAATCACGCGACGGCGGAAATGTTCAAGTGCAAACGTCCATTCGGTCGTTGCAGTTCTGGCAGATCCAACTTTCTTAGGCGAATCTTCCATGCCGTAAGATTTTAATGCGTGTATTACGACACTAATGGCAGAGACACGGTTTATTCTACTACAGAGAAATAATGTCTCTTCCTGTTAACGTTTGAAATTTATTAATGTGGTGGCCGAAGTTCTTAAATCTTATATCGATGCTAGAGTACGAACGTGACAGACTTAAAACATCATAACACGCGTACTTTTTTGCCTAGTTATTTATGTATGTATTTAACGCCAAAAACAGTTAAAAACTATGTATGACATGCTATGGGAAGAAGTGTATTCTGTGCACGTTTTCTGAATTCTGGGATTATAAGTTTATATATTCTGAATACACATGAAATAAGCATTTTTGACAAGAATTGATAAGAAAACATCACTCCAGTGTAATGAAAACTATTTGCCAAGGCAAATCAGCTACATAGTTTGGCTATTATCCCTCTTCGTGACCTTTGTGAAATTGTGGACTCCCTATCGTGAGAAAATTAAGAACGATACTTTGAATAACTATTATCCACGGAACTCTAAAATACGTACGCAGATAGTGAAGTTTCATTAATGTTCAGAAGCAAAGTAAGGGGTTATCTCAACATTCACTCAAAGAATCAGGGAAACTGGACAAAAAACCTGACCGAGATGGGGGTCATTGACTCAGAAGTTGAGGTACGATATTTGTTACAGATAGTTTAAAATTATGATTGTTTAAAATGTGATTGTAGATATTTGAAAAATGTCGTTCTTCCAGAGGAGTCCACTGCGAAAGTGTGGTGATGATTGAAAATAAGAAGTTCCCGCAGAGGAATCTGCTGTGTGTCGTGATTCCTGAAGGAAAGCAATTCCCTCAGAGGAACCCACTGTATGCAGTGATACCTGAAAATAAGCAATTCCCCACTGTGTTTGTGTGGTGTTACTTGAATGACTGAATCCTTGAGAAGGTGCTTGGTGGTCGTTACCTGGATGACGTCGTCGCCGCGCGCCTGCAGTCCTTCCATGAGGCGCTGCGCCAGGGGGCGCGTGAGGCAGTCGCGGACGCGAGGGTAGCCGTCCATGGGGCCGCGCAGCTCGCCTTCCTCCAGCGCCTCTGGCGGCGCATCGTCGCACTCTTCCGCGGGGCCCATAGCCTCTCCTAGCCTGCGCACACACCACAAACACATAAGCTGAAACGCAAATCAGGCTATTTCGCGAATTAATGTGTTAAATCGCGCTTAATGGCACCCAGGCTGCGTGTCATGTGGTTTCCTGTGATGGATTTGAAGAAGAGCTTTATTGCAGTCATCTTCTCTACTTCCTTCAGTCACAAAGCATCGCAGACAATCCATTGCTCCGAAGGACTCGGGGAGCATTTTCACATGCAGGACAATCTCGATTATCCGAGTCTTGGTCAAACGAGACGCCATAATAACCGAGGCAGTTATCAGATCAAAAATGTCAAATATCCAGTTAAAAAGATTGGATTAAACTGTAGATTGGAATAAACTGTAGATTGGAATAAATTGTAGATTGGAATAAACTACCTGCAGAAGCACTAGAGGCTCTTCCTTGTAATGTAGCCAAATTTAAAAATATGCTTCATTCCATCTAGGTTATCTCGAATAATACTGACTGAGACATTTATCTTTATTATTATTATTATTATTATTGTTATTACTATTATTATTATTATTGTTATTACTATTATTATTAGTAATATTATTGTTACTATTATTGTTATTGTTAATATTATTATTGCTTTTATTATTATTATTAATATTACTATTACTTTTATTATTATTGTCATAATTATTATCGTCATGGCCCTTATACAGTGAAGTGATGTGGAGTGTAGTGTAGTGTAGTGAAGTGTAATGTAAACTAGAAGTGAATTTAGAGTTAGCTAGAAATAAATTGGAACTATTATATCGACCCCCTAATTCTAATAGTAAACCCAATTGTAAATGTTGAAAATGTTTATTAATTCTAATTTTAATTGTTATCATGTTTGCCACCGAGCATTAGCTCAAAGCAAACTTTAATAAATCTAAATCTAAACAAAATGAAGAAGCGTGGAAATTACTGTGTTTTCTAGAAAATAGGTCCCCGGTAAATAGGCCTTAAACATCCGATTCGCTAGTCGAACAGATTTTATTGTCATTGCCGTCCATATTCATTTTAGTTGTCTCTGTGACTGTGGTAAACGTTTACATTAATTACCAATCATAAAATTAAAAGGAAAGAAAATTAACAGACTTTATTCATATTCGAGGTAGTGCTGATCTCAAAACCTTTAGATAATCTCAAGTCTACTGTATTATTAAGGAAATCCCTCTAGATCGTATGAAGTTTCCTACCGTATTTGCAATCACAAGATTTTTAAAATATAGTAAAAAGTAATTTAAAAATAATATCTAATCCTAATGTGTCAATATTATAGAATTTTATTCCAAAATTTGTAAGAGAAATTAAAGGTAATTATTTTGAAACTTGTTTAAGTAGTTAGTTAACAAGAGCCTTAGTCCAATCAATGTTTTGACAAAAGAGTTTTGTATTTTTTGAGTATGTAATAAAAATATGGGTAACCTAAACGTTAAGTTGTCTCCGGATCTCACCGCCCAGAGGGAGCAGTGCACCTCCACACCCCGAGATAAACCATTGACTACGCTAATGGGACTAATCACCTTAAGCAGTTGACGTGCCCGAAAACGGCAATCAAGCGAACTTTATTCTTTGAATTTATAACTATACAGTCATAGTTCTTCCTTATCAAAAATGTTTATATTTTGAACCATATTATTTAAGTTTTTCTTTAGAAAATGCGATTGGGAAGGGGGATGTAATCCCGTCTTAAACAAGGGACCTGAATGTTTCCACCCTCCATGAAGCCCAGCAAGGGCTGATTTCCGTCACTTGATCTACCAAAACTAAGAGACAAAGACTGCATTACAAGACGCGTTTGGGAGACTAAGGCTGCAATTGCCTTATAGCACTCGAAGTAAGACGTAAGTCAATTCAACTTATGTCCCATAGTGTACTAACTGACCCATTTGATGATAATTTCAAGTGAGCCATTGATATTAAGAAAACTACGTTTATAAATAAAATGCGTTAACTAATAAATAACTTGACAATTATGTTTTCTTTATTATATTATTATTGTATTATTATAATTATTATAAAATTATAATAATAATTATTATTTTTATTTTATTTTTTATTATTTTGGTGTTTAAACTTTAAAATCGTACTGTAATTACATTCTCAATCAAATTTATTTATTTATTTTCTAAATCATTGTTTTGAAAGGAAAATAGCACTGGACTAAAATATTTAATTGTTACTCAAACTTTCTTTGATTTTTGACCCGCTGCCCCAAAAGGTTGGCGGCGTGTGACGTGTTTAGTGCACTTGTGAAAATGTATTTATTTATTTATTTAAATATTTATTTACTTAACGTCAAAAACAGTTAAAACTGTGTGTGGTGTACTCTGGGGAGAATCAGCGTAATTGAATGAGTGCTTAAGGAACTTGGACACACTTCTCATAAAACAATTTCATAGCGCTTCCTCATATTAGCCTCTATTCGATCCGCCCTTGCGTCAGGTGACTCTGTGGTTGCGTGTCTGTCCGCGAGGGAAACGTGAGAAAGCAACCGGGCTGAACAAAAACTGAAATTGTGACATGTACATAATTTAGGCGATACGCTTGCATTTTTGTTCAGCTCTAGGGCTCATACAATAGTTTTTCTTTTTTACCCCAGTTACTTTTTGATTCTAATCTTTCTATTTAATGAATTAGATTCATGAATAGGAAAAAAAGGAAGTATCAATTTATTTTTTATAGAGGCCAACAATTCTACGGCATACACAGTATATTTGAACAAACTAATACTTAGGGGTTTATTAAATTAAAAAAAGAACCTCACTCCCCTTGCAACGCGCGCTTGCTCCCTCCGCTAGACGAAGCGCTTGCGACAACCCCCTCCTGTAAACGCAAGTGAAAATAAATTATAGCACAGTAAAAACAACTTTATTTGTTTCACTTGTGTTGTATTTTAAAGTACATAATGATAATTAAAGTAGAAATTAGTTGGCGATGCTGACTGCACTTAACAATAAGATTGGGGCAAGTTGTGAGATAAGGAAAAATGCTTGGGCGAGAAATGTAGATCACTAGCCATGCACACGCTGTCGTGAATGATGTAAGAGCGAGAGTCTTCAGCACCAATATAAATGGATTCTAGAATATACATCACAACAGCTTTGAACAATTTATTCGTTATCTTACAGACTCAAAAACAATGTTGAAAAAATATTTCATTTGTTGTAACAATTCACAACTAATAACTTTGGTTTATCTATGTTTTTGAAACAAGTTAATTAGTGAATATTTGGTTTCAGTACAGGACCAAAATGGAATTGTTTCAGCAAATTTTGAAAAATGTAAAAACGTATATGTCAGTGTTGCGTAACACTTAACTAAAAAATCCCTACCCCTTTATAACGCTGCGTAACTCTACCTCAGATCTCCTCCCTCTCTTTAGCGTCACGTAATTTATAGACGACCTCTAAGTCGCACAGAAACTCTCATATGTAGAAGGTTCGGAGAATTGAAGTTCTCGGTATCGACATCGATAGCGATAAAGCATATACAAGCTCAAATGACGCGATAGCTAGTTCTAGACCGATCGCCCCTTCTTGATTACAAGACTCTGTGAAACACTCACTACGCGGTACGAGTTCAAGAGCATTTGATCTACTCGCGCTTACTTTTTTATAATCGAATGCAAATCCAACGGAGTACATTATGATACACTTAAAATTGTTGACGACACTTTATGCCGATTAGTCATTGTCGATTGTGAAGAAAATCTTCTTAATTTTGACATAATCGGATATAGTGAACCTCTGATATAGTGAATCAAAAACGACAGTCCCCAGAGGTTCACTACAACCGGTGTCGACTGTGTCTATAACAGCACATGAGGGTCACGGCAAAGGAAACTAGCTCACTTGAGTTTGCGGGCACTGCGTCCAGAGCAACTGCCTTGAGGTTTACGAATAGAGTGACAAATTTCTTCAGAGTTGCGGATACCTGATCATCCGCCTTTTGGAGAAGCCAGTTGACACTTATTTCCCCATGTTAGCAACATTCATTTATATTTCAGTTACTAAAGGAAATAAATAATCCACTACAATGAAATAATACGAGTTCAAATTCACCATTGTGAATAAAATTATCTTGATTTCGTAATCGTGATTGCTTAATAATGCAATAATTGCATTAAGTACCTATGTCCAAGTTAGGAGGTTTAACTGACGAAGATTCTTGTCAAAGGGCTATCCGTCGTAAGCGAGAATTGTTAATTTAATGTTAACTTGTTAATTTATTTTACATTATTGCTCTATGTAACAATGAATGATTTAATTCAACATAACACAAAACGAAAACAATAAAGAATTCCCCATTGAAACATTTTCCTGCCCAGTGACACAAAATGTTGTAAAATGTAGAATTTAAAAAGAAAATACGCATGAAATCGTAATAAATAGTAACGAATATAATCGTAACCCAAATCCCGGTTGTTTGCTAGAACAGATCTGAGAAGCGTACATTCGTCAGAAGCCACTACTCCCCTGTCTGCATTTGGAGGGAAGTGAGAGCGGAGTCGGGCTCCCAGGCGGGCGCCCTTCGACCTGCCTGACTGTAGCATTGCATGTTACAGCGATGTTACAGCGAGCTCGGCAGTGTGTTGGTTCTCAATTCATAGTGCTTTGTTTGTGTAACTTCTGCGTGTAGAACTTCTTCTACTCGTCCTTTCGCTTACATCAAGGATGGCGAATGATTTAATGAGTGTAGTAATGAGTAAATAATGATGCTAGGTAAATTGCTTGGGGAGAGGCGAGAAAAGTGGTAACCTTGAGAGTCCGAACGCAACTCATCGTATTCAGGTTAGCAGAAAATGCAAATGTTTCAAATGCGAGCTTTTCTTTGATTAATAATGCTGAATAAAGGTACTAAATTTTGTACTTTTTATTACTAATTTTGTAACATACATTCTGCCGAAAATTCGCCGTTTTTTCGCGCATCATTATATAACGTTTTCTCTACTCCGTTGCAAGAAAGTAAAAAGTCACGGAATATGCTCGTCGCCTGAGATTTGAGGAGTTTCAGGCAAGTGGTTAGATAAGCATTTGCAAAAATTTTATAATTATTTCTGTTTATAAAAGTTTCTAAATACCAAATATTAACAAAGAAACCGTCAGATTCGGTATATGTCTGTCCGACTGTATTATAATTTTACGTAACCGTCACTAATTCGAGAAATTACGTGCTTTTTTGTAGCACAATTATTAATGAAAACTTTTCAACAAAATTACCTCTTTTATTAATTTCATGTACATTTTTATCAAAATAAGTATTGTTTTGTGTAATTTTTGAACGTTTACAAAATACCCATACAATTGTGATGACAATTTGTGATAGTGAAGGAAGCACTTTATTTGATAAAAAGTTGAGAAATCATAAAGAACATGCAAGGACATAATGGTAGCGTTGGTTGCAGGGCGATCGTTAACAGAAGACTTAATTGGGAATGTGTAGAAGGTGGAAGCACTGGGTGTGAAGCATGCGTTACTGCATATTCGGAGGGTTTGCAGACACCAAGTACCCTGTTCTGGAGGGAAAAGGACACAACGCTCGGCGCATCAACAATCGAGAGCTTCCATCTTGCTTGAGATGCAAGTAGGCGGACCGCAGGGGGAATGCGTGGTGGAAGATGGAAGAAGAGGGGTGGAGTTATAAACAAATATTGCCGTAATATTGAAAAAATATGTTATGACGACAAATATTCAAGACAATAGCTGTGAGTAATGTGGCATTATCACTTTTTTTAAAAAATCGGTTGAAAGTGTGAACAGACATTGTCACATTAAATATCATTACGGAAGAGGGAATCGACATTCTGGTGTGTCATGTTAGATTAGTGTTTGGGTTTAAATAATTAAATCTTTTTCGTTGAAGTAGGTAGAATAGTACTAAATTAGTGTTTAATTTTTTTTAGTTTTTTTATTATGGTTTCATTTCTTTCTTGGTTTTGGATGTTATAATAAACGATTGTTTTTTAAGTGTTTATTTCATCAGTATACATACTACTTTGTATGATAATATTGTACACGTTATCGTTATATTGATGCACGCTGTTGGGAATATGATTAGTGGCCCAGATCAAGGTGAAATCCGGACCCGCTGCCGGGCTTTCTGGCTTCTCGCCAATGAGTCTTGACGGGTTTTTGCGGCCCGGACGCAGGCCTCCGCCGCGAATGCGGGTCGCGCGCATTTCACCGACTCCCCGGCGGAGCGGCGCAGGCCGCCACGTGCGCAGGGCTGGAGCTACGAATTCGCATTTAGCCATTGGATGTGGTGTAGAGGGCAATTGGCCCCCGCGCCCCCTTCGTGGCTCGCGTAGGCAAAGCATTCGGCTAGCGACGCCTTTTACACGAACCACCCTCGCATTCGGCCCGATGACCGAGGGAAGCCAAGCAAACCTCGGCCAGGATGGCCGCCACGGGAACTGAAGCCGAACCCTGGCCTCCCTAAGCCGCGAAACATTTTATATTCCTTTATAAATGTTTAATACATGTTAATATTTATTTTGAGTACATATTTCAAAATGTGTTATGGCGAGGACACTTTACAACGCACATGACAAGAAAGGAAGTCCGTGCTATGAGGCGCACAGTTTGACTTCCACACTATCCCTTCCACAACTCGCTTTTTCTGAGAAGTAATTTGGCCAGTTGATGACAAGGCGGAAAGATACAAATGAACAAAAAAGAATCAGCCAGATCGACAGGAATGCATTATGTTTTGTGGTGTTAGAGAAATATAGCGGCCAATAAATGATTATCATAGGTAATACCACGAGTGGTGTGAAAAGTATCGATAAATCCCCGACTCGCGAAGAGAGGAGGTAAAATCAAAGTAGTTATCGACATAACGATCGCTGTATACCGCCTCCTAAGGCAGATGACTAACAGTTTATGATTGGCCAGTAGGGAGAAGCGGTAAGAAAAATCGGATAGAAAAAGCGATAAACTTTTTGAGATACACTGCGTTGATTGGGGCATTTTATATAATAGTTGAACACTATTGATTTAATTTAACGAGTAGAATAGTCCCTCATATTTGTTGTATAAAAAAAGTATTGGATCTCAGCAAAATAAAGTTGATAAATAAATATAAAATATTAAACTCACACAATTGACAGAAATGAAAAAGTCAACAGACTATTGCTTTCCTTGATCACCCGGCTTTAGTTTTGTGTATGTTTTCAAAACATAGAAATTAATAGATTCGTTTATAAATATTGTCAATTGCCCTGAACATAGCGTTATTATATGTCTTTTCCCCGCCCATTTCTTTTTGAAGTAAGAAAAACTGTCCGGGTGGATTTTACAAGAAAGGGCGAAATGTCCATTTTTTATTGGGAAGGAGTAGGAATAGATTCATTTATGAATATTGTCTTCTTTTGTGCATAAATGCAACCTGGACGTATGATGTGCGAAGGATTGCTGTTCAACTTTGATTTCAACTTTTTCGTGACCATATCATAACATTTCATTGTTGTATAAATAAATGACATTTAACTTCATCTATCTCGCTGACCTAACAACCGCCAAAATCCAGAGATACACTACATCTATATTTACGTCCTTTTCTCCATGAAATGCAGACAGTAGCTGGAACAACATGTTATTCAATATGTTGTATGATAGTGCTGGTTGTATATTCTGTTCTCTGTGGTGTTAATACGGTTCTGCTGACCTGTAGAATTAATACTGCTCTGAGATTATTATATTTCGAGCAAAATGACAAAAATAAAAATCTTGTTTAATGACATACTAAAAGTTCAAAGCGCTTGTTGCAATGTACAGAGCAAAGCAAAGTTTTAATTGTTGAGGGAGATTTCATCATGCACCGAGTACTTCTGGTATAAAAGTGGAAAAGGCTAATGATAATGAAGTAGGCCTACTGAGTGATAAGTGAAAGTGATGTCAGGGAAGCATTTATTTTGTCGGTTGTGAGCATTTTGTCTTAAAGAGAAAATAATTATTATATTACGTTGAAGAAAGTGCCCTCTTTTTCCATAGTGGCAGTGTGGTTACCGGCGTGGCAGGTACAAGCATATAGGAGATGAGTCTTGGATAAGAGTAATAATGAGTAATTTAAAATCATTTTAACACGCCATGCACTCATCTCGGTTTCTCGTGCTTTTTTAATTGTTAAAACCGCTATTTTCACTTTCTCGCCCTTATTTCGTTAGAGGGGAGCAGGATGTACTCGTGAGGGGAAAGTATTGCACTCGTGAGCCGGAAAACTGCGCATTTTCGACACAAAAACTAACACTTATCACATTTTTCTGTCAATGGGCCCCTGAATAGGAGTTTTTCTCACAAGTCGCCTGTTTCCGTTGCTGCATCTGAATGTGTCTCTTGAGTGCCCGAGTGGTGTGCGCGAGTGTACAATGCGCAGAATTCGCAACGCGTGCGCGAGGTGATTCACGCACTCCTTTCTCGTCCCCCTCGCCATGCCCGGGCGCAAACTTCACTCGCGCGAGAATCGCCCTTTCGCGCGCTTTTTACGAAACGTTCCGTGTACCGTTGTTTTCAAAACATTGATGTTTCTATAAAAATGCGTTATATGTTTCAAACATCGATGTATTGAAGCCGACGTCTTTAAAACATCGATGTTTTGAGACAGAGGTTTTTATATTTTAGATGCTTTGTTCGTGAATGAAAAATGATCATAATCACAAATAGTAACTGATGGTGCCCCTGTGTTTGTGCTCATCGAAACAAACGCGGTGTGTATTACCTTCCAGCAGACTGCTATCCGTTGCCCGAGAAGACTTCAATGCCCTGGCATTTCCTTCATTGTTTTCACTTGGAGAGGCGCTTTTAACTTTGTTTATGAAATCAATTTTAATTATTAATTTATGTCGCGGTGGAACAAAGAAACTGGCGGAACAACAACGGGACATAAGCTTTCTTGAAATTCCTCCAAATATTTATTAACCCTTTGTCTACCAATATTTTTTGCTCCCTTCGAATGCAAAGGAGGCAAAAATGTTACCCAACGAAAAATTCAATATAAGTGTGTTGATATTTGTATCACAAATACAGTAATATTTTGTGGGCTAAACATTGGTTTGAGTTATTGATTCATTTTCTAAACGATTTGATTTTTGATTTTACGATACTGACAACTTCTCTACAACACTCTTACAAACATTTTATGTAAACATAACTTTAAATCGCATTAGGAAAGCACGATACCATGATGTTGATCGTTAAGGGAGTACAAATGCCAGACTATATTGCAAAATACAAATTTTTCAGGTAAAAGGTTTTTCAGGTATTTAACTAATAAGCAACTCTTGTAAACCAAGTCATAAATAATAAAAATAAAAGAATGTGGTAAATGCGGTAAACGACTCCTTAGCAGTCGAAGGGTCGAATGCCTTTGTATGAAGTGAAGTCATTTTATTTTTATTTTCTCTTTGCGCGAAATGTGCCTTTATGCCATTTGTGTGAAATTGTTTTTGACCTATGTGATTCGTTTCTCCTTTGGGCCATACTTTCTACAATAAACTTTGTAGGTGAAATATTGTAAAATGAAGGATCCTGTATAAATAAATAAAACTGCCATGTTTTTTAAACCTCCATTTTGAGAATCGCACAACTTCTGGACATTATAATGACTTTAAAATTATTTAGACAAAATTTAAAGAAAAGCGTTAGAATGTTTTTGGATGAATATTGTTTACAATGGTATGCGTCACGAAAAGTTAGTACCACTAAATTATTTGCTTCTAAACGTCAGCATGAATACTTTTGAGTGACCAAAAATCAAACTAGCGAAGTTGCGATTCAAAATGTTATGCCAAAATGTGTTTGTTTAAATTACAAAATTGCCTTGGAGTATACACAGCCTGACTGGTAACTTACTCAGTGTTAAAATCAAAATATCAAACAAACGGACCGAGGCGGACCTACACGGACCTAGACTGTAACTAGACTACAGGTTGACCTTAGGGATTTAATTGAAGTGTAAGTACTAACAGAAGAATTAATTAGCAATATAAAGACAAATTATATTAAAGGAACTACGCAAAATGTGTATTATCCCTGGAGGATGGTTATTTATTTTACATTCAATTGCGTACAGAGAACAGTTTCCATTTCTGAATGATAACTTTCGTAATTATTTATTAATTACTTATTATTAATAATTGATTATTTATTAATTATTTCGTAATTATTCATAATTATTTTATTTATAAAGTGTGTGAAGTAGGCCGGGTTTCTTAGGCTCGTTTCATAATGAGACATACTTCACATGTTGGGGTCCATTGCTTCTCTTTGTACTGGGAATTATAAATATTCGAAACCCATTTTGAAACTTTCGACAGGTATAATGGAATTGAACTTACCCAAAAATTAGTACTACATTGAAAATTTATTTACAATTGAAGATAAAATGTAACTTTAGGCAAAACACGCGATATACAAGGTCATTCATCCTGCCACGGAAACAAACTTAGTGACGTCAGATTGAGCGTATTTTAGAGGCATCAACACAGCAATCACCAAAAAACAAAGCCACAATAACCAGCACAAACCAGCCACAATAACAAAACTCCATTCTTTAACACGCTGATTACAGACACGCATTTTCGTTCCAATAATAGTAACGAAACAAAAACTGTGACGCATGACGCGACATAATAATTTCTCGAGATAAAGTTCTCGTGCGATTGATCTACTTCGCTTTCGTATTCATCATGATGTGGTGTAGCGCCTGCCAGGTTGGGGGCAAGAACCCCAGCCCCTTCCGTCTTGCTGGTTCTGGTGAGCTCGCGCGTTCTGTATTTCTGGTCGCGAGTTGGAGGCCGAAATCCCGAATTTACCACAACTTGGCAGTGGACCCTTCTTATTATTCATAAACGCATTAAATAATTAGTGTCCCTTAGGCCCCAACGCAGCCACTGATTCATGAAGCAAAGTATTAGCAACAATTACGAGAACATTCTCATGAGCTCAGAACATAATTCTGTACTCCCTTAACTAGGAGCCATGCATTCCGGGTGCGTGAGTGCTTTGAGTAATGGAGGGGCCCTCACCTGAGCGCAGCTTCCAGGCGAGAGCCGAGGCGAGGCGAGGCGAGCACCGGCGAGCGGCCGCGCGGCGAGTGCGGAGCGGGGCGCCGAGACCTGCCGCAAATCTCTCCTAGCGGCCTTGACTCGCCGCTGCTCCGCCCCCCCCCCCCCTCGCCTACAGGCAACCACGCGACCGTGGCCGCCGGGGAGGCGAACCTCTCTCCCACAGCTCTGCCTCTGACCGGAAGGGCCTAGGTTCCTTTCCCGACGGCGGCAGTCATTTCGACACTAGCTACGTTCCTAGGTCGGATTCAGCCGCTGACTGGGGGAGAAGTATAGCGGCCGGCTGCTATGATCGGTCGTTTTCCGAGGTTTCTCCGATCACCAGGCGAATGCCCGAGCAGTACCCTATCAAACGGGCCAGAGACAGCGCGCGATTTTCTTCCTGTCTTTCGTTCTATCCTCACCCCTTCCACACACGTACGCTCACATGAACTGCACCACCACACTTGTCTGGGATCTTCGAGCGTGTCCCGGTGACCCGCTGGTGGAAAGCATGGCTAGCTGACGGTAGGCCAGCGCCGGATCTCGCTATCGAGCGGGGGTATATCATAGCCAATGTCCGAGGGAAGCATGCACTACACATACGGGACTAATGGCATTTAGCTGTCGACGAACCCGGAACCATCAACCAGTCCTCCTCTCTTCCTCTTCCCTCTCCTCCGCAATCAGACCTCAAATGGAATGGCTATTTACATCAATTAATACTAACTACGATGTTAAGCAATCAACATTTTTTCCAATCTCGTCAGCTTTCATAACTCTCGTTTCACACATCCTCACTTAATATATATGGCATAGTATACTGGGGATAATATACCGAAAGAGTACTGAGCAACAAAACACGAAAATAATATTTATTTTAACAACGTTATTAATGTATTAGTAGACTGTATTAGTACTACTGCATAATTCTGAACGACAAAGATTGCCTCTAATAAGCACTGAGCTTCAGCCAGTGACAATGACCCTCGTCTCCATCAGGTTGCCAGTCGAGTTTCTCTGACCCACTGAGCAAAAGCTGAGATGCCCTGTTTATTCGCTTCTGGAAATAAATGTAGCTTCATTGACTCTTCGATTTATTGAGCTCTTTGGCTCATTTGTGAAAAATTTATTTATACATTTATTATTTATTAATAAAAGTATTTATTTCATGGATAGTGCTATAATAATCGCAGTCCTTGTGCTCTAATCATTGAATCGATTCCATCACGTGAGGCCCAATAAGGGATAAGAGCCAAAATATGTAGCTCATTTGCCCATGCAAAGATATTCTATCACATGGCGCGAATATTTATTAATGTCCAATTTTGTCAAAAACGCTGTTTGCTCTCTTAATTCAAGATTAAACTTGGTTAATAACACTGAAGAGACACGTATTTTGGAGCCCAAGGATACATTTACACATGTCTCCCTTATACTACATACAGTTTTTAACTGCTTTGACGTTTAATAGAAATCACACAAACTAGATCTATGTGTGTTGCTTTAATAATATTGTCAAAGACACATCTACGAAGTTCGTTTCGAGTGTACTTCCTAAAATGACGTGGATATCAAATTAAAATTTCCTGCTGTATAATAAAATATTTTATTGTCATTACTAGACATTATAGAGTCTATATTGTCAATGAAAACGAAATAAAAGATAATTCACACAGTGATAGTAGATAAAATTTAAGTTTTTAATGTGTTTGAGTCATTTCAAATCCACAAAAACTACTTCTTAAAAATATAAATTTTAATATTTTCTGTAACTTGGGAACTGATAGAATTATTTGTTTATTTTTCCCTGTGTTTTTTATATACAGAAGAGAAAAATTCGTTATATTCCACAAGTAGTTTAATATTTCTTCGAATACTATTCACATCACATCACAACAGACGTTCAGAACAATCGCGAAACATGTTTGTCGAAATGTGAATACTAGTTGTAAATGTAAAATATTTTTTGTGGAAGGTAACTCCTCTTTCTCTCTATAATGAAATTCCACGATATTTCTGCGGTAACCTCAGATTTCTTTTTTATTAATTTTTTCAGGATGGCAATTAGCACGAGGACTTCATCTTATGCCTGGTGGTTAGCTTAGTCCTGAAGCTCCTTCTGTCGTTCAGTGTAATTTATCAAGATACCCCTGATCTGGCGAACTTATTACCTTCAGTAATTTGTTCTTAATTGACTGCTTGAAGCTCACGTATGACATAGTGTTGGAAAATTCCTTCCTATTGATTGATTGATATCTCCGGGCACGTTCACTGCAATGGCCATTAGTCTCGCTAGTGCAGTGAATGTTATTCCAGAAGGTGGCGAAGTTTCTCTTCGGCTGGATGGTGAGATTCAGCGCCAACCGACATGTCAGTCGCCAGGGGATTTCCCCCTCCAGATATCTCGCATACCGTGGCACCGCCCCAACCGGGGTGAGCTCTGAGCTCCCGATTTGTCTCCTGAAATGGGTGGTAGTGTAGGGCATGTAAGTGTGAGTGAGTAAGGGGTGCGAATAGGATGAGGCGAAGGGAGGACAGATAGCCCGCGATCCTTGGTCTGTTTTTTAGAGTATTGCTCCGGCATTTGTCTGGTGTTGATGGACGAAACTACGAAAAATACCGATCAGGGCTGCACACTGCTAGGGTTCCCCTCCACACGGCTGCTGAATTCGACCTACCTGCCTAACCTTACGTTTTCCAAGACAATCACTGCACAGACAGCTGCAATGCCGGTAATGATGTGTTCACGTAAGTCGTGGATGTCTTCAAAAGGACATGAGCATTACTATTTCCTCGTAACTTGTTCATTTGAGACGTGCCGCTCTACCTCATTGTAGTTGTAATGAATGTTCTAGGAAAAAGTACGCGAAATTGCGGCAAAAACAGTAGTTCTGCGCCGGACGTCGTAGCAAGGACACGTGACTCGGCAGAATGTGCGCATTGTTGCGTAACGCGCCTCTCCGCCGGTGCAGCCGGACAGCTCGGCAGCGCCCGCGCGGCGACGGCCACCCGGCGAAAAGGCGGCGCTAAATCAGTACCTTATTGCGCGACATTTGCTGTTACTTGCACATTTAAAACGAATTCTCTAGAAATAAGTTCATTTTTATGAATATTTCATCTTATATTGTAAAATTATTTTTAAATTAAACAACAATTTAATGAAACAATATTTTTTTTATTTTCTTGCAGAGAAAAACTAGTAACGCACGTACTTTTCCCATATTAATTGTAACTGTTATATAATATAACGCTGGTTGTTCACACAGAAGTGTTTCCAACCTGCAAAATATTTGGTGTGCGCTGGGGCGAGCACCTGTGTTCTTGATTTCCGCGGGCTGCGTCTTAACCTATTAAGCTAATAGCGCATCTCTTTGCCATCTTGCTGCCCATGTCTGGAAGCACCTGCTCTTGTTCCGGCAGTTTGGCAACGCGTGAAATACCTTGTGCATCGCTTTCTCTTTTAGAGGCAGTCGCGCGCCCTCAGATTTCGAGGTGGGAGAATGTGGCTATTTTAGTTGGAAGAAAGCGAAAGAGCGTACTTCGTCATTGGGCAGTTACATTTCACGTGTTATTGGTCGCTGCAAGAGCTCACGTTTAGGAAAGAAGAATCGCTTCGAAAATGTTGACAGAGGATCAACGTGTCTTCTGGTGCGAGTTTACTTCGGTATTTTAAAGCGTATTTTTATTGTTTTCAATAATTATTAACTTACTTTTTATTGATATTTTATTAATATTTTTTATTTGTCCTCTCCAGATCCTATAATAATAATAATTATTATTATTATTATTATTCTATTATGGTTTTTATAAATAATTAAGAGCTTGGCGGTATGTTTCACGAGATGTCATTCTGATTTCTCTCTGATCCAGCTTCTATTAAATAATAATTATTGTTATGTTGCTCTTAATAAAGCAGTCATAACTCAGTCATAAATCAGTCATCTTTAGTATCACAATTTTGTTTCCATTCCGGACAGAATCGCATAAAGATACTTTTTTGCTCATTCATGTCCCCCCCCTCCTCAGCTCGAAAAGATTCCGGCATATGAGCCGCGTACCCGCCCGCCCAAAGCCATGGACACAGAAACAGGAAAGGATAGGTCGATGCATTTTACATCAGCATTCGCCACAGACAAAGCTATATTGATGGTCCAACAAGTAAGATATCAGCGCAGGTTGAGACGTTCCGGTACTGCAAATTTCTCGATTTGGAAAGGTAACGTTATTTTCTGTTCCATTTTTAATTAACTTTAACTAGACCACAATTCCACAAATGTGAAACCGATGATCAAAATGTATTAACCCCGCCATTCATTTCGAATACGTATGAGTGCATTTTAAATGTGTTTTAAACATTCAAAAGGCGTATCAAAATGAATCTATATTTATGTCATGTGAAAATGTTAAATCCTGTGACATGACCTCTGTAGATAAGACCCGACTAAGAATTCCGCCAATTGATTTGTCTTGAGGCGAGGTGTCGAGAAACACAAAACGCATTTTAGGTGCTTAAAAATAAGAAAACATTGTTTTTCAGAAATATCTTAAACTATTCCGTTATATAATTTCGTTATTTTCTTCATGAAAGGCCGTAAGCACTAAATGTTGTATCAAGTGCTCTTATTAACCGGTTTAATGCCATCAACACTAAATTTTAATGTCTTCACATTTTTAGAATAATTGTTAATTTACCGTCATTTGTCATTAAGACGTTTTTCAAAACCATTTACATTGTATCATTGGAAAGTAGGTGGGCTTGGGCTATTGTGGGAGTTGCAATTGATGGACGGAAAGCAGTCGATTTTCGTGAGCTCAGGGTTGGCGAAATGACAATAGAGAGCTTTTTGAGTTTGAGGATAGACTTTTTAAATGCAAAGATTTGTGAGTCTGTAGGAATATAATGTTCAATAATTGTTTGACACATGTGTTGATTTAGAAAACATGTTCATTGTTTACAATCATGTGACATGAATTTCGTTTTTAGGTTAATGTAGATAGCAACAGTTTATTACATCATTCATGCACAGATCGTGGTAAATACAATACAACATTTCAGTTTCATTTTCAAACGAATTTAACTCTTTGTTCACAGAGTATAGTAACTGCATTGTTCCCAAATTTGTAAATCTCTCTTACTTCATTAGCCTTGAAGAATAAGAACTGAAATACATTAAAAAACTATATTTTAGGGCTTTCGATTTTCCTTGTAGTGCATACTCTTCTTTGCACTACATAGTGTCGTACTCTTCAATTATACCTTATCTAAAGTTCTTGATTTTGTGGGACGCAATCGCATTGGTTAAATTTATTTTATGTCAATAAAACATTGTAATGACCCGGCGTCATACATAATATTTCTTAAAAGAAACACATTTATCCGTCAATTTTATGTCATGGGTTTTACTTGCAACGACTTTGGGCCGCCATTTTTATGTAATGACCCCGGCGCCATACATGATCATTGATAAAATGGGGGCAAAGGTCAAGTACATAGGGGGTGGGGTGGGCGCATGAATAGTGTTGGTCTCGCTGGAAATGATGCCGGTACTAAGGATCTGGGGAAGATTAGATGTCTCTATGCCGGGGTATGTTGCAAATTCTAGGGTTGTTGATGACAATCACAATAGTGACGATACGTGTTTATGAACAACAAAATATATTCTTACCAAATATTAACGTAGCTTTTTGAAATTTTAGATGTACACATTTTAGGCTAATTACGGTCAAGTGGCATCGTAATTTGAAATTCTCTTGTTAATTGGCAGCGGCTTAGACAATTGGGTCGCGTGACCCATCGGCAATTGCAGTGGTGCGGTGTGCGGAGCAAACCAACCGCGACCCCCGTCGCCGGCGCGCCGCAGGCAGCCTCTCGGGGTGGTCCCCGGCAGCAGTTGATGTAGACTTCCACGTATCTCGATTGCCTTTTGTGTGTCCGGCCGTCACAAGACAACGGAGCGTGTGTGCGACGAGTGTCGCAAAATGTAAGACGTGATTGCTCGTAATTGCAATAATTATCACAGTCGACTTCCGTCAATGTCTACATGAATGCGTCTCCCAGAATGTTTCTGTTCACCGACCTGAATCTTTCTGCTTGAAGTCTCTATTACCTGTTCCCTTGCTTGATTCTTTCTCTGCTCGGATTTCGCATCATGCACCTTGCGCTCGCTGGACGGAGGCTCCTTTGATCGCCCTTTGCTCGGGCTCGTCCTACGAAGCGCAGGAGGTGATTGGACAGCTACGTCACTTTCATCCTGACTTCGATACCGAAACATCTCAATGCATGTTGATGTTTTTATATCTACGTAATAGAGCAAGGGATTAGTCGGGGTGCAGCATTGCGAATGACAAATTGTCTTGAGATATAGAGCTCAGGGCACTGGCTACTCTCAACTACTGAAAGGGTGTTTTTCTGTTGTCGACCTTTGTTAGCGAGGGTGATAATTCCTTTTTGAGAATTGGGTGGGGGTTGATGGGCCCATGTGTGAAGTTTTACGACGCGTCGTCCCCCAAAAATGGCTCTCCTCGGCTCGAGGCTGACGAGGGGCGGGGTTGGGTTCCTGGAGGTTCCTTTGACGACATGATGCGCGACTATTTTGGGATGGGGGCGCCAGAGCGAGCACTTCTGCACTGTGCAATATGCATTCCAATGTTTGTATTAATTCATGTACACTGCATTTTTTAGATTTGTTATTTAATTAGTACAGTGCCATACATACAGATTTGTTTAATAAAGACTATGCTGGTTGCCCTAGAAAAGACGTTTTCAGTGAAAAAAACGGTGAAGAGCTATGATATCAGAGTGCTTCTATAAAAAGTAACCTGATAGATACAGGGTTATTTAAAACAAACAAAAAAACCTTTTTGTTTGAAAGAAATGCTCTTTATTGGCACAGTCTTCAAAACTGGCCCTATTTTTATGATGCAAAAATAAAAGGGCGGTAGACTGTTATGCTTGCAGCCATCGCTTGTGCACCCTTCGCATGGAAGAAGCGAATAGAGGGAGTTGCAGGAGCCGCTCCCGACGCGAATGCTCGTGTCACGGTGACTGGCGCGCAGCCGCTCCTCGGCCCGGGCGCGTGGCGCGCACCCTGGCGCCCCAGGGCGCGCGGCGCGGAGCGCGGGCGCTGATTCACGCGGAGACCCCGACGCCGGGCCCCGGGCTGTCGACTTCTGAGCGCACTACGTCCTCGCGCACTCAAGAGGAAGCACGATAATGCTGCAGCAGAAAAGCACGATTTCCCCCAAAACAAACTCGTTTTGTTAGAGCGTAGGCTTCCGCGGTCAGTTAGTATCTACTTGGCTCTCTGGGAGACGCCGCGACCTAGAGCGGGAATTTTGCCCTGAAGAAGGTCGCAGAATGGCACCTGTGCGTAGGACGCAGCGTCTCCCGGACAGCCAAGTAGCTACTCGCATTGTTAATTCCCGATACCGACTTAGGTGGCTCAGAGAATCAATTGACGTCACTGCAGTGTCTCTGACCGGGAGGTCCTAGAGTTCCACTCCCGGCGGTGACAGGATTTTTGACACTAGCTACAGAGCTAGGTGGAGTTCACCTGCGGGCTGGAGGAGAATTCTAGCGGCCGGCTGCTGTGATCGGAATCTTCCGTGGTGTCTCAGATCAATTCCAGGCGAATGTCGGGGCAGTACCCTAACAATTGCGCCACGAACCGCACGCGATATTTCCTTACTCTTCCTTATCCTATCCTTTCCCTTCCTCACACACACATTTACATGCACTACACCAACCTACATGTGGGGCGCATAGAGCTTGCCCCGCCTCGGGGTGCCTCGCTGGTGGGAGATCCCTGGAGGAGGAAAATCACACAAAGCGACCTGAATGGCGGCGCCGGATGTGGCATCCAACAGGGGAAGGTACGATAACAGCCATGCACTAAACTTGCGGGACTAAGCTGGCCTCAGCTGATGACGTGCCTGAAAGCACTAATCATCAATCATGTCTCAATACTAGAACAGTGGATATTCTTAATCCTATTTGTAGTGAGAATCCATGTTTTTTGGGTTACAGATATCGAAAAATTCGGCAAAATATCTATCTGCCTGCGCGTCTGGCCACCAGAGGACAACACTAGCGCCTAAACCGCTTGTAGGGTTTTCTTTAAAATTGATATTGCGCTATCGATTTGGATGATCTCGATGTCCTGCGAATTTGAAACCGATATTTCGATTATGGTGGTCCATTACATGAAATCATTAAAAAAATTCTCCTTTGCTGCTCTCCTCCAGTTTCAGATCCTTTCGCTTCTTCTGCTCGTCCTGCTCGGCCCGACCCCCGCTTTCCTTCCTCTCGCCCCTCCGCTTCTGCCCGCGCGGCCGCCACAGGCATGTGTCTCCCGGCAACAAGGACACCACTCGCTTTGGGGATTGCGTAACGCAACTACGCTTTCTTGCCACTCAAAGGCATTTGGGAGCAATCACTCCACTGGTTGAAAATTCATTATCACTCATAGAAACATACATCATTTCGCTTTTATTGGAGACAAGAGGTATCAGGTCGTCTTGTGAACAGTCCTTATGAAGTTTTTATTAACAGACATGCATTACGTTCTAGAGAGATTTATTTACTAAACTAGAAAGGGACCATTTTGAAATGTTTCGCACTTGGTATTCCTTTGTCTCTTTTAGAGGAACCATCCTGCAACGTGTTGATGGATCCTACACGTAAAGTAAAACGCTACATTTAATACGTGTCATAAATAAGAATTCAGACTTGCCCTTTGTTTGGGAAACGTCGGAAAATAATCCGTTAGTTCAGAAATGCATAACATCACATCCACCAGTATCTTATTGTGTCATGCCGAAGAAACTCTGACGTAAGTTGACACGTGTTTGTCACGAGGAAAATTCCTTTTCAAAATAAAGTGCAGATTCATTCATTTACTGGCATCATTACAAAAGAGGCCGATTATCATCTGGAACGATTTTGTGCGCCGTCATTGTGACTGGTCCGGAGGCAATCGCTTGCCACTCTCATTGTCTTCTTCTTTCAACAAATTCTTCATCATTCTTACGTTACAAAAACTATGTTTTATAAATTAATTTACAATTTCATCTCTGAGTATTGTAATATCACGTTTCATCCATTAAAATTAACAATTGTGCTGATTGCAAGAAACTTAACGTAATGGAATGGGAAAAATATTGAATTTCCGAAAGTTTATATTCGAAATCTGGTCGAAAACGCACGTTATGTCTTTCACATTCTCCCTCGCAGTCAACTTTCACTTTGGGATGTGCACTTTGGCATTGCAATATTTGTGAATGGAGGAAAAGTTAATGGCGAGAATTACTCCATCTAGAGATATTTTAAATAATTATTTGATTTGTTGAAATCTAAATCTTTCGATACACCACGGAATCTGTAATATTCCATTCTAAAGCAGTATTTCAATTCGTATCTAATTTTATTTAATTAATTAATTATTAATAATTAATTTTGTTTAGCCAAATTTAAGTCTAATTTTGCAATACCCTATTTTGATCTGCTGTAATTTTAATTTTATTTTATTTACTTATCGTCAGAAAAGAAGTAAAAACTATGTGACGTGTGGGGGAGATTGATTTACTTTTCGTTTCATAATCCTGTATTTGATAACTGTGAGCCTTCATTTGTCCCAGTCAACTATCTTACACCATTTCGTATTCCTGATCTCTTCCTGATTTTTCTTCACACTGTCACATAACATATGATGTATCTACTTGCGTGAACATATGTGCGAGGACTCAGAAAAATGAGATAGTGGAGAAATATTTAAGAAGATTATTCCAAATTATTTCTTTCTGACAATCTTCACTAAAATTAGTAAAACACTAACACTTGAACCATCTGACAACACTTACAAATTGTATACCGGCTACCTCTTCAATCTTAAGTTTACTTCAGCCTTTTTCATTAATAATTTAAATAGCTCGGATATCTAATGCTTTATGAATTTTGTAAAACTCGTATATGGAACATGAAACCAATACTGACATTTCAAATACCTTAATAAATATGAGAAACACGATTGTGTTGAGTCGTTAAATGTCCAAGCGCTTAGTTCATACTTTGTTCTTTCATGTGTATATTTCACATTTTCCATCCGTGCTCGAAATCCCCCCCCCCCCCCCCAAAAAAAAGTTGCCGTGACTTGCTTTAACTGACCAACCATCGGAACTGAATTTTATATCATTATAAAATATACTTATGATGTACTTGATTAAGTAATGAATTTAAATTATAAACAGTGTTTTACCCAAAAGTGACACCGGACTTACAGGGCACCTAAAAAGATGCAAATACACCCGAGATTATATTATTACATTTTACTTTTTGCTTACTATTTTTAAGATATGAAATAAACCTCTTTTTGACGTCTCCTTTATAAAGCCATTTATATAATTAGTAAATTAATTTAATGGCCATTAATAAATTAAAAGCCATTATAACCAATTATCTGTAATATAGTATTTTATACCTTCATTATGAACTCTACGTAATCTTTAAAATTTAATTTACTATGGATAACTAACTCCTCTATATTTAATTTTGCATTTCCTTGTATTTCCTCTCAGTCAATGGTTATCAGTCAAATCGATTGTGGAAGACGAATTTTGATGAAAATAGTGCCTGCTGTTTATCCGCTAAGGTGGCCTACAGTTGTAGCCGCTAATGTTGTCGGACATTTGCCGTCAACCAATTTTTCGGTATCAAGGATTCACAAAACATATATTCTGACTGTAGATGAAGTTATTTATTACATATTGGAACAATAATTATCCCCTTTTTTGTGACTAAGGTCCTACAAAACCAGTTTTTCTGTCCAGAGGAAAAATAACCTTTTTTATGTAGCTTTGCAATACTTTATACTAAGTAAATAGTATGCAAGAAAGTAAATAATGTGGAAGTTGTGGTACAATGAAAGGCTTAGGCAACACCCAGGCAGGGATTTTTCAAAGCAGGAATTCTCTTTTGTAGTTATCCCCTAGTTAAGATGATGTATAGCATAAAAATGTATTGTGAACTGAAAAGTTTATTATTAAAAAATATTTTAGTTCAACAGCTACACTGGGAAAGTCGAACGCACTAGTGAATTTCGAGCGAAGTAAAAGGACGGGTGAAAAAGAGACCTCGCTCCTAGTGGGTCGTGTTCCTTACGCCGATAAAGTATTCCTCACTTGTCACTGCAACGATGCGCGCACGGAAATTCCTTAGGGAACATTAAGCCTGGGAGTGGAGATCGGGCCGTCTTTCTCAACACTTGTCTCAATACTTGTGTTCCCACCCCGTGCTGACCGGGCCCTGGCTAAGCGCGAAAACTTCCACTTTTCGCCTACGAACAGACTGAAGACGGAAGAAAAGAATGTTGTATGCAAATTCGCATATACTCTTTTATAACTTCGATCAGAATAATCATGGAGACTGCTATCGTCATTTGAGGAAGCTTGGTAGAAGTTTTGAAGCCAACTCGCCTGCTGTTTCCGGGCGCGCAGTGAAGTCCTCTGCGCTGCGTCGGTGCTTGAGGGGGAGTGCGCCCTGTCCCGCCTTGTGCCTTTGCTGCGGAGAGCAGCTGCAGCGCATGCCCAGGTGCGGCCGCGAGTGATTGGATGACGGGCTCGGAAGGAGAAAAGATCCTACTTGTTTGAAAAATGAACATTTGCGGTGGAAAACCGATTGAACTCAACTTCCTCAAATAACCACAAAGCTCTACATGATTTTTTTTCGGCTTAATTGAGAGACGCTCAGATTTTGCAATTTTATATTGTGCGTTTTTTCTTGAATGGGTAGGACGCGACTTTGACGTGTTCTCGCACGTGACGTGACTGATGAATGTACGTGTCGATTCATTGAATGAGATTGGTGGTGTTCGAGAGGGAAAACATTTGATACGGCTCTAGCTTTACAGCGACGTCCTATGGTTCGAACCCTGACGGTGGAGGATTTTCGATGGTAGCTGCAGCTAGGTCGAATTCAATCGCGGTCTTGAGAGAATTATATCGGTCGGCTGCTCTTATCGATAGTTTTCCGCGGTTCCTTTAATCTATATCAGCCTGAGTAGTGCCTGAGTAGTACTGTGACAAACGGGCCACGGACCATTCCCGTTCTTCTTTGCCTTCCTTAACCTTCTGTCCTCTTCTGACCTTACAAACACACACACATTACACTGACGCGCACGACAGCACCAATCACGTTGTGAGCTTACAGCTGCGCGGTGCCTCTCTGAGGAGATACCGGAAGTGGAAAACACTCGTTTGACGTTGAGCCGGCATCCCACATGCACAACACTTACGGGAGCAACGGCGGAAGCAGGGGCTGGAGCGCGCGGGCAGCGCGTGGCGCGCCGCTCGAGCTGCGTCCGGGGCCTCGGGGCGGGCGGGCGGGCGAGGCACTGCGTGCTAGCGGCGCTGGGCGCGGGCCACTTCAAAAAGAATGCCCAATGGCGGCCGTGGCAGCCGGCGCTGGCGATTTCATGAGCCCCGGCCTCCGCGTGGGCGGCGCGGCCGACAGCTGTGTGCGGAGCTCATCGCCTATCGCCCGTCCCGAGGCGCCCGTTTTGTTGATTCTTTGTCCAAAACGTATTTGTAATTCCTTTCTGACTTATGAACACTAAGCAAGCTTGTATCCCAAAAGATATGAAATATTTGAATCCCTCGAGAAAAAAGAAAGGAAACAGGAAGTTCCGAAAAACACAGAGCAATAAACGAGAAAAACAAATGACAAAGTGGTATAAAAATATAATAAAAATAAACGTACTTTAATTGCTTTCTCTAGTCAAAAGCTGTAGAGCCTATGCAGGCATTTTATTCTGTAATCCATATCCCCTAGTCTCGTTAGTAGCAAACTACCTGAATGTCACTGATCTGAATCATCAGTAATTTACCAAGAAACGCAAAACTGAGTTATCTGCGCTTGATCGCAAATATCTCTGAGGGAAATGGCACATTAAAGAGAAACGGCAGGAAGAAAAGAAACAAATAACATGTGTACGATGAATAGAAAAATATGTTGATAAATAAATGCGAATATTTTGATCTTTTCAGAAATATTCATTATTAAGATGTCATTGTAGAGGTGCATTAATCTACCGTTAGTCAGTGAAAAAGAGCAACTGCATATGTGGTTTTCAGGCGTGTAAGTGTTCTTTTATTCCTTTTGAAGAACTTACCACAGATGGACCTGTACACATTACAGGAAAATTTCAGACAAATTGTTGACATGCTATTTTTAATTCATAAATATTGAACTTCTTTCAAGGAAATATCCATTACATTCAAGGTAAGTCACGAAAACGACAATGAATTACATATAACTACAATATGTTTTTTCTAAATGAGCGATAAAGGATGTGTAGTAAGTAATTTTAACAAATCAATAACCAATAATGCAAAGAAGGTTGAGAATATTTTAAAATGTTGTAAATTATTCTGTTTTCTCCATCACATTTCCTTCCTGAATATATACTTTCACATAAAAGATATTCAGGTATAAAACAAAAGACATTAAGAATGGAAAAAAAACATTTTATTTAAGTTGTTGATAATACATAAACACTTCGTTCTTTAAAATATAATTTAATTTCAAAAATTGAAATTAGGTTAGGTCGTACTTCTGAGACACAAACAAAAAGAGTTGTTAACCAATTAATTTCAAATACGGCTCTTACAAAATCTTATTTTTGTCGTTAAAACGACTATTCGCTGGTTTTAGTGAGTCTGATTGTCCTTCCTTACGTATGCCGTAAGATTCGAACCGTTTACAACTACCGCACTGGCAATGCGCGAGCGGCGGGTGGTGCCGTCTATCTGCACTCTTTGCCGCGCAGGATGTGGTTCGCGTGGGGCCAGGCGTTATCTCACGCCGTAGCGCATGCGCTGGAGGATCACGAATTGACTTAGCGGAGACGTCTACATCTCGAGCGGGAGCAGTGGTTTCCAAGGTGGTCGGTTGATTGATTCATTAGCGATCCGGGAGCGAAGGTCATTAGTCCCGTAAGTGTAGTGCGCTTATTTCGCGGGAGGGGGAATGATCTTCCCCAGCTGAATGGCGAGATCTGGCGCCGACCTACACGTCGCCCACAAGGTTTTCCCCAACGAGGAATCTCCCACCAGTGCCCCCTCCCCAGCCGGAACAAGCTCTAAGTATTCCACTGGCCGACATGTGTGGTAGTGTAGTGCTTATGAGTCTAAGTGTATAGAAAAAGGACAAAGAAGGGGAAGGAAATATCGTGGGTGGTCCGTAGCCCGTTTGTGAGGGTACTGCGCCAGCAATCGTCTAGTATTGATCGGAGAAACCACGAAACACCCCCGATGAGGGCAGCAGGTCGCTGGAATTCTCTTCCAAACAACAGGTGAATCCGACCCAGCTATCTAGCTAGTGTTGAAATCCTGCCGTAGAGACTCCAACCCTAGGACTTCCCGGTCAGAATCATTGCAATGATATCAGTTGATTCCCTGAGCCACCTTTACCGGTCCAACGGGTCCGGGATGATGCAATTTTGAAGGGGCCAATCATGGTTAAGAGGTCGAATGGTGATCTGCATCAAATAAGAACCAGAGACAGATCAGTATAATTAATATTAATATCACATTGATTAAAAATGTTAATGAAATTAATAATTAAATATTTGGTGACAAACCTACCACTAATCTAAAAATAAATTTAAAATTCCTTTCTCTTCTTTCGTCGTTTGTATGTTTAGAGAACTCAAATATTAACAATGTTAGTACGATTACATCGCGCAGAGCTGTAAAAACGTTTCAAAAGATAAGTACATTCGAATCCGGTTACTTGCACTATATAGAAAATCGGACAGCCAAAAAATATTGATTCATATCGGTTAGTACTCATTCTGCAGAACTAATAAAATGACGGAGATTTTGTAATTTTAAAACAATACAATCCGTACATGAACACATGTAAACGTAACTCACACATATAAACGTAACATATCGATTAAGACCGACTACAATATAGTGGTATTGAAAATGACGTAATAAATAAATAACAGATAAAAACGTTAAGACATGCTTAAAATGTAAGGTTCTTACTATAAAATCTGTTTATAAGAGCAAGTGTTAACACATCTAGGGACAAGAACTTTTGATTTAAAGAAAGCACAAAATTTAGTTGAGTAGAAAGCTCAAAATCTTTCTAAACAAACACACTTAGTGTTTTAAATATATAGATATTCACAACGCGACTCCATCACGCAAGAAAATATTCATCTCAATACGCTCTGCAAAACTCTGATGACCAGTTCATAAAACACATTCTGTGTAGACTGTAGTTTGTAACCCTTAATAATAAGTAAGAATTAATTTAGATACTCACACTCAGAAGCAGATGCGTCTCCGATAAATAGAAATCAAGATATTTACAATGAGATAAATATTGATATACGGAATTGCCATCTTTCATATGCAATTTTTCGGATTATGATTATGGAAAAATTTACGTGAGTCGATGAAGCAAATCCTTGTTTTAAAAGGGGACAACAGTTGGGGACCCCTGAGTTAGAACATTCTTTTGTTGTCTTTAAGTCCTCGCGGAACGCAACCGAACCAAAGAGGAAAGAATAACAATAATTACTGGAACCAAAGAGAAAATGTCCTTTCAGTTTAAAACTTAGCGCATTATCTTACGATGTAGCCTTCACTGAATCGAAATATGCTCGGAATTTTAGATAACGCCAGTGACAGAAATGTTCGCATGGAGTGGAAGTGAATGCGAAGGCCACGATAGCGTCGGAGCTAGGCGAGTTTGCAGCTGACCAATCGGGGTACTGCGGACGGGGACCGCCTAATCGCATTGAAGAGATGGCAATTAAATTACATATTAATACTAAACATTTGTGAGGTCAGTCTGAATTCTGTCCTCAAAATTTGAGTGGCGACTCCAGTGGAGATGCAATGTGTCGAAATGCAGTTTACGAACAAGATAATGCTCACTGTGTATGGGCTTTTATTCCCTCGCATTAAGCCACTCCTAATGTGGAGCTAATCTCACATTAAAATTTCTCTACGCTTGGCGAGTTAGGAGAGGAAAGAATTATTACCTACTCGAAGGCTTCAAATTTTGAAATTAAAGTTTTCGAAATTCTAATCGGAGAATTCTAACTACTGTGCCATTCCAGAGGAGTGGAAGGTCGCTTTCGAATCCTCTCTTCGAGGAAGACTAGATACTGTTTTCGGGTATGTTTTTAGGATAATTTTCGCCTCACTCTCACCAATGATTCCCTTTCTAAATTTTGTCGATAGAGTTCACTTTCGTATTGACTAGAAGGTCCTGTTTTATATTGTGCATATTATTATATTTCTCATTAGAATACAAATGATAGAGCAAGAGAACAGGGACATTAATGGTACGTGACTCCGTTGTATTCGTTAAATATTGTCAATAAGGTTTATCTTACCGTTATCGTAGATTGGGGAAATGTAAAATATACTATTCATTACATGACTTGTCAAATCAACTTCTTTGAAACGAGATACTTTATTATGCCATATATCAATAATTAAGTGAATAAATTCAGTAGCATTTCCTTTGTGTTCCCCGAACTGGTTAATTCATTTCCGAGGGAATCACATAAGAAATCTTTGTTCAAGAAGCTTTGACAATTTAATGGTGAACATGTCCAAAAACACATTAACTGCATTAAATATTGAAACAATTTCTGGAAATCTACTAACGTATAGAAATACGCCGTACTGATTGTAAAATGATTTCGTCTATACGTATCTTACGAACATAAAAATTGCATTAACCTAAAAAATAAAATAATACTGGATAGGAAATATTTTTAACTTCTTTCACAATTTTCATTCTTTAGAGCAACATATTAAAATCCATTCAAAAGAAAATATTTTATATTATACATAAAGTGAATTATAGCATATTACTCATATATGTTCATTTTAATTGTAGTTGTAGTAGTTACATTGTAGTCGGGCTGCAGAATGCGCGTTCATGCTCGTGCTAATTTCCTGTTCTCTTTGGCAACTTTGAGGCTGCCGCTCCTCTGAGACGTGGTTAAGAGACCCTCGCACTCCCCGCCGTCGCATAGAGCCAGAGATTCTTTAATTCAATAAATTCATAATTTTTTCTAGGTCTTTTTCCAGCCGACAGCCGGTTACCTTTACGTCCTGATGGGACGCATATTCGACCAAACACAGCACCAACACACTAGCTCTCTCCTCTGAAATGGAGTCAGCAGAACGCGAGGCCGTCCGCCACAGCACATACAATACGAGAGAGAAGGGACAAACAGCCATGCCCAACGCGGGGTTGGAACCCGCGACCCTTGAGACCGAGAGCGCTGACACGCTCCTAGCCACAGCACATACAATATGAGAGAGAAGGGACAAACAGCCATGCCCAAGGCGGGGGTGGAACCCGCGACCCTTGAGACCGAGAGCGCTGACTCGCTCCTAGCCACAGCACATACAATATGAGAGAGAAGGGACAAACAGCCATGCCCAAGGCGGGGGTGGAACCCGCGACCCCTGAGACCGAGAGCGCTGACTCGCTCCTAGCCACAGCACATACAATATGAGAGAGAAGGGACAAAGAGCCATGCCCAAGGCGGGGGTGGAACCCGCGACCCCTGAGACCGAGAGCGCTGACTCGCTCCTAGCCACAGCACATACAATATGAGAGAGAAGGGACAAAGAGCCATGCCCAAGGCGGGGGTGGAACCCGCGACCCCTGAGACCGAGAGCGCTGACTCGCTCCTAGCCACAGCACATACAATATGAGAGAGAAGGGACAAACAGCCATGCCCAAGGCGGGGGTGGAACCCGCGACCCCTGAGACCGAGAGCGCTGACTCGCTCCTAGCCACAGCACATACAATATGAGAGAGAAGGGACAAAGAGCCATGCCCAAGGCGGGGGTGGAACCCGCGACCCCTGAGACCGAGAGCGCTGACTCGCTCCTAGCCACAGCACATACAATATGAGAGAGAAGGGACAAAGAGCCATGCCCAAGGCGGGGGTGGAACCCGCGACCCCTGAGACCGAGAGCGCTGACTCGCTCCTAGCCACAGCACATACAATATGAGAGAGAAGGGACAAAGAGCCATGCCCAAGGCGGGGGTGGAACCCGCGACCCTTGAGACCGAGAGCGCTGACTCGCTCCTAGCCACAGCACATACAATATGAGAGAGAAGGGACAAAGAGCCATGCCCAAGGCGGGGGTGGAACCCGCGACCCTTGAGACCGAGGGCGCTGACTCGCTCCTAGCCACAGCACATACAATATGAGAGAGAAGGGACAAAGAGCCATGCCCAAGGCGGGGGTGGAACCCGCGACCCTTGAGACCGAGAGCGCTGACTCGCTCCTAGCCACAGCACATACAATATGAGAGAGAAGGGACAAAGAGCCATGCCCAAGGCGGGGGTGGAACCCGCGACCCCTGAGACCGAGAGCGCTGACTCGCTCCTAGCCACAGCACATACAATATGAGAGAGAAGGGACAAAGAGCCATGCCCAAGGCGGGGGTGGAACCCGCGACCCCTGAGACCGAGAGCGCTGACTCGCTCCTAGCCACAGCACATACAATATGAGAGAGAAGGGACAAAGAGCCATGCCCAAGGCGGGGGTGGAACCCGCGACCCTTGAGACCGAGAGCGCTGACTCGCTCCTAGCCACAGCACATACAATATGAGAGAGAAGGGACAAACAGCCATGCCCAAGGCGGGGGTGGAACCCGCGACCCCTGAGACCGAGAGCGCTGACTCGCTCCTAGCCACAGCACATACAATATGAGAGAGAAGGGACAAACAGCCATGCCCAAGGCGGGGGTGGAACCCGCGACCCCTGAGACCGAGAGCGCTGACTCGCTCCTAGCCACAGCACATACAATATGAGAGAGAAGGGACAAAGAGCCATGCCCAAGGCGGGGGTGGAACCCGCGACCCCTGAGACCGAGAGCGCTGACTCGCTCCTAGCCACAGCACATACAATATGAGAGAGAAGGGACAAAGAGCCATGCCCAAGGCGGGGGTGGAACCCGCGACCCTTGAGACCGAGAGCGCTGACTCGCTCCTAGCCACAGCACATACAATATGAGAGAGAAGGGACAAAGAGCCATGCCCAAGGCGGGGGTGGAACCCGCGACCCTTGAGACCGAGGGCGCTGACTCGCTCCTAGCCACAGCACATACAATATGAGAGAGAAGGGACAAAGAGCCATGCCCAAGGCGGGGGTGGAACCCGCGACCCTTGAGACCGAGAGCGCTGACTCGCTCCTAGCCACAGCACATACAATATGAGAGAGAAGGGACAAAGAGCCATGCCCAAGGCGGGGGTGGAACCCGCGACCCTTGAGACCGAGGGCGCTGACTCGCTCCTAGCCACAGCACATACAATATGAGAGAGAAGGGACAAAGAGCCATGCCCAAGGCGGGGGTGGAACCCGCGACCCTTGAGACCGAGAGCGCTGACTCGCTCCTAGCCACAGCACATACAATATGAGAGAGAAGGGACAAAGAGCCATGCCCAAGGCGGGGGTGGAACCCGCGACCCCTGAGACCGAGAGCGCTGACTCGCTCCTAGCCACAGCACATACAATATGAGAGAGAAGGGACAAAGAGCCATGCCCAAGGCGGGGGTGGAACCCGCGACCCTTGAGACCGAGGGCGCTGACTCGCTCCTAGCCACAGCACATACAATATGAGAGAGAAGGGACAAAGAGCCATGCCCAAGGCGGGGGTGGAACCCGCGACCCTTGAGACCGAGAGCGCTGACTCGCTCCTAGCCACAGCACATACAATATGAGAGAGAAGGGACAAAGAGCCATGCCCAAGGCGGGGGTGGAACCCGCGACCCTTGAGACCGAGAGCGCTGACTCGCTCCTAGCCACAGCACATACAATATGAGAGAGAAGGGACAAAGAGCCATGCCCAAGGCGGGGGTGGAACCCGCGACCCTTGAGACCGAGGGCGCTGACTCGCTCCTAGCCACAGCACATACAATATGAGAGAGAAGGGACAAAGAGCCATGCCCAAGGCGGGGGTGGAACCCGCGACCCTTGAGACCGAGAGCGCTGACTCGCTCCTAGCCACAGCACATACAATATGAGAGAGAAGGGACAAAGAGCCATGCCCAAGGCGGGGGTGGAACCCGCGACCCCTGAGACCGAGAGCGCTGACTCGCTCCTAGCCACAGCACATACAATATGAGAGAGAAGGGACAAAGAGCCATGCCCAAGGCGGGGGTGGAACCCGCGACCCCTGAGACCGAGAGCGCTGACTCGCTCCTAGCCACAGCACATACAATATGAGAGAGAAGGGACAAAGAGCCATGCCCAAGGCGGGGGTGGAACCCGCGACCCTTGAGACCGAGAGCGCTGACTCGCTCCTAGCCACAGCACATACAATATGAGAGAGAAGGGACAAAGAGCCATGCCCAAGGCGGGGGTGGAACCCGCGACCCTTGAGACCGAGGGCGCTGACTCGCTCCTAGCCACAGCACATACAATATGAGAGAGAAGGGACAAAGAGCCATGCCCAAGGCGGGGGTGGAACCCGCGACCCTTGACACCGAGAGCGCTGACTCGCTCCTA